>CM029555.1:2057500-2210000 GCA_017141385.1 Sogatella furcifera | reverse complement strand
CATATACATATTACAGATATACATATACAGATAATATATACATATTACACATATCATATATTACATATATACAGAATCAATAACAATATTTACAATAACCATCTTCATATAAATCTAATCTTATAACTGAGAAGTTCATATATAATGATATGACTTCATGTTACTAGATGGTTGTTGAGCTGGCAGGGTTTTATAAGGAAGTAGCAGTTTCGATTAGGTTTTCACTGGCGGCTCATGCCCACGAAATAGGTGAAGTGTTGTACAGTAAAAGATACGGGCACTTCACCTGTTTCGTGGGTACGAGCCGCCAGTGGTTTTAAGCTTTGATTAGGTTTTAGATTAAGCATTGATCTGGCTTAATCTGAGAAAAAAAATTATGAAAGAACTCAGCGATGAAAATACTATAAGGTATATTATTATATACTATATTTTATTCAAAATACTATAAGAATTCATAATATTCTCATTTTGAAGTTTTTGGACTTGATCGAGTTTGTTATATTGATGTCATCATGTTAAACACATTCAAGTCCTGAAAATAACATGCAAGAAGTAAATTATGTAACTGCATGTAAGAAATTGTTGACCAACAGCTTCAGAAAAAACAACCACAGCTACTGCAAAGTTCAAAGTCATCTGACTTTCCATTACCATCAGGTTCTAATTGAGTCCGCATTACTTTCAAAATATTATCACTTTTGTTACATAATCTCTTATTGCCTGTGTGCTCTGAATAATTATTAAACTTGCTGAGTGGCAGATTTAAAGCTGGTGTATACTAAACGTTATCATCAAATCGGATAGAAATATCACCAGTAATATGGATTGAGTGATCAATTTATCCTGGAGTTTCTCAATTTTTTTAATCGTTCAAGTATGAGCGAACAATCAAGATCAAGTTAGCAGTAATTAGTTGTAAATTACTCAATTTCTTCACCAGCATCTGGTCAACGAATAATATCTGCGCACTGGCGGCTCGTGTCCACGCAACAGGTGAAGTGCTGTACAGTATAAGATACGAGCACTTCACCTGTTTCGTGGGTACGAGCCGTCAGTGTATCTGCGTCCCACCTTGGTGAAAGTTGTCATTCCTGGAACTAAGAATAATAATTACTAAACTATAGTCTGTTCAAGCAACGAAGAAATTTTGGCAAGACGGGATAATGACTCCAGCTCGGTCAATATCGGTTCAAAAATTATAAATTTGTTTATAAATTGTAGAAAACATCCTTATCAACAAATTGAGACCAAATTTATAATCTTTGAACCAATATTGATCGAGCTGCAGTAATTTTCCCATCTTCCCAGAGTGTCTTCTCTGTTTGGACAGACGATAACCTACGGGTATTATAACACAAGCGGGCGACCCTGAGAGTTGGTTACACGAACGATAATAAATTATTATTTTATTAAAAACGCAGCACCTCAACTATTTGAAGGGTGTAGTTGCTGGCCAGACACGGATACAGGTCTAACGGTCAGTTGGTTTGGAAAAGTTATAACTTCTAGGAACTAGGAGTCGCTAACTACATGAAAAACTTGAATCCTAAACACAGAAATAAATTTACTACAATATATATTATCACTAGAACCGGTGAAGTAACATGGAAAAAATCTCTACTCATTTAACATGGGAATAGATTGATCATAATATTATTATCACTATAGAGCTACCATTGAAATCTGATTTAAAACTTCACATTATGACATACATAATTTCTAACGACCTTCAATCAGAGCTGTGTACCTCCTTTTCAATGTAGATTTGAGTTTATGTATTTCGTTTCAGAATAGACTGACAGGTTGGTTGTATTGCGGTAAAGTTGTTTTAAATGTGATCTAGTAAGTCAATGTCAACCTGAGACCACTGGCGGCTCTTGCCCACGAAACAGGTGAAGTGTCTGTATCTTTTACTATACAGCACTTCACCTGCTCGTGGGCACGAGCCGCCAGTGTCAGACTGAGACCTGTTTCGTACTGTTTAGAAGTGTTGTAAAAGAAGGAAATGTTAAAATCACACTAAACATTGTAACTGAAAATGATATTGAGGCGTTTGACTATAATTGATTATTATGATTCTAATTTGTAAAGAATATTGTTGAGAATATAGTTTCTCAATAGATTCTCATGTGCTAGAGATCCTACAGTTCACTCCAATTCAAATTTACAGTATTCATCTATTTACTTGTTAAGTAGTTGTGAATAAATAAAAAGTAAGTAAATAACTTTATTACAGGAAAAAGATATACAATAGGTAGCTTGTCTCAGGCCGGTATTACACTATAATACGGTTCTATTATCATTGTTGATCATATGGAAAGAGATGAAAATACGAAATCATATTTTCATTTCTTTCCATATCATCGTATATATACTATTCTATGTATAGTTAGTCTATGATATGATCAACACTATGATAATAGAACTATTATCGTGTAATACCCGCCTAAATCAAAAGTTTAGGTGACATTGTAGTAGTTATCCTTATTAAATGGAAAACAAGATATTGTCAAATCATAGAATAATTGAAATCGGGATACCGGTTTCGGTTGTTACACCATTAGCCTACTATAGAAACTTTGGAAATAAGTGGATTAAGAAAGGAAAAAATACACAATCCATTATAAACGACCAGATTCGTTTGACCCAGTACAACACCATCAATTTATTATTTTGATGAATTTGCAAGCCATTTGTTACTGTATTATACTTATTCCATTGTTTTCCTATTCTAACGTAACACGTTTCTCTAAAATTTCGTATGTTATAGTAACAATTCATTATACTTCCATTATTGTGTTTGTTGTTTGAATCGCCATTTTGTGACGTTTGTATGAATCGGTAATCGGGGAGGGGCTTGTCTCGGCCAATGGCAGACGTTCGCTCTGATTGGTTCGAGCAGCTATAGTCTGTCCAAGCAAAGAAGACATTCTGGCAAGATGGGAAAATTACTCAAGCTCGCTCAATATTGTTTCAAAAATTATCAATTTGATCTCAAATTGTAGGAAATAATTTGATCTACTATAAATGCAATATTTATAATTACTGAACAAATATTGGCTAAGCTGGAGTCATTTCCCATCTTGCCAGAGGGTCTTCTTTGCTTGGTCAGACTATACCAATGGCGGTGCTTGACGTCAGTATAAATACTGCTGCTCTACACTTTGAGTTACAGTTCACTAATAATGGTGTATCAACCGAAACCGGTGTACCGATTTTAAATAAATTAAATTTTTTTCTACAATATCTTGTCTTTACATTTATTTCATCAATCCACTAACACAAAATTACCAAAGCAAGCAACAATCTTACAACAATAGTAATGATTACTGTATTATGATCCAGACTATGGTTGGTATTTCTCCTGAACTATGAATTCTTGATTGAAGAGTTGCGAAAAAATCTAACCTAGTTTTGAAATTATTGATCAAAATTTGGTGTGAAGACGTTTTGGACAATAGTCTGTGTGTTTAGGCAATAAGTTTACTTGTTTCATTAAAATGAATAAGTGATTCTAATCAATATTAATTTATTAGGTTTACATCAATTATTAATCAAATTCAACCAGAACGAAATGATCAGTTTCTTCGAACAATTTCTCAAAATCGCCCCCTAGGCACCGTTTGGTGGGGGCTATTGTCTTGAAGTGATATCATTAACAGTAAGTATAACATGGCTGGGGCGGAAAAGTTAAAAATTCCATGATTATCAGATAGCAAGACAAAGTGAACTAGTTGAAAGTGGCAAGTGGTAAAGTTGGGACAAAGAAGAAAGGAGAAGGGGAAGAAAGTGGAAGGAGGAAGAGGAGAAGGAGGAGGAGGAGGAGCAGGATGAGGAGGAGGAGTAGGAGGAGGAGGGGGGAGGAACCAGGAGTTGTAAGAGACAAGTTGGCAAGTCGACTGTTGTAGTTTGAGAGGAGAAGTTGAATGAGATGGAAGGGGGTGAATGAGGTGGAAACAGTGAAAGGAAGATGAGGAAATAGAGAAGGAAAGGATGATAAGGAAAAGAGAAGAAGAAGAAGGAAGGAAGAAGAAGAGAGGAAGAGGAAGACAAGAAGAGAAGAAGAAGAAGAAGATAAAAGAAGAAGAAGAAGAAGAAGAAAGAAGAAGAAGAAGAAGAAGAAGAAGAAGAAGAAGAAGAAGAAGAAGAAGAAGAAGAGAAGAAGAAGAAGAAGAAGAAGAAGAAGAAGAAGAAGAAGAAGAAGAAGAAGAAGAAGAAGAAGAAGAAGAAGAAGAAGAAGAAGAAGAAGAAGAAGAAGAAGAAGAAGAAGAAGAAGAAGAAGAAGAAGAAGAAGAAGAAGAAGAAGAAGAAGAAAGGAATGGAAAAGTAGGTGTTTTGGTGGTAAGTAGAAGGGTGTCAGTCGTCAGAAGACATTAGAGGGAGTCATTTGACTTCAAAAAGGAGCCAGCAGAGGACACTATAACCAGCAAGTCACAACTAGACTATACATACTGTAAGGACACGCCAAGGAATTTAATAATGTATTCTGTTTGTGCTGCTGAGCAGCTTGTGGTACTACAAGTTACAACTTACTGTTCATGGGAAGTTTCAGTAAGTAGAGGAAGAAGAGTTGAAGAAGAGGAAGAGGAAGGAGTAGGAAGAACACAAGAAAAAGAAGGAAAAGAAGAAGAAGAAGAAGAAGAAGAAGAAGAAGAAGAAGACGAAGAAGAAGAAAATAAGGAGGAGAAGGAGAAGAAGAAGAAGTAATAGAGAAGATTGAAGAGAAGAGAAAGAAAAATATACAAAATAAAAGTTTGTGTTTTGGTAATATATTGTACTAGCCGGCAGGCTCGCTTCGCTCGCCTTCTCCGCCTAGCAAGGGGGCTCCGCCCCCTGGACCCCGACAGTGTAGGCAGTGTAAGTGAGGCAAACAGGCTCGCTTCGCTCGCCTGCAAATTCCGTTCAGAAGGGATTCAAAATTCATTGAACACAGCATTTCTAGACCTAATCTGGACCTGTTCACCAAATTTTGACATTTTCTAGCAACTTATTCTCGAAAAATCCAAGAAAAACTCTGAAAATTCCGAAAAGTAGTAAAACGCTAATATTGAGCGTAATTTTGGGATCTATATCGGACATATTATGAAACTTGATTCAATATCTTCCAAATTAGTTTATCTATAATCTCACTGAACCATTGAATTTACCAGTAAGGATTGGTCGTATCAAGGCGAAAGATATGCAACTCGAAATACATCTACAATTTTAAAAACTGGTGTAATCTTGAACGGAATTTTAACACAAGATTTCTGGACCTTATCTGAACCTGCCCACCAAAAATCAACATTTTCTACTAATTGGTTCTCGAAAAAATTGAGAAAACGCCGAAAAACTATAGAAAAACTCAAATATTTAGCGTATCCCTGAAAATTTTGCAAAATCCAAATTCGGTTCAGTGGATATTTAGTTCTGGTGATCAATGAATCAGTCAGTGCCATTTCGCTTATATAGATATAGATTTGTTTAGTTTAAGAATGGAAAATGAAAAGTTTCAGAAGAAACTAGAACAAGAGAAATATGAAGATAGAAAAAGGTAAAAGAAGGAACTGACCAAAATTTTCATTTTTATTAAAAACTTAAATTATTGTACTTTTTTACGTTTTTACATAATTTTCTTAGGCTAAATTCTCTTGACGTATTAATTATTATTGATTACTCAATTTTTTTTGAGGCTTTCAAAAAATAGCTCATCTCCCATTTTTCACATTAAATCTTGGCCTATTTCATGTGTAACTGTTGTAAGAAAGTTGGATGGTCTCACCTGCTCCTTGTGCACTCCAGCAGCTGATATTGGCAATTATTAGAATAGTCATTTAGCTATGCAAGAACTTTTTTGAAATCAAGAGACAATAAATGCTCTACATCAGCTGTTATCAGCTTAAATCACGTTCAAGAGACAGACGAAACCGTCTAAATTTTTTGCGTCAGCTATACTAACTAGGCTATAATATTATTTTCTCTAGAATTATCCAAATTTAAGATTTTACATTTCATCACACTCATTCATTTAAAATAATGAAATCCCAAAACTGTCCAACTTTCTGGCGTCAGTTATAGGTATAGGAGAATGACTCAAGCACGGTCAATATTGGTTCAGAAATTATCAATTCGATCTTAAATTGTGGGAAACAATTTGATCTACTATTAAGACCCTATTTCTAATTCTTGAATAAATTTTGAACAAGCTGGAGTCATTTTCCCATCTTGCCAGAGGCTCTTCTTTGCTTGGGTAGACTATATGAGGCTATAATCTTCTCTCAAATTTTCCACAACTCACATTCTGCATTACAACACACCCTATATTTGAAATAATGGGACAAAATCATTAAAATGGTTTTACAACTTTTTACCAGGTTGAAAGAGTGAGTATTTTTTATCTGACTAAAAAACCAACCTATGTCAGGAAAAATGATTGTTAGTGGAAAATCGTTTCAAAATATTCTGCGTACCTTCTATAAATTTATGATGGGAAGAGAGAAATATATTTATAGTGAACGTGAGAGTAAGTGGGAGAAGAAGTGGGTGAGGTGAGAAAGAGAGTGAGATAAAGAGAAAATAAAGAGAGAGAGAAAGAAAGAGAGAGAGAGTGATTCAACAACATCACCTGCCTTAATTGGATGCGTGTTGTTATCAATATTTGAACACACATTTTTGTTATAGGTCGATCTCTGTAGTCTGACCAGGCAAAGAAGACCTTCTGGCAAGATGTGAAAATGACTCCAGCTCGGTCAAAATTGGTTCAAAAATTATTTATTTAGTCCCAATCGTAGTCAACCTTCTGATGTACAATTTGAGACAAAATAAATAATTTTTGAACCAGTATTGATCGAGCTGGAGTAACTTTCTCATCTTGCCAGAGGGTCTTCTTTGCTTGGACAGACTATAAATGCCGATTCCTTTTTCAATTTATTCTGTCCACAATGTTTTCATCATTCTCTCCCTCTTCCTATCCTTCTCTTTTCACCTCTTCTTCTATTCTCCTTTCTCCTTCTTCTACAAATACAAACACGAATAAACCCCGAAATGAATAATAGTCAGCGCAACAAGACAAATGGATTAATTGGATTAGGCCTGTCCTCCGAATTTGCTTTTAGACTTTTTTGTATTTGTTTTTTCTCCACCTTTTCAGATTGATATTGTTGTGGCCTGGGTTTTTGATGGCCTAAAACCGCGCTATTGATTTTTATTCTATTTATTATTCATTCTCTACATCATGTATCAACGACAGAAAAGCAAACAGCAAATTGGATTCAATATTCAGGGCAGTTTAGGCTTTTTGTTATAGCTATTATTGGGGAAAGGTCAAAGTCATTTGATTGGTTTTGTATAGGCCTATTGATTTTATTAGCTAATATGAGTGTTGGTTTCAGTTTAGGGAGCATTACTTCACTTTAAAAAATAATGGTTCAAAAAATAAAAGGCTTTAAATAATCATTTGAAGGGTAAGATCACTGCGTCCAAAATTTAATTTTCCGATTTTTCAATAATCTATTATTTTCTCTTATAATTTATGTTTCATCCCAATAGCAAGAAAAAATGCTTTTTAATCCTATACTTTCCACTTTCCATTGTTGTTATTAATAGATTGAATGACAAGACAAGATATTGTCAAACCTCAGATTTATTAAAACTCGTGTTACCGGTTTCTGTTGCTAAACCATTATCAATCTCTGGTGAACTAAAACTTGAATTAGTAGTAGCAGTATTCATACTAACGGCCAAGCATCGCTATTGGTAGTTGCTTGAACCAATCACAGTGAACGTCTGCCATTGGCCTAGACAATAAGCCGCTAATGGGGGAGGGGCTAGTCTAGTTCAATGGCAGACGTTCACTGTGATTGGTTCAAGCAAATACCAATAGCGATGTTTGGCCGTTAGTATAAATACTGCTACTACTATTTTTAGTTTTAGTTTACCAGGATTGATAATGGTGTATAGGAACCGAAACCAGTATCTCGATTTTCAATAAACCTGTGGTTTAACAAAATCTTGTCTTTTCATTTATAATTACTAATATTAATCTTCCACTAATAATTTAGTTTTATGCCTTTGCAGACAGCCGGCCCGCACCCGATCAACGCAGTGGCCATCTTGAAACCGGACGGCACAGGGTCCGAGGACCCCCAAGGCGTGATCACACTGGTGCAGCCGCATCCGCCCGAGGGTCCGGTCTTCATGTCCGGAAACATTACGGGACTCACGCCCGGCAAGCACGGCTTTCACGTACATGTGTCCGGGGACTTGCGGGAAGGATGTCAGTCGCTGGGACCTCATCATAATCCGTTCCTGGTAAAATGAATATTTCAATAATTTTAGTCAAAGTTTTCTTCTGTTTCAAATTTTCATTGATAATCTAATTTTATGTGACGTTTTTCTATTGATTCCCTTATTTAAAAACCGTGCAATATTTTCAAGTTTTAAATACTGTTCTCTCTGTTGCATAATTCGATTGATTCCTCTCATCAACTTTCCAAATTCGAAAGTGTTTTACTTGGATTGAAAATTATGTGCTAAGCAGCGATTGTATCACGAAACTATTACCCACGAAACAGGTGAAGTGCTTGTATCTTTGACTGTACAGCACTTCACCTGTTTTGTGATCACGAGCCGCCAGTGGATTGTATCATAACCTCATTTTGGAAAACATCAACTTTGTTGGAAATTTTTCAGGAGAGGAATAAAATGAGAAGTGAATTCAGATGAAATAAATTTTTTTGGTTAATTTATTTTCATTTTTAAATTTTTACCACGTCCAATCTTGGTGAAATATTGTTATTGAAATGTATTTGTGATCATTTTAGTTGAATGGTTGAAAGGAGTTTCAATATTCTCCATCAAAGTAATCACATACCATAAAACAATATTGTATACCATGCAATAGTTAAATGGATGTGAATACTTCAATGGAAACTGGAACAACAGATTATAGTCTGTCCAAGTAAAGAAGACCCTCTGGTAAGATGAGAGAATGACTCAAGCACGATCAATATTGCTTCAAAAATTATCAATTTGATCTCAAATTTTGGGAAACAAATTGATCTATTGCACTATTAAGATCACATCTATAATTCTTGAATTACTATTGATCAAGCTGGAGTCATTTTCCCTTCTTGCCAGAGGGTCTCCTTTGCTTGAAAAGACTATACCTCTGCTATTCTTATGCGTTCAACTCTTGTTATTACCGTAGATATAATATTCTATGCTATGAAGATATGCTACGTAGCTATGTATGCTACGTACATATGTATAGTTTATCTATGCTATTACTCCACAATTTTGTGAAATTTACAAAATTTGTGTTCTCACTCATTCAAATTATATTGCATTATCTGCTCATGATTGACTTCAAACTCATCTATTATTGTATTTCATGTTCATGATAAATTTTCAAAATTCCTAATTTTAAATCTCCCGCCCCACAGGTGCACCATGGTGGCCCCACCGACCCCTATCGTCACGTGGGCGATCTGGGCAACATTGTCGCTGGCGAGGATGGCGTCGCCAAGGTGCAGATATCCGATCACCTCATCAGTCTGGCGGGAAGTCAGAATGTGATTGGACGCGGCCTGGTCATACACGAGAAGCCGGACGATCTGGGAAGGGGAGGGGACACTGAGAGCCTGCAAACTGGGAACGCTGGAAAGCGCATTGCTTGCGGAATTATTGCTCTGTACTAAAAACTAAATTAATTTAAATAGTTTTATGTAATAAAAAATTTCGATTTCTATAGAGTGTGTCCAAATTTTCAAAGAATGTTGCTCTCTGTAATAAAATAAGAATTGATTTTTGAAAATTTTCAAAGAATTTTGTTAGCAAGCGGCATTATTGTTCTGTACTAAAAATGGAAGTAGTTTTAATTAAAAACAAAAAGATTGATTTTTATAAAAGTTGTCAAAATTTCTTAGATATTTGATATTAGATATTAGAGTGCGAGACGTTACCTAATACTATAACAAAAATTGATTATTGATAAAGTTTTGGAAACTTGAGAATTTTGTTCTCCAAACGAAGAACTTGCCAACTATGCTCTGTCCAAGCAAAGAAGACCCCCTGGCAAGATGAGAAAATGACTCCAGCTCGATCAATATTGGTTCAAAAATTATTGATTTGGTACCGAATAGTAGATCAGAATGTTTTCTACGATTGAGATCAAATCAATAATTTTTTAAACAATATTGACCGAGCTGGAGTCATTTTCTCATCTTGCCAGAGGATCTTCTTTGCTTGGACAGACTATAGAAACGCCGGAAAACGCTCATTATTGCTCTGTACTGAACTAGAAAATTTGGAACAAATTATTAAAATTTGTTCAATTATCAACAAAGTTAGTTTGGTTTGTCTAAATTATTCATAGTTCATTTTTATTTGGTTTGAATTGAGCTAATAAAATTTGTTCAACTGTTAAAAAAGTTTGTTTGGTTTGTCATCATAGTTTGTATTTATAGTTTATTATTGTATTTTTGAAAAAAGTTACTGAAATTTGTCAAACTACAATTTGTTTGGATTGTCTAAATTATTTATAAGTTTATAATTATTCTGTATGTTCACACTATTACGCTCTAATGAACAACAAACCGTATTTAAAAATCCAAAATCATGTTCGATTTGTCTATTTATTTGACGTTTCTGTGTTTTGGTTTGTTTGATTTGTTCGAATTATTTATAGTTTAACATTTTTTCAATATTATCGCGCTCTACTGAGCAACAAAAACTAAAAAAAAACTGTAGCTTTTTCCAAATTATGTTGATTTTTCTTCAATGTAAAGTTTTCATATTTATTAATAATGAAATTGTCAGTTATACCACTGGCGGCTCGTGCCCACGAAACAGGTGAAGTGCTGTACAGTAAAAGATACGGGCACTTCGCCTGTTTCGTGGGTACGAGCCGCCAATGAGTTTACCAAGTAGAGTGACAAAGTGTTTTTCGAGTGTAGAACAAAGTGAATTGATTATTATGAACTCGCTAAATAGATGTTCCAAATTTGAACAAACATTTTGTTTGGGTTTTCCAATTCATAAATCATTTCCTAATAATTCAAGTAATGAAAAATCTTTTTTTATTGAATGGTCTAAACGCCTGAACTTTCCATGAACTAGGCTGATATTCTTCTTACTCGTAATTCCTAAAACTTTGTCTAGATCTACCATTATAAATAATATGTTGTTGATGTACTAAATGAAGATTTTATACGGTTGATGAGTAACTTACCTAGATTGTCCGCAAAATGTTTGAAAAATCATCAAACAACTTTCATAAAAAGACTACAATAAAATAATCAACCAGAATCTAAATTTATCAATCGCTATGTTCAATGAATTGTTGTTGAAAGATATTTCTCAATTATTGTATCACGAATTCTTGTTCTCAATTATGTGGAAGTTTTTTTCACCTTTACATTCAACTAGCAAAATATTTAATTCGTATATTTATACGTATGTTTATATATAATTCGTAGCTCTGACATTATACTTGAATGCATACGTTGTTTTCATAATTTGAAATTATTCCAATAATATAAAGTCCTTGAAATGGAATGAAATACTATTTATCTATTTATGATTTCATTGGAAAGATGTACTAGTTTAGCCACATACATTCATAATCACAATTTTTTATATTGTAAATGAAATTTGAAATCAAAAACTTTTTAAAGTATATAAAAGGTATTTGTTTTATTGAATATTACACCTTTCCAAATTACTTTCACTCATTTCTCAATACTCGCGTTTCCTTGTAATTAGTAATCTGATTTATTATTTATTTAGCGTATGGCTTATAATAGTGGGGAGACCCAAAGGTTGTTCCACTTTGCCAGATAACCTCATTTTTCACAAATGGAGACATGGGTTATAGTTCTTTAAAAAAGTCATTTTAAAACATAATTTTTGATTTCAAAACATTGTTGAATACAAAACAGTAATCTGAGGTAAGTTTTAGCTGGGGCCGAAGAGTTGGGCGGTTTCGTCTGTCTCTTGTACGTGATGTAACCTACAAGCAGCTGATGTAAACCGCGTATTGTCTCTTTTGATTTCAAAAACATAATCTATTTTGGTTTGAAAAACATATTTTCCACTGTGTATTTTTTCAACTCACTAACACAACAACTATCAGATTTCCTTGAAAAAATTCTACAGGAGAGCCCCTCTTTTTTATAAAAAATAATGAACAAAATATTAATGCACTCGTAGTGCATCGATGCAATGACATGCAGTCAAAATGCATTCCACTCCATGTATTGAATGCATCCCCATCTCGTCAATTTCTTCTCTACTTTTCAGATAAGAATCGCACACTCTCCTTAAACAAAAGAATGAACTATACCCAACAATAGTTAGAAGTGAATAGATTTTCTTCCATATACGATGCTGAGGGGAGACGCCAGATTGTAAAAAAAAATTAATGACGATGTGAGGGAATGGTGAGAATTGTTTAGAAAAGGAGAACAATAAATAGAAGAAGAAGAGGAGAAATAAGAGGGATGACGAGGAAAGAAATGGGGTGAGAGAACGAATGACCCTCAATAGAAATCTGATGACGCTCGCACTTTTTTTGACATTATATCTATTGCAGAAGTTTGGGTTATCCCTTATTTTACTACTTCTCATTATTTTAAAAAAGAGATCCACAGTTTCTTTTTTGTGTAGGCCTGGAAGGGCAAAACATATACAGGGTGTTTCAGGGGGAATGTGCAATACTTCTCAGGCTGATTCCTTACACCAAGTAGACAAAAACGTTCCATGGGATCAACCCCCAAAAACGCTTTGTTAACGAGATAACAATGGCGGAAAATTGAGATTTTTCAAAAATAATTTATTTTTCTAATTTTTAGAGGCTATACTGAGGTTCTAAAACAAGCAATTCCTATGTAAAATTAGCTGAGGAATTCAATGAAACTAGTCGGAAGTTGTAACTTCAACGGTTATTGAGAAATTTAGAAAAATATGCTTTAAAAACGCCATTTTTCAACAATAAGGGTTATAACTGGATAAGGAATCATAAATTTGTATTTTTTATTAATGAAAGTTGAAGAGAGTCGGATTCTAAAGAAGAAGTTAAATAGCGGCGATTGTGTTAATCTTACCCAAATCTCAGAAATGGCGATCAAAAATCGCAAAATCGCTACTAAACACAAATTTATCACTTGTCCTTTGTTTTGTCGATTTTGCGATTTTTGATCGCCATTTCTGAGATTTGGGTAAGATTTACACAATCGCCGCTATTCAACTTTTCCTTTAGAATCCGACTCTCTTCAACTTCCATTAATAAAAAATACAAATTTATGACTCCTTATCCAGTTATAACTCTTATTGTTGAAAATGGCGTTTTTTAAGCATATTTTTCCAATTTTCTCAATAACCGTTGAAGTTACAGACTTGGAACTAGTTTCATTGAATTCCTGAGCTAATTTTACATAGGAATTGCTCATTTTAGAACCTCACGAAAGCCTCTTAAAAATTAGAAAAATAAATATTTTTGAAAAATCTCAATTTTCCGCCATTGTTATCTCGGTAACAATGCGTTTTTGGGGGTTGGTCCCATGGAATTTTTTTGTCTACTTGATGTAAGGAATCAGCCCGAGAAGTATTGCACATTCCTCCTGAAACACCCTGTATAAGTAAGGATTGGAGTAAGTTATTGAGGTAGCTTAGTATGAGAAATTGATATTGGAGGAATGATATAAAGAATATTGGAAGCAATCATTATGATAGCAGTTCTAAACAATTGATGATTTACTATAGTCTGATCAAGCAAAGAAGACATTCTGGCAAGATGGAAAAATGACTCCAGCTCGGTCAATATTTGTTCAAAAATTATAAATTTGGTTTCAAATTGTAGGAAACATTCTGACCTACAATTTGAAAACAATTATATAATTTTTGAATCATTATTGACCGAGCTGGAGTAATTTTCCCATCTTGCCAGAACGTCTTCTTTGCTTGGACAGACTTAGTAGTTTGTAGCTATAGTCTGTCCAAGCGAAGAAGACCCTCTGCCAAGATGGGAAAATAACTCTAGCTCGGTCAATATTTGTTCAAAAATTATAAATTTGGTTTCAAATTGTAGGAAACATTCTGACCTACAATTTGAAAACAATTATATAATTTTTGAACCATTATTGACCGAGCTGAATTTTCCCATCTTGCCAGAATGTCTTTTGCTTGGACAGACTATATTTATTGTCTTTGATAATAGTCATATTCGACCAACTGGTACTATTATACAACACAAGAACTCATAATCTTTTTCTCTACGATTCCAATCCATTTTTATACTTCCTTCAGATATATTGTAGAAATTCTCCATAATAAGGTGAATAAGTAACAGTAGCCTATGTTTTAGATACACCAATTTTTGATGAATTGTCAACGAATTGGAGTGATAACGAAAGGGGGTACAATCTGAAACGGAGGTACAATCTGAAATTAGTGTCAGTGAATTAAGAAATTTACAGTAGAAAATAGTGAATAACATACAGTAGTAGTAGTATTACAGAATTAATTCATCAATTCATAATGAATCATTATGATTCCGCGTACAATTCTGCATAATTGAATATTAAACATTGAACTTGGGGCTACTTAAAATAATTGATAAATTAAATGAAAAATCAAATACCCTTTTTAAAAAAGTTGAGAATTATTATTCTACAGACATATTTCGGGACTCAGCCCATTATCAATGTGAATAAAATAATAATAATTCTAAAGTTTTTTAAAAAGGGTATTTGATGTTTCATTTAATTTATCAATTCTTCATAATTATATGGCCTATTTGTGGATATCACAAGAAAATACTATATTCAAATATCTCCAGGATGTCTTTCAAAATTTCCAGCTTCAATTTATGAGGTTCAATTATTCAAACACAGGTAAGTAAGGTACTGATCGGTAATTTGAGAACTGAGCACAGGCACAGATGGAAAAAATACGTTTTCCTGTTAAGGAGGCGATCCTATAAACAATCTTATAATTATTATAACAATCTTATTATTAATTTGGAAATAATTCTTTTGTATGCTCTTAAAGAATCAACTGATTTCTATTTCAAAAAATCTAATGATATGATTTTTACAATACTGTGCTTTTAATAATGTAGCAGTAGTCCTTTCATTCTATCATACAATAAATATAATTAAGAGAAAAAACAAAATAGCCTATTTATCTTAAAAGGTCTATCCAACTTTTATCAATAATTAACAGGTCCACCACTGGCGGCTCGTGCCCACGAAACAGGTGAAGTGCTGTACAGTAAAAGATACAGGCACTTCACCTGTTTCGTGGGCACGAGCCGCCAGTGAGGTCCACGGGTCCAGTGTTGATTATTGATGAAATCATAATAGCCCACTTCCCATGTTTCGTGGGCACGAGCCGCCAGTGAAGTCCACGGGTCCAGTTTTGATTATTGATTGAATTATAATAGGGAATTTCAAACAGTGTTCAATTTTATTATGGAATTCCACAACATTAATCTGGATTCTATAAAAATATTTTAATTTACGAGTGAGTTGGTTGTGTTCTGTAATCGTATTTCTGTATTATCTGTACTTTGAATTTTCAATTCAAACCTAATTATTTCTCCGATTGAATCAACTCTTAAATAAATAAATAATGAATAAATTTTTATTTCCAGGAAAAAATACGTACATGAAATATATTACAATAATAAAAACAAATGCGAAAATTTGTAACGTATAATGACTATGACTAAGTGTGACTAGGTGTTTTTTTATGGAAATTGACCTACTCCACTATGGAGTACCATGTTCAGAGTCATCCAAATCATTGCAAATTCATTCACTTGATGAGAGAATAAAATTTACTGGGAAAGTGGAATAAACAAAGCTACAGCTAAACTCGAGAATTCAATAATAATTCTATACCTAGATGTTGGTTCTTTGTACTGCATCCAGCTTCATAGTGGAGTGGCCAGGTAGAGATTGTTCACTGTACTATAGATGGCAGCACTAACTTGGAAGGTAGTTCAACTATGCCCACAGACTGAATACACACAGAGTAGCCATCGAATATCAAGATAAAGTATTATCTTGATATTATTGAATATGTGTATGGTATTAGTGTATTCTATAGTATGTGTATGGTATGGGTATGGTATGTATATACTATGTATAGTTAGTCTATGGTATTATATAAAGAAAAATAATATAAGACAATTTGATTTCTCCATACAACCTTATCAATTTAATTTATTACGTCTTGGGCCTATTGGTCACACTTCAAATTGTTCAGCTCCAGACTATTTTATCAGTTATTAATCTCCTTATAAATGAATACCAAGGTAATTAGAATAGATTTAACTATTAGAATTAACTATTCTAATTACCTTGATGAATACCTCTTGAATTTTGCTTACAACTAGGTACTGTATTTGAATCAACTGGAAAAATTTCAATGTTCAAATCAAATTCAAACCAATACTTTCGTGATAAATCCCAATTTTTCAAATAACAATAAACGACTCAGAGGTTGAAGTTGAATGAAAATAATGTAAAGACGAAATGGGCAGAAAATTAACTTGATGAAAAAGGACAAGAAAAACGTACCTACAAAGGTAATTTATAAACACAAACTAAAGAATTGCCAAGTAGGCCAATAAGATTTTTCTTTTTATTCTTCTTCTTCTTCTTCTTCTTCTTCTTCTTCTTCTTCTTCTTCTTTTTCTTCTTTTTCTTCTCCTTCTTCTTCTTCTTCTTCTTCTTCTTCTTCTTCTTCTTCTTCTTCTTCTTCTTCTTCTTCTTCTTCTTCTTCTTCTTCTTCTTCTTCTTCTTCTTCTTCTTCTTCTTCTTCTTCTTCTTCTTCTTCTTCTTCTTCTTCTTCTTCTTCTTCTTCTTCTTCTTCTTATTATTATTATTATTATTATTATTATTATTATTATTATTATTCTATTCATTCACCCTTCCTAATCGTAATTGTTCTATTTTCCTTCCATTGTCTTCATTTCATCTTTCGTCATCAAATCTTCTTCAATACCATCATCATTCATTCTCAATTTTTCCTATCAATCTTCTTCTTCGTTAAGGCATTATTAATGAAAGTAAGTAGAAGAAGAAAAAAACGATTCTTATTATTATTTTTTAAAAAATATATATGGCTTTTAAGCTGAGGCCGCACTGCCGGTGGGTATAGCTTGGAGGGTGGAGGGTAGTTGGTAAATCTATAGAACATACACACCATCCACAGTAATACATCGTATGAATGGTATGACGTCATTCTGTTTTTTGAGGTTATGTTGTCCATATTTAAGAATTTTAAGATGGCGGCTGAACACATACCATGTATTACTGTGGATGGTGTGTATGTTCTATAGATTTACCAACTACCCTCCACCCTCCAGGCTCTACCCGGCAGTGCGGCCTCAGCCTTAAGGCATGTGTTCAGCCGCCATCTAGTAATTCTTAAATATGGACAACATAATCTCAAAAAACAGAATGACGTCATACCATTCATACGATGTATTACTGTGGATGGTGTGTATGTTCTATAGATTTACCAACTACCCTCCACCCTCCAGGCTCTACCCACCGGCAGTGCGGCCTCAGCCTAATGGTGAGAAGCCTCTTATGGGTCCACTTGGCCAAATACTGGTCTAATCTTAATGATCATAAAGCAACCACCCTCAACGAGTAGCCAATACTCAGATACTTTCAATAAGTTACGTATAAATTAATACTGTGAATGACTTAATAATAAACTAAATCTCTTCCTTAATACCGTACTCATTCTTGACTCTCTGCTTCTAAAATCTGACCAAACCGTAATAGAATACTAGGTTGAAAACAGGGCTAGGCGTGACTTTTTGGCTCGGTCATCTCTAGGAAAATTCTCTTTTTAATACCGTACTCATTCTTGACTCTCTGCTTCTAAAATCTGACCAAACCGTAATAGAATACTAGGTTGAAAACATTACTGGTCGACACTGGCGGCTCGTACCAAAACAGATGATTCCTAGCCTGATATTGTATTTTACTGTACAGCACTTCACCTGTTTCATGGGCCGAGCCGCCAGTGCTGGTCGAATTGGTAGAATGACAGCATTTGGCAGAATCATTGAAAAACATTTTGCAGATTTGATTTTCATTTCCTCTTTTTTCCTGTTCTTCTCTCTCTTTCTACCTGTATTCTATGTAGTGGAAAGATCGTGTGAACAGATAAGTGGCTCACTTATAGTATTCTCCCTCTCAAAATCTGTGGGAGACTTTGGGGGACTTAGCTTCTCAATCTCAGCATAGTCTGTCCAAGTAAAGAGGACCCTCTGGCAAGACGGGAAAATGACTCCAGCTCGGTCGATATAAGTTCAAGAATTATAAATTTGGTCTTAATAGTAAAACAAATAGTTTCCTACAATTCGAGATCAAATTGATACTTTTTGAACCAATATTGACCAAGCTTCAGTCATTTTCCTATCTTGCCAGAGGGTCTTCTTTGCTTAGACTGGCTATAACCACAACTTTGGTGCAATCGTGCTCTGTATAGTCTTTCCAAGCAAAGAAGACATTCTGGCAAGATGGGAAAATTACTTCAGCTCAATCAATATTAATTTAAAAATTATACATTTGGTTCTAATTGTAGATCAGAATGTTTCCTACAATTTGAGACCAAATCTATCATTTTTCATCCAATATTGATGAAGCTGGAGTTATTTTCCCATCTTGCCAGAATGTCTTCTTTGCTTGGACAGACTGTAGTATATATGATAATTACATGTTGGTTTTGTTTGGCCTGCAGCCTTTTAACACGCATCATTTGTTTCTATTTTCCATTTCATCTTAGGTTTCTTCTTTTTTCCCCTTTGTCTTGTTATTTGTATTCACTTGTTTTGTATTGTTTTATCCGTTGTATTCCTTTTTCTCATGCTTCATTGATTTGATCTTTATTTCTCGTCTACGTTTAATTTTTCTTCACCATTTACTTCTTCTCTTTCTTCTGATCTTTCGCTTTTTCTTGCTCTCCAGTTTCTACTTCTTATCCTTATCCGCCTATTTTCTGGTTCCTCAACATAATGTGCTTTTTCGTCTTTCTCTTCTATTACTTCGTGGTTGTCTTCTTCACCTTTTTCTTATTTCTCCATCTTCCTCCCCTTCTGCTCCACTGGTTTTCATTTTTCTACTTCTCATCCTCCTACATCCCATAATTTTTTCTCCATCTCTCCTTCTTCTGATTTTTCTTGAATTTTTTTCTCAAGAATATTCTCGTTATACTCTAATTCTTCTTCCTCCTCTTTTTTCTCTTGTATTGTCGTTTCACCTCTCCTTTCTTTTCTTCTTTCTATCTTTTCTATCATTTTTCTATCTTTCTTCTTCTTCTTCTTCTTCTTCTTCTTCTTCTTCTTCTTCTTCTTCTTCTTCTTCTTCTTCTTCTTCTTCTTCTTCTTCTTCTTCTTCTTCTTCTTCTTCTTCTTCTTCTTTCCTTATATTCTCATTCTTCTCTTTCTTCGTTTCTTCTTTCTTCTTTTCTATAATTTTCTTCTTTCTTCTTCTTCTTCTTATTATTCTTCTTCTTCTTCTTCTTCTTCTTCTTCTTCTTCTTCTTCTTCTTCTTCTTCTTCTTCTTCTTCTTCTTCTTCTTCTTCTTCTTCTTCTTCTTCTTCTTCTTCTTCTTCTTCTTCTTCTTCTTCTTCTTCTTCTTCTTCTTCTTCTTCTTCTTCTTCTTATTCTTCTCCCTTCTTCTTTCTCCTCCTCTCTTTCTTATATTCTCACTCTTTCTTTCATACGTTTCTTCTTTCTATCTTTTCTTCTTTTCTTCTTCTTCTTCTTCTTCTTCTTCTTCTTCTTCTTCTTCTTCTTCTTCTTCTTCTTCTTCTTCTTCTTCTTCTTCTTCTTCTTCTTCTTCTTCTTCTTCTTCTTCTTCTTCTTCTTCTTCTTCTTCTTCTTCTTTTTTCCCTCCTCTCTTTCCTTATATTCTCACTCTTCTCTTTCATACGTTTCTTCTTTCTATCTTTTCTATAATTTTTCTATCTTTCTTCTTATTCTTCTTCTTATTCTTCTTCTTCCCCTCTTCTCTTTCTTATATTCTCTTCTTCTCTTTCTTCGTTTCTTCTTTCTATCTTTTCTATAATCTTCTTTCTTCTTTTCTTATTCTTCTTCTTCTTCTTCTTTTCTTCTTCTTCTTCTTCTTCTTCTTCTTCTTCTTCTTCTTCTTCTTCTTCTTCTTCTTCTTCTTCTTTCCTCTTCTTCTTCTTCTTCTCTTCTTCTTCTTCTTCTTCTTCTTCTTCTTCTTCTTCTTCTTCTTCTTCTTCTTCTTCTTCTTCTTTCCCTCCTCTCTTTCCTTATATTCTCACTCTTCTCTTTCATACGTTTCTTCTATCCTCTTTCTCTTCCTATCAGTTTTTCCTCTCACTATAATCTCTTCTTGTTCGCACCCAACTGTCTCGTTTCCAAAACACCAAAATAATGACGGTGCTGAAGTATCCAATAATAGTTTTTTAATAGTTTTCCAGCTGTATTATCTAGTTTTAGTGCTGGGATCTTTGTAGACCTGTCTACAGAACACTTTACACTAGCCTGCTATAATAGGCTACTTATA
Source organism: Sogatella furcifera (assembly GCA_017141385.1). Taxonomy (NCBI): domain Eukaryota; kingdom Metazoa; phylum Arthropoda; class Insecta; order Hemiptera; family Delphacidae; genus Sogatella; species Sogatella furcifera. The sequence continues at coordinate 2,189,459 of CM029555.1, read as the reverse complement.
ATAATATGTCAGTAGATGTAGTCTCTCCAAGCAAAGAAGACATTCTGGCAAGATGGGAAAATGACTACAGCTCAGTTAATATCTATTTAAAATATAAATATGGTATCAAGTTGTAGATCAGAATGTTTCCTACAATTTGAGACCGAATTTATAATTTTTGAAGCAATATTGACAGAGCTGGAGTCATTTTACCATCTTGCAGAAGGTCTTCTTTGCTTGGACAGACTATGGGAATAGAAGAGGTATTCTTTATTTTTCAATAATGGGATGAAAAATTGTTTCACCTCCACAGTGTCTTGACACGACACCTAATCCATCGTTTTTTCTGAGACTCTTAATATATCCTTATATATAGTCCGACCAAGCAAAGAAGAGCCTCTTGCATGATGTGAAAATGACTCCAGCTTGGTCAATATTTTTTGAAGAATTATAAATGTGGTCTTAATAGTAGATCAAATCGTTCCCTACAATTTGAGATCAAATTGATATTTTTCAAATCAATATTGACCAAGCTGGAGTCATTTTCACATGATGCAAGAGGCTCTTCTTTGCTTGGTCAGACTGTAGCTGTTATTATACATATAGCTGTCACCAAACTGTTAAACGTTTGGTTCTTTCGTTGGTCAAAATATTAGAATTTCCAGCTTTTGTAACTCACTTACAGCATCTTCTCTCAAAGCTTTTTCTCTTTTGATTTCAAAAATATCATCCAGGCACAGGTCAATGCCAAATCCTTTTGACAACCTCAGCTGTGGAAGCGCACAAGGAGCAGACGAAACCGCCTATCATTCTGGCATCAGCTGATGCCAAATCATGTTTTGTCATGAATGATACAAATCCTGTTTTTTCTGAAAATCGTTCTAAATTACCAACTTCTTTGAAATTCTATTTTCCTTAACAATCCCCTCACGTTATATACCTTATTTTTTCATTACGTCAGTTACCTATCTTGGTATTGGGTATAGTCTGTCCAAGCAAAGATGACATTCTGGCAAGATGAGGAAATGACTCCAGCTCGGTCAATATCATGTATTGATTTAAAAATTATACATTTATACCTAAATTGTAGATCAGAATGTTTCATACAATTTGAGTTCAGCTGTATAGTTTCTGAACCAATATTGACCGAGCTGGAGTTTCTATTATAAGAGATAGAATCTGTGTGTATACTCTGTGATGGCTAACATGTTACTATGTAATGTATTTATTGATTTTTTGTGGAATAAATTACTTTTTGATTTGAAATTTAATTGGATTTTCCCAATTTCCTAAAATGTCTTTTTGCTTAGATAGACTATATATAATAGCAGCACTTGTAGGATCAGCTTCCGCTACTCCTCAAACGCACTGTGATTGGCTGAAATCGGTCCCTCCCCTTTCTATACATCAAAACGCTTCCGATTGAAGCTAGCAATGACAGTTCTGTAACTCTATAACTGGCCACAGATGGCAGCACTTACTGGGTCAGCTTCTACTACTCGCCAAGCGCACTGTGATTGGCTGAAATCGGCTCCTCCCCTTTCTCTACGTCACAATGCTTCCTATTGGTGCTGGCGATTTCAGCCAGCTTTTGGCGTCTGCTCTATTCATACTTAAAACTTGTTTTGTTTCACAATATCTCAAAAAATGTATTCTTTAAAAAAAATTCAACTTCCAGCCTACTAGACTCTTGAGTTAGGACTCATTCATTGACGTTAAGTTCATGAAAATGTTCAAAGATTTTTTGAAAAATTGATTCCGGTATTTATTTTGAGGACCTGTCTATTCTTTAGTGATTTGGGGCCTTATTCACAAATCTCCACTGGCGGCTTGAACCCACGAAACAGGTGAAGTGCCCGTATCTTTTACTGTACAGCACTTCACCTGTTTCGTGGGCACGAGCCGCCAGTGCAAATCACTTGTTAGAATTTACATACTTCTGAGATAAAGAATCCATCTATCATGCTGATAGAATAGTTGAACGTAAAATAGAATGTAATTGAATTGTAGAACGGTTGGAAATCAAGTTCTTGAGTCTTATATTATTAGTGATTATTATGATAATTATATTACTAGATATTACGAGTAGGATCACTGGCGGCTCGTGCCCACGAAATAGGTGAAGTGCCAGCATCTTTTACTGTACAGCTCTTGACTTGTTTCATGTGCACGAGCCGCCAGTGATTAGAATATTTTTGACCATCGTCCGTTTTATTTCCAGAGTCATTAAGAAATGCATTCCAATAGATTTTTTAGAAGGTGAGGCGTGAAGCTCAAGCGATCATTTTTCCGTTGATATCCTGAATAATCCTGAATAATAAAATAAATTCTTAATTGACAAATGAATAAATAGAGAGAATAAAGGAAGCAACAAGGAGAGAGATAACAAAGGAGAGTAGAGTGAAGATGAGAAATTAACGTTGAAATGTTGGAACAACTTGAGAGTTACTTAGTAAACCGACATAATATTAATTACTTGGCTGCACTCAGTAAACAACCCCATGCACTTCTCTATGTGGTGGTGCACTCCTGAATTATTACTAAGGCTTTCTACTCACAACCTCTTTCAAGCCATCTTCCTCTCTCTTTATTCTCTCTCTGTCTTCCACATTTACTCTCTCTCTCTCTCTCTCTCGTGTAAGTGAGCTTTATTTATTCATTCATTACATTTTTATTATTATTTATTGATTTATTTAGCGTATGGCTTTTAATAGTGGGGAGACCCAAGGGTTGTTCCACTTCGCCAGATAACCTCATTTTCCACAAATGGAGACATGAGTTATAAAGTTTATTTGAAAACATTTATTTTTATTATTATTCATCATAATATTATCTATTGATAAATTCACTTCATCGATCATTTTTCAATCACCTAGATCTAGCTTTGAATTACTGGACATTTTTGATATTTTTCTAGTAATAGTACGAATTTCACAGGCCAAGTGTTAATGGAAAGGATATACTTATCCTTTCCCAAGAATGGACATTTTTATGTCCAAACTTCGCCTTTTCATTTAGATATTTTAATGCACAACAAGTAAGATTGCAAGCAAGTAGCATATTGTTTGATAATTGATCTATGATTTCTGCATTCACATGTAACCTATTAAATAGGTTATTAAATATCTCATTGAATAGATTATAGAATAACCTGTGAAAAGTATAGTGTAAAATATCGAAATTAGTGTGTAACTTGTAAGAATTATAGAATAATTGGATTTAATGGTAACTCTTGTAATCTAGAAACTAAGCATAAATATTTTGTTGTAATCTAAATGAATAAATAATTGTTTGATTTGATAGAAATTCATTAGTTTTATTCTTCTTTTTTCATCTAGTGATAGTTCCATGATTTTTGTTTTACGGTGAATTATGATTATTAAATTTGTTTTTCTTATTACCTATTTTATTAATTACATATAAACAATTTTCCTGTATGAATATTATGTAAAGGAGACATATCTGGGGCAACCCGTTGTCTCCATTGAGAAATAAATAAATAAATTTAATCTAATCTCTCACTCCCTCTGTCTTTCTCTCTCCCGGTCTTTCTCCCAAATTGAGATTAAATAATCTTTTAATCACATTTTTGTTCATTTCTTTCAAATCTACTTCTGAAATTGAAAATTAAAACCGTATCTTACTGAGTGTCTTCAGTAATGTTGCTACCTCGTTATATTTTCTCCTCAATGCCAAGTGTTCATTGATAGGATATCCTTGTTATCCTTTCTCAAGAATGGACATATGATGTCTAAACTTCGCCTTTTCACTTATATAACTGACTCTCCCAATGCATTCTGCAGAACCACGAATTATGATTTTTTTTAAATTTGCATTCATTACATCACAGTTTTTTTCGAATATTTACTAGTAGTTTCTATCATGAGAAATTTATTGAAAAATTTGTTTTAGGCTACTCATTCATATCGCAATGTTGAATCTAAACTGAATTTTTCCTCATTTTCCATTTGATTGAAGTATTCTTATTCAATATATCTCTAATTGCAATTTGATGATATCAAGTGTTAATTTGCCGTTCATGTAATGTAAATTATTCTTTAATTATCTTTCTATTGGCACGATTTTCACATTGCTAAAGAATTCTTAGTTTTCCAGCGATATGTTGAATTTCTTTCAATTCATTTTTTTCATGTTAGCTCAATAATAACGTAATTAACAGGATAAAAATTTTATTTTTATGTATTTTATTAGAGCCGAAAAGCTTAGGTTCATTCATTACGCTCTATTAAGTTGCTTTTCAAGTGTAATATTTTCTGATTTCATATCACTCAAAAAAAGGAAACTTTTATTATATTTCACATTTATGCTGTTTATAACTATTATTAATTAATTTTTTATATTATTAAATTCTGTATCATGTTTCTGATGTTGCCATAGGTCTCCTCAGACCTGGCAAAGGAGATTATAATCAATCAATCAATCAATCTATCTCTCACTCTCTCTGTTTTTTCCTTCCACCATCACTTTCTTCTCTTTCTTTTTCACCTTCATCATCCCTCTCACTCCCACTGCCTTTTTCTCTTACTCATTTCTCTCTGTCTTTAATTTTAACACTCGCTCTATCACACCACCTTTGTCTTTCTTCTTTTCTCTCACCAATTTCTCTTTCTCCAACTTTTGCTCTTTTTCTCTCTCTCACTCTCACTCTCTCTCTTCCTCCTTATCACTCTTTCTCTCTCTTCATTTTCCACATTTACACTCATATTAAGGCGCTCACTCCATCATCTGCCTTTGTGAATTCTACATGAAATGAGTTCTCACTCTGTAGTTCCAGCTTTCCTGCATAATCCAAGCTATTTTCAAACAGGGAGTTTCCCACATAGCACATAAGCTTATTTCCAGCTAAAATTTTGGTGGATTCTGAATTGAAAGTTACAAACTTTAACTTTGCATTGAAGATTCAAACTTGTAACAGGCTGTTACTGATCAAGCTAAAAGTTTCAAACTTCTAAAAAGCTGGAGTTTTCAATCTTAAAATCAACCTTGAATGTTCCAACTACAGTTCAGTGGGTTTTGAATTGGAATTTCTTTGCCTTCAACTACAGTACTAGACAATATTAACCCTCTCCACTCTGAAACACTGTTTATTTTAATTATTATTAGCATAGCATAGACTACAAGGTCTGTGCATAGTAGAACGACTATAACATGATGCATAATGTGTAGAATAATGAATTGAACACAACTACAGTGCTCTCATAATGAATTGAATTGAACTGGAGTGTGTCTTTCGTCTACTGTACTTGAGAGCTCCTAATTACAATAATTTTATTTATTTATTTATTCATCAATCTATTGGAAAAAACACATTGGTAAGAAATTCAAATTCTTTTTATTGTTGAAAAATCAATAATAATGCATAAGAATAGTCAAAAAATACAAAATTCATTTTTCAATAAAAATATGAATATACAAAATATCATCCATAACACAAAGTCAGGATACAGGACAGGCATAGTATTGCCTTGGTATTTCAAATACAATTTTCTTTTATATGTAGTCGAAAATTTCAATTTATAAGTTATAATAATTATTATTATGCCACTTTTAGCCAATGTCAGGGGCTTATGTGTTATTAGTGCACTACTATTAATAGTCAGTTCAAGCAAAGCAGACATTCTGGCAAGATGGGAAAATGACTACAGATCGCGCCATATTGGTTCAAAATTAAAAAATTGGTTTCAAATTGTAAGAAACATTCTTATGTAGGCTACAATTTCAAGATCAAATTTATAATTTTGGAACCAATATTGACCGAGCCGGAGTCACTTTCTCATCTTGCCAGAGGGTCTTCTTCGCTTGGTCACACTAAATATATCTCCCACTCAACAGCTACATAATAAATCGGCTCCCACCCATGCATCCCATCTATGCACACCAAAGCATTCCCAAGTTAATTGGCAGACAATATAGCGTCAATATTGCCGGCGTTTGAGCATTGATTGAAGTCTAATAGACTATTCTGTGCTGCAAATACCTTTGCTACACTATTTAGCCCGGGCTTTGTACCGCCCTATTATACGTAGTGACCGTTCCCTATTATAAGATCGTAGGGCAATAGTATAGCATCAACAATGACCTGACCAAAGGGCTTACATCATCGAGGGGGAAGGGATTATAGGGGCTTAGGGGGGAATGGACTTACGGGGATGCTTTGATGGACTAGTGGTAAATCGGGTGGGGGGTGATCAGGAAAAGGGGATTCGGATCCAAATTCCAATCAATTATAGTTGGCATCCTGCTGGCGTGGAACGTTGGAATCATTAACAGGGGTTTGGGTTGGGGAGGAGGGTTTCCTCCATTATTGGCCCTATCAATTACTATACAGCTCTGATCAGCTTGTTAATCGGCCTATCTTTGCATGGTGGTTCGGAGGTCACACAAAAATAATCATTGTTATCTGTGATGTAGGCGTCTTTGATAGATTGATTGATCTTTTTATTCGTTGTGCTACGTCTAAAAAGACCCCATTACACGAAAAAGCATACAAAATACATTTTGAGAGAACTTTTTGATAATTTTGAAATTATAATATTACTCTTTGATTCAATATATAGTCTGTAGTCAATCTATCTATATCTATAAAAGCGAAATGGCACTGACTGGCTGACTGACTGACTGATTCATTCATTCCTTGATTCATTCATCAACAGAACTAAAAATCCACTGAACCGAAAGCGTTCAAATTTGGCAGGCATGTTCAGTTGGACGTTAGACGCGCGCTAAGAACGGATTTTGAAAACTTTTCAAGGATACGCCAAATATTTCAGTTATTCTAGAGTTTTTCACCTTTTCCTCATTTTACTATTTTTGGAGATTTTTCTAGAACAAATTAGCATAAAATGTTGAAATTAGGTAAGCAAGTACATATTAGATGTAGAAATGCTATGCTCAATAAATTTCGAATCCCTTCTGAACGGAGTTTGCAGGCGAGCAAAGCGAGCCTGTTTGACTCACTTACCGCCTATACTGTCGGGGGTCCGGGGCGGAGTTCTACTGATTTATATTTGAAGGCGAGCGAAGCGAACCTGCCGTCTAGTATATATAATATATATAGTCAATATATAGATCGCTACTCTTACATTTCTGTTGATTGGGTGTTCAAGCTTATCTTGAACTCCGGGCGTTAGGTATACGGGTAGTCTGTTCAAGCAAAGAAGACCTTCTGGCAAGATGGAAAAATGACTCCAGCTTGATCAATATTTGTTCAAGAATTATAGATGTGGTCTTAATAGTAAATCAAATTATTTGTACAATTTCAGATCAAATTGATAATTTTCGAACCAATATTGACCGAGCTTGAGTCATTCTCCCATTTTTTTAAAGGGTCTTCTATGCTTTGACAAAATCAAGAATTTTCCTCGGTTTCTTGTGCAGCTGCTGACGTCAGTGAGAGTTGTCATTTAGTCTATAGTCCATTCACGATCACTTGAGACAAAATAAACAAACCTTTCGCGTGTGTGTGCGTGTAATGGAAGGTCTTCTTCTATGCGAAAAAGTCGAACAGCTGACTCTTGTCTGGAGCTGTGATTGGCTACAGTCCTACTTCTCTTGTCTCAAGACTGTTGTTTTGAGCTGTGATTGGCTACAGCTGTTGGTCTGCGGCCGAAAGTTTCGCATAGAAGACCTTCCATTACACGCAAAAAGTTTGTTTATTACGTCTCAAGTGATCGTGAATAGAGTATAGTTGCTTAGATCTTGTTTTTAGAATCGAAATACGAGTTAACAATAGATACAGTACTTTAGCTATTAGTAGGTTACATCATTGATTAAATGAAAAGACAACATATTGTCCAATCACAAATTGATTCTAAATCAAGATACTCGTTTCGGGTGTTGCACCATTATTAATACATTTAAAGTAAGACTTCAAGTACAGGAGAAGCACTATTTTTTCTGTCGAGTATTGCCATAAACAAGACATGAATTTCGATGGAACAGAGAATTGAATAACGTGGTAGAATATGAATATGAAGGAAGGAGAAGAGGAAGAAGAAGAAGAAGAAGAAGAAGAAGAAGAAGAAGAAGAAGAAGAAGAAGAAGAAGAAGAAGAAGAAGAAGAAGAAGAAGAAGATGAAGATGATGAAGAAGAAGAAGAAGAAGAAGAAGAAGAAGAAGAAGAAGAAGAAGAAGAAGAAGAAGAAGAAGAAGAAGAAGAAGAAGAAGAAGAAGAAGAAGAAGAAGAAGAAGAAGAAGAAGAAGAAGAAGAAGAAGAAGAAGAAGAAGAAGAAGAAGAAGATGATGATGATGATGATGATCAAGAAGAAGAAGAAAATAATAATAAGAAAAATAAGGATGGAAAAATAAAATGGTTGGATAAAGGAAAATGGTAAGTTGTAGAGGAAAAGGAGGAGGAGTAAATCTAAGGAGTAGGAGATGAAGAAAAGTAGAAAGTAGTAGATGAAGAAGGAGAAAATTATAATGAAGAAGACCAAGAAAAAAGTCTGTAGAAAGAGGCAAGTTCAATATTTGGAACAGCTGGGCTGTAAAGTGTAGGTATATTCTGTCCAAGCAAAGAAGACATTCTAGCAAGATGGGTAAATCACTCCAGCTCGGTCAATATTGATTAAAAAATTATAAATTTGGTCTCAGATTGTAGGCGACATTCTAATCTACAATTTTTAATAAAATTAATGACTTTTGAACCAATATTGAGCGAGCTAGAGTCATTTTCTCATCTTGTCAGAGGGTCTTCTTTGCTTGGACTGACTTCTATATAGCACAAGGGATTATGATAGCGTCGCCACTCGTATTGCACTGGCGGCTCGTGCCCACGAAACAGGTGAAGTGCTGTACAGTAGAAGATACAGGCACTTCACCTGTTTCATGGGTATGAGCCGCCAGGGTCGTATTGCATGAATTGCCTGAATGCTATTATGCTAAAATAGTTGTCAAGACAGAAGGAAGGCTTAGCGCTGCAAAAATACGCGAATACGTTCTGGGACCTATTTTGCTCACGGAAAAATGATGATGATAATGATAAAAATATTCGCAAAACAACATCGTGGGATTTAGAGAAACGGCTGAGATAAAAAGAATTTGAGAGTAGAAGGAGAAGGTGGAGGAGGAGGAGGAGGAGGAGGAGGAGGATCAGAGGAAGGAGAAGGAGAAAGATAGATAGATAAAATTACCTTATTTTACACTTTTTTGAAATTTTACAAGAGTTTGTGGGCGAAGTTGAGGCATGCAAGCCCCCTCTTCCACTTAAGCCACAAGGAGGAGGAAGAGAAGGAGAGAAGAAGAAGAAGAGAGAAGAAGAAGAAGAAGAAGAAGAAGAGTACGAAGAGGAGGAGGAGTAGGAGGAGGAGAAGAGGAGGATGAGGAGGAGGAGGAGGAGTAGGAGGAGGAGGAGGAGGAGGAGGAGGAGGAGGAGGAGGAGGAGGAGGAGGAGGAGGAGGAGGAGGAGAGGGAGTAGGAGGAGGGAGGAGGAGAGTAGGAGGAGAGGAGGAGAAGGGGAGGAGGAGAGGAAGAGGAGGAGGAGGAGGAGGAGGAGGAGGAGGAAGAGGAGAGGAGGAGAGGAGGAGGAGGAGGAGGAGGAGGAGTGGAGAAGGAGGAGTAGGAGGAAGTGGAGGAGGAGTAGGAATAGGGGGAAGGTGAAGGAGAAGGGAGGAGGGAGGAGAATAAGAGGAGGAGGAGGAGGGGGGAGGGAAAAGGAGGAGGAGGAGAGGAGAAGGAGAAGAAGGGTGATGAAAAGGAGGAGGAAGAGGAGGAGGAGGAGAAGGTAGAGGGAGTAGAGGACGTAGAATAAAAGAAGTGGAATAGGATGAGCTCCTGTCTCCATTTTTTCATGATTGAATATTTACAGAGAATTTGAACCTAGCTCAGGTATTTTTAGTTGAATTGATAAAAAAATAAAATAAAAAGCCAATAGTTTACCCCAATTTCAAAATTTGTTAAATTAGCATATTGAGTTTTCATGTCAACTTGTCCATTTATACAACAATTTTCATCGTATTGTAAAATTAATTGAAAAATAAATCAAATCAAACACCCTTTAAAAAAACTGTAATGTCTTTTAGTATGTCTCGTACTAAAGCAAGCTTCCTTCCTGCATCAATTTTCTTCTATCATTTTTTATCTATCATGAGTTATAGAGGGCTAACAGTATAAAGAGGTCTTATGACTAGGAAATCTCCAAGAACTGCTTATTTTACAATACTGCTCACTGCATGCTTGAAGATTCATTCAAGTTTTTATTGTACCTCCCCATGACTCATTATTTTCTAGTGCTGTGATGTGATTCATTACCTTAAAGATGACAGCACTCTATACTCAAAGCACCCCCGAAATGATTCTCTTCACCCCTTCATAATGACAGCAGATATCAATCAACAATATTGCTGAGTTCATGCTTTTCATTAGCCTATTCATTGTAGATTAATGAGTTCTGTTTGAGGTTTGAGTTGGCAAAATTGATGCGAAAAAGATTGATTTGCTTCCAATGGTGTCATCAGCTAGACAGAAAGTTGATTTGATTTTTTCGTTAGTTGAATTTCATTCAAGTAAGACTATAGGTATACTAGCCGGCAGGCTCGCTTCGCTCGCCTTCTCCGCCTAGCCAGGGGGCTCCGCCCCCTGGACCCCCGACATTATAGGCAGTGTAAGTGAGTCAAACAGGCTCGCTTCGCTCGCCTGCAAAACCTCTGTCAGTGACAGCTGAGACAAACAGGCTCGCTTCGCTCGCCTGCAAATTCCGTTCAGAGGGGATTCGAAATTTATTCCAGCATTTCTACACCTGATCTGGACCTGTTCACCTAATTTCAACATTTTCTGCCAATTTGTTCTAGAAAAATCTAAGAAAAACTCCGAAAATTCCAAAAAATAGTAACACGCTAATATTAAGCGTAACCTTGGGAAGTATATCGGAAGTATATCTAGTTTGAAACTTGATTCAATGATTCAAACTTGATCTTCCAAATTAGTACATCTAAAATCTCGCTGAACCATTGAATTTACAGTTAGGATTGGTCGTATCAAGGCGGAAGATATGCAACCCGCAACACATCTACAATTTTGAAAACCTGATTACTGGCGTAATCTTGAACGGATTGCAAAAATATTTTAACACAACATTTCTAGAACTTATCTGAACCTGCCCACCAAATATTAACATTTTCTACCGATTGCTTCTCGAAAAAATGAAGAAAACGTTGAAAAACTATAGAAAAACTAAAATATTTGGCGTATCCTTGAAAAGTTTTTAAAATCCGTTCTTAGCGCGCGTCTAAACGTCCAACTGAACATGCCTGCCAAATTTAAACGCATTCGGTTCAGTGGATTTCTAGTTATGGTGATGAATGAATGAATGAATCAGTCAGTGTTATTTCGCTTTTATATACAGGGTGTTTCAGGAGGAATGTGCAATACTTCTCAGGCTGATTCCTTACACCAAATAGACAAAAAAGTTCCATGGGACCAACCCCCTAAAACGTTTTGTTACCGAGATAACAATGGCGGGAAATTGAGATTTTTCAAATAATACTCATTTTTCTAATTTTCTAGAGGCTTTGGTGAGGTTCTAAAATGATTAATTCCGATGTAAAATTAGCTAAGGAATTCAATGAAACCAGTTCCAAGTTTGTAACTTCAACGGTTATTGAGATAATTAGGAAAAATATGCTAGAAAACGCCATTTTTCAACAATAAGGGTTATAACTGGATGAGGAGTCATAAAATTGTATTTTTTATTAATGGAAGTTGGAGAGAGTCGGATACTAAAGAAAGTTATTAATGGCGGCGATTGTTGTAAATCTTACCCCAAATCCTCAGAAATAGCTATCAAAAATCGCAAAAATCGCTACTAAACACAAATTCATCACTACTTTAATTTTATGTTTTGTCAATTTTTGCGATCTTTGAACGCCATCTCTGAGATTTGGGTAAAATTACGTCCGCCGCCATCAACAATCATTTTTCTTGGAGAATCCGACCCTCTTCAACTTCGTTAATGAAAAATAAAAAATATTATGATTCCTTATCAGTTGCATAAGCCCCTATATTATTTAAAAAAAATGGCGTTCTGCAGCATATTTTCCAAATTATCTCATTAACCGTTGAAAGTTGGCACGAAACTGGTTTCATTGAATTCCTTAATAGCCTGAAATTGAATCATTTTAAGAACCTCACTAGCCTAAAAAATTAGAAAAATTAATAATATATTTTTGAAAAATCTCAGTTTTCCGCCATTTGATCTTATCTTGGCTTTAACAAAGCATTTTACGGGGAGTTGGTCCCATGGAAGCACTACCAAGTTTCTACTTGATAAGGAATGGCCGGGCCTGAAAGTACGCATTCCTCCTGAAACACCTGACTAAGATATATATACCCAGAATGTTTCAGGAGGAGAAAGCTAGCGATTCCTTGCAAAATTAGAGAAAAAGGTTTCATTATGGATATTCGCTCTCCAAAACACGCTTTGTAAACCAGAAAACATAATAACTTGGAAACTGGCATTTGGAATAATTATATGAAGTTCTCCCCATTTTTAAAAGGCTGTTACCAAAATTATTACTTCTATTCCTAAGAAAAAGTTAGCTGGAAAAATCAATGAAACAAGTTGGAAGTTTGTAAGTTGAACGGTTATCCAGAATACTCAAAGCAAATAGTTACTGATATTACTTATATTTCTGGAGACAATGATGATCACACTTTTTCTAACATATTTTCAAACCTGTGTGTGTATTTTTTGATTTTTTGTAAACTTCTAGTTGTTTGATGACAAGGAGGAGTATAGAACAATGTACTTAAGCAGGGGGAAAAGGGGAAGAAAGGATAGACCAGTCATGATGAAGGAGGAGAAGAAGAAGAAGAAGAAGAAGAAGAAGAAGAAGAAGAAGAAGAAGAAGAAGAAGAAGAAGAAGAAGAAGAAGAAGAAGAAGAAGAAGAAGAAGAAGAAGAAGAAGAAGAAGAAGAAGAAGAAGAAGAAGAAGAAGAAGAAGAAGAAGAAGAAGAAGAAGAAGAAGAAGAAGAAGAAGAAGAAGAAGAAGAAGAAGAAGAAGAAGAAGAAGAAGAAGAAGAAGAAGAAGAATAAGAAAGAAGAAGGAAAGGAAGGAGGAAAGAAGAAGGAGGAGAAGAAGAAGAGAAGAAAGAAAGAAAAAAAGGAAGAAGAAGAAGAATAAGAAGAAGAAGAAGAAGAAGAAGAAGAAGAAGAAGAAGAAGAAGTTGGAAAGAAAGAGATAGAATAGAAGAAGAAGAAGAAGAAGAATAAGAATGAAGAAGAAGAAGAAGAAGAAGAATAAGAAGAAGAGAAGGAGGAGAAAGGAAGAAGGAGGAAGAAGAAGAAGAAGAAGGAAAAAGAAGAAGAAGGAAGAAGAAGAATAAAAGAAGAATAAGAAGAAGAAGAAGAAGAAGAAGAAGAAGAAGAAGAAGAATAAGAAGAAGAAGAAGGAGGAGAAAGAAGAAGGAGGAGAAAAGAAAGAAAGAAAGAAAAAGAGAAGAGAGAAGAAGAATAAGAAGAAGAAGAAGAAGAAGAAGAATGATTAAGAAGAAGAAGAAGAAGAAGAAGAAGAAGAAGAAGAAGAAGAAGAAGAAGAAGAAGAAGAAGAAGAAGAAGAATAAGAAGAAGAAGAAGGAGGAGAAGAAGAAGGAGGAGAAGAAGAAGAAGAAAAAAGAGGAAGAAGAAGAATAAGAAGAAGAAGAAGAAGAAGAAGAATAAGAAGAAAGAAAGAAGGAGGAAGAAGAAGGAAGGAGAAGAAGAAGAAAGAAAAAGAGAGGAGAAGAAAGAAGGAGGAGAAGAAGAAGAAGGAAGAAGAAAAAGAAAGAAGAAAAAGAAGAAGAATAGAATGAGGAAGAATTATTTCAAGGAAATGGGGTCCTTTCTTATCTACGCTTTCAGATAAGCATCAAAACATTGATTTTATAGGTGAGACTTAGAATGAAGCATCCCTTTGCCTTTCTTATCAACATAACTTACAATTAGTTATGATTGGCTGAGGCCAAGTGACATTGGTGAGGGGGATGGGGAAGCTTATTGACCCAAGGTGTTTTCGAAGTGGCATTAAAGGAAGGTGTAGCTTTGAGGGGAATTAGAACAACTTGGCTCCAGGGGCTTTGTTTGTGATGATGCCAGACTTGGAAATCAAACTTCCCAGGATGACTGTGATTTGGGATGAAATCTTTTCCATCTGATTGCTGTATTCTGTTATTTGTTTGAAAATTAGATCAATAAATACAGAGTGTTTGGTTAACTCCGCTTCCAATACTCTAGGGCATTGTTCTTAGGTGAAAAAGCATACCTAAATAATTTTCTAAAAATGTTCGAAAAGTCTCTCAATTACTCACACAGACGCTTGGGGAAACATTTCTGTTTTCTAAAATTTCATCTAAACTTTCAATTTTATAATTTTTAGTGTCCCTTGAAGTTACTATAGTGGTCGATTATTATGTAAAATCAGCTGAGAAATCGGTCAAAATCAGTTCTTTAAATAAAAAGTTTAGAAGAAAAGAAGAATGGAATAAAAAGTTCTTTTTTCGCCATACACTGGTATGAAATGGACTGTTTTACATGCTTTATATCTGACCGAAAACGCTCGTTTTCCAGGCGAAGGTCGCCAGCAACTCGCCGGGAAAATGCGTTTTTCGGCCCTAGAACAATAAAAACCTTGAGATGTCAATGACTGAAGGTTGTTGTCGATTTAAAGGGGTTAGTCGATCAATAGGTAGCATTCCGGTTTGATTGCATTAAATGTCAGCTGTTTTGGAGTCAATATCGACTTATTGGTAATTTCGAAATGAGCAGTCTCTCATCTGTTATTTTTGATTGTCAATATCCCTTGATGAAGAACTGAACGTTTAAAAGTTTTCCAAAATTGATCATTAGTTGAATAATAAAGGGGAAAACTGCTTCAATAACTAATACTTCAACTTTTATAAGATTAAAAATGTTTGTATTGATTAACTGTTGAAAGACCAATGATGAACATGAGAATCCATGTTTGAACAAAATTATTGTTGTCAGACTCTGTGTTACTTCGTCTAGCAGGTAGGCCAACCATCTAGCGGCTGATAATGCAACTAGACAAGCTTCTCTGGCTTAGCCAATATCTGTCGAAAAGTCAACAACTTTGAATTGATGTGTACAATTTAGGATGATCATTACAAAAATTATCTTGGGCTTAAACGTTTCTGAACTAATAATAAAAATCGAATACACTGATAGTTATAAAGTAATATTCAGTCACTAAATCAATAAACTTTTGACGCATAAAGTTCCCACATAGTAAGCAGATGGCACCTACTCCAAATTCTAGCATAGAGGAAGATAGCATAATAAGGCTACCTGGTCTAGCTGTTCTTGGAAATATGATTAACTGATTAATTTTGTTTTGTTTTCATTGATGTTGTGTACCCAGTAAAGTTCGACACCACGGGTCAAAAAATGTAATATTCCGTCCTCCTCAATCTTTTCTAGTCCTACGGCCTTCCGGCCTCGGACTTGAAAACCAATTTCAAGTAAAATGCACATTTTCAGCCCCTAGGTACAAAAATATACTATTATCTACAAAGATTGTATTGAAAAATTACTATTTCAGTTTTACATTGAAATCGAAATGACTACTCCATTTCAAAAGCGGAATATTAGAACCGTGTCGTAATAGAACGTTTTTCGATACAGGAGGAACTTTTACGATACAGTCAAATTCCACTTTTTTTATGATTCATTCCTTGTTTCGTTTTGAAATCAGGTGATAAAAAGTAAACAGTGTTCAACTAACCTCAAAATCAAAAAGCTGCGGCTGCAAGTTGGGCTAGCCTTCTATTTTTTGCGTCAATATTTCAATTTATGTATTTGAATATTTAACTAATTTAAATAGTCCAAAGTTTAAATAGTTAAATATACTTATAACTTTGTTAGTGAATATGTTAATAACTTTCACTTTTACAACAACACTCACGATTTTGTTGCTTGTTGAATGCGTTTTGTGGTTCTGACTGATATGTTATTTTTAACATATTCAACAAGTAATAAGTTGATTATCATAACAGTTCAAGTAGTATGAAGACAAAAGAAGTTAAATAAACGATGGTATGTTGATTTTTATAATAGCGTACACTTACAGATAGCTTGATACTGGTGATCTATAGCTTGATACTGGTCTGATACTGATAACTACACTGGTGGTCGTAGATAAAATAGTGTATGCAACGGTTGTATTAGGCCTTTATAGCATTCGTGAGATATTTAGAGCACTCGCTTCGCTCGTGGCTCTAACTTACATCTCACTTCATGCTATAAAGGCTCCCATTATACAACCGTTGCATAAACTACTATTATTTGACCAGTTAGAAAAAAACTCTGATGGTTATTGAGATAATTAGTGAAATAAGCTAGAAAACTACATTTTTAAACTTTAAAGGGATGGAAATGAGATATAAACAATAGGATTGTTAACCAGTATCTAGAATTATTCTATTTTGTAAGAAATTTAATTCTGAAGAAAGAATATCCAGTATCTTTTTCGTCTAAAACGCACCCAAACCTCACAAATCATGATTTGAAGGAGACAAAACAGTAATCTTCTCATAACTGTTATTTTGTCTGTTGTCTGTTGTTGATTAGGATATTTAATACAATTTGAGATAGAATTAAGTTTTTTGAACCAATATTGACCGAGCTGGAATTATTTTCCCATCTTCCCAGAATGTCTTCTCTGCTTGAACAGACTACCCATATACCCAACACCATGAGTTTAAGATAAGTTTGAACACCTAATCAACCGAAATGTAAAACTAGCGATCTAAAATATCGAACTATTTTTCAACAGCTGAACAAGTTTTCTTGTATTATCATCGGTAGTCCATTGAATGCCTATGAAGGATTATTTGCTCTCCTAAGTATTGTTGTATCACCTTGAGGTAGATAGTACCACTTTAAAATTGTTTAAGATTTGAATGCGCAAATACTCATTAAAAAGGAGGAGATATAGACTGTCCAAGCAAAGAAGACCCTCTTGAAAGATGGGAGAATGACTCAAGCTCAGTCAATACTGGTTCACTCAAGCTCGGTCAATACTGGTTCACTCAAGCTCGGTCAATATTGTTTCAAAAATTATCAATTCGATATCAAAGAAGATTTCAAAGCAAAGAAGACCGTCTTGAAAGATGGGAGAACGACTCAAGCTTGATCAATATTGGTTCACTCAAGCTCGGTCGATATTGGTTAAAAAATTATCAATTCAATCTCAAATTGTAGGGAACAATTTGATCTACTATTAAGATCACATTTATAATTCTTGAAAAATTATTGAGCAAGCTGAAGTCATTTTCCCATTTTGTCAGAGGCTCTTCTTTGCTTGGGCTGACTATACTCAAAATTCAATTCAATATTAAAATGGCCGTATATAGTCTGTCCAAGCAAAGAAGACCCTCTGGCTAGATGAGAAAATGATTCCAGATCGGCCAATATTGGTTCAGAAATTATTGATTTGGTCTCAAATTGTAGATCAGAATGTTCCCTTCAGTTGAAACCGGATCAATAATAATTTTTGAACCAATATTGACCAAGTTTGTTGTCATTTTTTCATCTACCAGAGGGTCTTCTTTGTTTGGACAGACTTTATCTCTTTAGAACGTCAATGGACAACAATCAATTATAACAAACAAAAATACCTAAGAGTAGAAGTGCGAAATAACTTATGTCCAATACTTTGAGATTCTAGTGTCAGCTTCTTCCTCACACCTGTAGGGTGCGCGTCTGCGCAGTAATGCGCGTGGGAAGTTGGGATTCTGCGCCGATGTGTTGCGAACTGACGCGAGAGATGAGGTTGAACGTCAGATGAGCGTCGCTCGGTCCAGCCAGTCAGCGTCGGAATTCGATAGGCGTCGCAACGCTCTTCTTACGTTTAGAGATTAGTGACGACAACATCGTGAGATTGGTGAGTTGGAGTACATTATTAGAATTTACTATTTTGAATTTTCATAGATTGTGTAAATTACTTGAACAGTGACAGTTTTATTCTAAAAAAGTTATGTTTAGCTTGTTGGGTGAAGACTCACTGATTATAATGAATGAAATGTAATCTCATTAGTCCTTGAAATCATCAGATTTTCTGAGAAACTTGTATTTGGTTGTGATAGCTCTCTCATCTTATATTGGAATGAAAATTGAAAATCACATAACCCTTGGAGAATTTGTTCCAGCAAGACAAATTTCGGGTTCATTACATCCATTCTCAAGTGTGAATAAAACTTGAAGTGCTCTTCTATCTTATATAATCGTAAGCATAATATACTATAATTCGCTCAACTGTTGGACGTTGGTCTGTTTCACTGTTACATTTTTGAACTCGTTACAAAATTTACTGTAATATTTTTGAATTCGTTTCAAAATTCACTGTAATATTTGGGAGTTCGTTTCACTGTAATATTTTTTAATCCTCAACACATTTTATAATAAGAAATCTGACAGTTCAATACTAGATCAACTGCTATTGAAATTCCTTGGAAATATAAGAAAGTTCTGAAATATTAAAATAAGTTGAAAATTTTGAACGATTAGGTTCAGAAAAACGTCTAAAAATGCATTAAAAAGCCTGAAGCTTGAAAAGTTGATGATTTTCAAAGTTCAAGTTTAAATCTTTTAAATTTCCCCTATAAAAATCATTTTCCGGAGTTTAAATAATATCATACTAGTTTCTTCTCGATTAAATTTCAAATTATAATAAACTAGGTAAGTAACAAGATTATCCAATTGACACGACCGATGGGTTTTATACATTGATGAATACCTAATAATTTTCTTACCTTCTCATAATTTTTTTAGACTATTCAAGCTCGTACATAAAATAATCCACAAGATAAATCTACATGAAACAAATAAAACAATTTTTATCGAACACACTTTCAGAAAGTACCAGCTCATTATTATTCTAGAATAATTACCATTTATTTATTGGAAAAATTATAATTATTGTAGGCTATTATTTGAAAAGTATCGACACCATTTTAGACTCGAATATTCATCGAACAAGAGCCACGCCCTCAACGGACGCCCCACTCCAAATCAGCGACTACTATTGGTGGAAGCCAGTTGTTACGTCACAACCAATCACAGCTCAGCACCGCAGTTGTGGTAGACTTCCTCTTCAAAACAAAAATGGACGATGGCACACGTACACCATTTTCTAGATTTCAATGTATTGTATTTTCATTCTAGAATACAGAAGTATAGTCCGGCCAAGCAAAGAAGAGCCTCTGGCAAGATGGGAAAATGACTCCAGCTCGGTCAATATTGGTTCAAAAATTATTGATTTGGTCTCAATTGCAGGAAACATTCTGATCTGCAATTTGAGACCAAATCGATAATTTTTGAACCAATATTGACCGAGCTGGAGTCATTTTCCCATCTTGCCAGAGGCTCTTCTTTGTTTGGCCAGACTATACCTACTCGTATACTATGAGTAGTGTTCCATCATTGTAGTTTCACTCTGAGGAATGATTTAAAGTAACAGATAATATTTTTTAAAGGAGTAGATTACAGAGTGATAATTATTATGACTTTAGAATAGAAATAATTAATTGATGATTGAATGAAAAAATGAAATGAATGTACAAGTACATAATTATTATTTATTGAACCTATTTAACAGGTTATCTGAATACTATAAATGCTATTGTGAAGTGGATCATTTCAAATTCATTTTTATTCATTCGAACTTCGTACTATATCGTTGACTAGCCGGCTGGCTCGCTTCACTCTCCTTCTCCGCCTAACCAGGGGGCTCCGCCCCCTGGACCCCTGATAGTAAAGGCAGTGTAAGTGAGTCAAACAGGCTCGCTTCGGTCGCCTGCAAAACCTCTGTCAGTGTCAGCTGAGACAAACAGGCACGCTTCGCTCGCCTGCAAATTCCGTTCAGTAGGGGTTTGAAATTTATTGAACACAGCATTTCTACACCTAATCTGGATTTGTTTACCCAATTGCAACATTTTCTGCCAATTTTTTCTGAAAAAATCTAAGAAAAACTCCGAAAATTCGAAAAAATAGTAAAACGCTAATATTAAGCGTAACCTTGGGAAGTATATCGGACATAGTTTGAAACTTGATTCAATATCTTCCAAATTAATTCATCTCTAATCTCGTTGAGTCATTGAATTTACAGTTAGGATTGGTCGTAGCAAGGCGGAAGATATGCAACCCGCAACACATCTACAATTTTGAAAACCTGTTTACTGGCGTAATCTTGAGTAAACGGATTGCAAAAATATTTCAGCACAAAATTTGTAGACCTCATTTGAACCTGCCCACCAAATATCAACATTTCCTACCGATTGGTTCTAGAAAAAATGAGGAAAACGCCGAAAAAATAAAATATTTGGCGTATCCTTGAAACGTTTTAAAAATCCTTTCTTAGCGCGCGTCTAAACGTCCAACTGAACATGCCTGCCAAATTTTAACGCATTCGGTTCAGTGGATTTTTAGTTCTGGTGATGAATGAATCAATCAGTCGTCAGTGCCATTTCGCTTATATAGATATAGATTAAGGAATTAAAAGGTTAGTAATGAATTCTAGAATAGCCAAATAAGACGGATGATTATCTCCTATTGTATGTAATTATTTTATTGAAAAAATTAGCTTCTCTCCTGTAACAAATCCCAGTTCCCTACATAATTAAAGCACAGTCACTTTATACATGGAGGGAGGGGTGTACTTGCGAAAAATATTGTAGTTCTGATTTTTAGTACGCAAGTAAAGTATTTTTCGGTGATAAATTAGTTAAAGACTGCTCTCATGTAGGCCTATCTTTAGAAAAACATTCTAAAAGTTAGAACAATTGAAAATTCTGCAAGCACCAATGAGTAAAGTGACTATATTATCTACTTAAAAATGACTTATTCATAAGCACTGGCGGCTCATGCCCACAAAACAGGTGAAGTGCCCGTATCTTCTACTGTACAGCACTTCACCTGTTCCGTGGACACGAGACGCCAGTGTTCATAAGTGATTATTTAATTTACTCATAAGTGATTATTATGACTTATAAATTTACTGTAGTTCAATTTATTTGAATTATATAAGTGAATTATATAATTTAAATAAGTTAATTATATAATTTACATAGGTGAATTATATAATTAATTCATAAGTGATTATTATGACTTATAAATTTACTGTAGTTCAATTTCATGCGTTTTAGCAGCTATTTACGTAGGAAAACTCTGTTGTTGAGGTCAAGAATTAGTGAGTGAAGTGCATTGGCCTGAGCAGGCAGAGGTCGAGTCGTGCGTGTTGCTTTGATTTTTATTTCATTTTCTTCTTCGTTCTGTTTCAAGACACATCGGATTCAAAGTACGATTGCATGGAAAACGTTTGCTTTAGTCTGTAGAAGCAAAGAAGACATTCTGGCAAGATGGGAAAATGATTCCAGCTCGGTCAATATTGGTTCGAAAATTATGAACTTGGTTTAAAAATGTAGATCAGAACGTTTCCTACGATTTGAGACCAAATGTTTAATTTTTGACAGAATATTGACCGAGCTGGAGCCTTTTACCATCTTGTCAGAATGTCTTCTTTGCTCAGACCTATCTCTCTCTCTCGTATGCGGGTGACACATACCTTAGTTCTTCTACTCCTCCTCCTTCTTCTTCTTCTTCTTCTTCTTCTCCTCCTTCTTCTTCTTCTTCTTCTTCTTCTTCTTCTCTTCTTCCTCCTCCTCCTCCTCCTCCTCCTCCTCCTCCCTTCTTCTTCTTCTTCTCCTCCTCCTCCTTCTTCTTCTTCTTCTTCTTCTTCTTCTTCTTCTTCTTCTTCTTCTTCTTCTTCTTCTTCTTCTTCTTCTTCTTCTTCTTCTTCTTCTTCTTCTTCCTCTTCTTCATCTTCTTATTCTACTTGTGTCTCTCTTCAAAGCATGTTATGTGGGAGCCGTAGCGTAGTAGTATTTGAACTAGCAAAGAACTTGAATAACGTTGCGGTGATAACAATCATTGAAAACGCTCAAAACGTCTTGTAGTCTGTCCAAGAAGAAGACATTCTGGCGAGATGGGAGAATGAGTCCAGTTCGGTCAATATTGGTAATTATAAATTTGATCTCAAATTGTGGAAACATATTGATCTACAATTTAAGACCAAATTTGGACTTTTTGATCGAATACTGACCAAGCTGGAGTCACTTCCCATCCAGCCAGAATGTCTTTCTTGCTTGGACAGACTAAAGTGAATAGCGAGAAATTAAAACATCGATTTTTAGACTCTAGATTAGAATAGGCTATCTCTACTTTTTTAGGCAGAATTTATAATATTGAACTATTATCTACGGAGCTGAAGACATCTTCCCATCTTTCCAGAATGTCTTCTTCGCTTTCACGGACTGTACTATTTTTCTATTAATACTTCAGAGTGAATTCTCACTAGTTTACGTTAATACGTGAAAACAATTATTCTCATTATTGAGTTCAAAACCGATCGAATTAAATCATTACAGAAACACGCCAATTATCCGAACTATATTGTATAACTATACAAACTATATAACTATAAAACTATATAACTATATAACTATATAACTATATAAACTATATCAATTCGGAAAAGCAAAAATTCGGATAATTGGACATTGAATTAAAGAAAAACTATTCGTTAAACTTGGAATAAACTTCATTACATTTTAAAATGACAGGGAAGTGGTGTTAAATTATTATGGAAAGCAAAACAATAATACTGCAATAAGTATAGTCTGAACAAGCAAAGAAGAGCCTCTGGCAAGATGAGAAAATGACTCCAGCACGGTCAATATTGGTTCAAAATGATTGTGTAGGTCCCAATTGTAGGAAACATTCTGATCTAAAATTTGAGACCAAATCAATAATTTTTGAACCAATATTGACCGAGTTGGAGTCATTTTCCCATCTTGTCAGAGGCTCTTCTTTGCTTGGTCAGACTATACAGTAAGTATAGTCTGCACAAGCAAAGAAGAGCCTCTGGCAAGATGGGAAAATGATTCAAGCTCGGTCAATATTGGTTCAAAAATTATTGATTTGGTCTCAAATTGTAGGAAACATTTCGATCTACTGTTAAGACCACATTTATAATTCTTGAACAAATATTGACCGAGTTGGAGTCATTTTCTCATCTTGTCAGAGGGTCTTCTTTGCTTGGTCAGACTATACAACATATCGCCTCGCCGCGCTACGATAACGTCGTAAACGCTGGTTTTCAATTTATTACTATGCTCAAGACCGATTCGGATAATTGGAAATTCGGTTGATCGGCGTCCGGATAATCAACGTTCTACTGTACTTTTCAACTCATTTTCAAACTCATGAATTCTCCTTGTAATAATGTATCTTTAAAAGAATGTAATCTTTATAGGAAATATGTGGTATATTATAGATTAAATGTCAAAACGAGTATGGCTAGGACAACAAAGTCCTTAGTAGAAATAAGAAATTGGAAAATTTTTCATGTAGGTTACATACTGAGTGTTTCAGGAGGAATGTGCAATACTTCTCAGGCTGATTCCTTACACCAAGTAGGCAAAAAAGATCCATGGGACCAACCCGCAAAAACGCTTTGTTACCGAGATAACAATGGCGGAAAATTGAGATTTTTCAAAAAATATTTATTTTTCTAATTTTTTAGAGGCTTTACTGAAGTTCTAAAATGATTAATTCCTATGTAAAATCAGCTGAGGAATTCATGAAACCAGTCTGAAGTCTGTAACTTCAACAGTTATTGAGATAATTGAAAAAATATGCTTAAAAAACGCCATTTTTCAAAAATAAGTGTTATAACTGGATAAGGAATCATAAATTTGTATTTTTCATTAATGGAAGTTTGTATTTTTCATTAAGAGAGTCGGATTCTGAATAAAAAGTTGAAAGGCAGCGATTGTGAAAATCTTACCCAAATTTCAGAAATAGGGATAAAAAATCACAAAATCGCTACTAAATACAAATTTATCACTTGTGCTATGTTTTGTCTAATTTTGCGATTTTTGATTGGTATTTCTGAGATTTGGGTAGGATTTACACAACTGCTTTAACCTATCTTTTTCTTTAGAATCCGATTCTGTATATAAAAAATCAAGGAGGAGAAATAAGAAGAAATAATGGGAAGAGATTGAAAATAGGATCAGGAGCCAAAATGTAAACCAGAAAACCAGTTCACTTCAACGTTTGTTTTTATTTGTTGAAACAATCCAGCACATTATCACTGCCAAGCTCGATAACAGACTGCGTAAAGTGCTTTCGGATACTTACTATCATAATTCTCTCATTGCTATGCTTTTTTCAAGTTCTTTTTCTAAAAGTTAAAAACCAAACATAAAATTAATGGATAAAGAGAAGTCGCCACCTAAAATGTACGATGTAGACATGACTTGATTCTTCTTCATATTCTTCTTCCCTCTTCCTATTTCACTACTTCTATCTTCGTTTCTTTTCTTCTTCTTCTTTTCCTTCTTCCTCCTCCTCCTTCTTCATCTTTCTTCTTCTTCTCTTCTTCTTTCTTCCTCTTCTTCTTCTTCTTCTTCTTCTTCTTCTTCTTCTTTTCTTCTTCTTCTTCTTCTTCTTCTTCTTCTTCTTCTTCTTCTTCTTCTTCTTCTCTTTTCTTTTCTTCTTCTTGTTCTTCTTGTTCTTTTGATGTTGTTCTTTTTCTTCTCCTTTTTCTTTTCTTCTTCTTCTTCTTCTTCTTCTTCTTCTTCTTCTTCTTCTTCTTCTCCTCCTCCTCCTTCTTCTTCTCCTCCTTCTTCTTCTTCTTCTCCTCCTCCTCCTCCTCCTCCTCCTCCTCCCTCCTCCTCCTCCTCCTCCTCCTCCTCCTCCTCCTCCTCCTCCTCTCCTCCTCCTCTCCTCCTCCTCCTCCTCCTCCTCCTCCTCCTCCTCCTCCTCCTCCTCCTCCTCTCCTCCTCCTCCTCCTCCTCCTCTCCTCTCCTCCTCCTCTCTCCTTCTCTTCTCTTCCTCCTCCTTCCTTCTTTTCTTCCTCTTATCTTCTTCTTGTTCTTTTCTTTCTTCTTCTCTTCTCTTCTTCTTCTTTTCTTCTTCTTCTCTTCTTCTTCCTTCTTCTTCTTCTTCTTCTTCTTCTTCTTCTTCTTCTTTCTTTCTCCTTCTTCTTCTTCTCTTCTCTTCTCTTTCTTCTTCTTTTCTCTTCTCTCCTCCTCCTCATCTTCTTCTTCTTCTTCTTCTTCTTCTTCTTCTTCTCTTCTTCTTCTTCTTATCCTTCTTCTTCTTCTTCCTACTCTTCTTCTTCTCTTCTTCTCCTCTCCTACTTCTTCTCCTACTTCTTCTTCCTATTCTTCTCCTTCTTCTTCTTCTCCTCCTGCTCCTCCTCCTCCTCATCTTCTTCTTCTTCTTCCTTCCTTCCTTTCTTTTTGTTTTCATCTGCTGCATTCTTTCGTCAGCTCGTAATCTCACCTGGTAGGTTAGGTTTTGTACTGGTGGTGTTGACAAATTAACTGTCAACGTTTTAAAGCTCAACTGGCTCCTTATTGATCTTATCAGGCCATTTCAGTTTTACAGTATATTATTCTTTCTCCTCAAAGTTGTTCATTCTGAAACCGGTCGTTTATCTGTCATATTTCGAATTCAATGCGGTGAAATAGAGTTGAATAATCGTTTTACAAGATGGGTGGTATTTTAACTAAGTGGTAGGCTAAGTTAACTCGGCCTCCAAATGTTGAGCAGTTTCGCCTGCTCCTTTTGCGCTCCAACAGCTGATGTTGTCAATTGGTGCTGTCTTCAAGTTATGCTTGCATGAAGATTTGTAATTTCTTTAATTATACAGGGTGTTTCAGGAGGAATGTGCAATACTTCTCAGGCTGATTCCTTACACCAAGAAGACAAAAAAGTTCCATGGGACCAACCCCCAAAAACGCTTTGTTACCGAGATAACAATGGCGGAAAAATAATTGAGATTTTTCAAAATATATTTTTTTCTCATTTTTTAGAGGCTTTAGTGAGGTTCTAAATAATCAATCCCTATGTAAAATTAGCTGAGGAATTCAATGAAACCAGTCTGAAGTCTGTAACTTCAACGGTTATTGAGATAATTAAAAAATATGCTTAAGAAACGCCATTTTTCAACAATATGGGTTATAACTGGATAAGGGATCATAAATTTGTATTTTTAATTAATGGAAGTTGAAGGGAGTCGGATTCTAAAGAAAAACCTAAGTGGCGGCGATTGTGTAAATCTTACCCAAATCTAATAAATTGCTGCCAAATATCGCAAAATCGCTACTAAACACAAATTCATCACTTGTGTTTTGTCAATTTTGCCATTTTTTATCGCCATTTCTGAGATTTGGGTAAGATTTACACAATCGCCGCCATTCAACGTTTTCTTTATAATCCCCAAGATTACGCTTAATATTATAATCGCTCTTTCCATATGATCAACCATAATAATATATATATTATCGTGTAATACCAGCCATAGAGGGTGGTGAAAGAATATGATCTCGGGAGATCATACTATGGAACGCTTTAAATGAATGTGACCATTGGACCACTGTGATTTTACAGTTTCTGTAGAGGTTTGTTGCCGTTGAGAAATCTTCAAACTGTTTTAAAGTTTATTCATTCCATTGATATTGAAGACTATTATTATGTTATAGTTGAATTGATCAAGGAACATGAATACAGAGTGATTCTAAAAGAATGTGCCAATTCTCATTCACTTTCTCTCTTCTTCTATTATTTATTTGTCTTCTTTATCATCTTGTGCTGCACCACATAGCCTCCTTTAACATTAATGCAAAAAACTATGGCTGCAAAAAAGCTTCGATTACTTTAAGTTACTTGTTACAGTTACAGACTCTATGGTTTAATTTAAAGTAATTTATAACTGTTACAGTTTCAGTTACATTTACTTAGTTATAGTATTTAGTTATAGTTGAAGAATAAATA
Source organism: Sogatella furcifera (assembly GCA_017141385.1). Lineage (NCBI taxonomy): Eukaryota > Metazoa > Arthropoda > Insecta > Hemiptera > Delphacidae > Sogatella > Sogatella furcifera. The sequence continues at coordinate 2,162,626 of CM029555.1, read as the reverse complement.
AAAATCAAACACCTTTTTTGAAAACTTTAAAATTATAAAAAACACATACATGTTTGGGGACCAAAAAAGGGTGTTTGATTTTTATTTATTCTTCAATTATTTTAAACAGCCCTAAGTTTTAAAGTTCATTATTCTTTAGTTATAGTCTGTCCAAGCAAAGAAGACCCTCTGGCAAGATGGGAGAATGACTGAAACTCGGTCAATATTGGTTCAAAAATCATCAATATGATCTCAAATTGTAGGAAACAATTTGATCTACTACTGAGACCACATTTATAATTCTTGAAAAAATATTGACCAAGCTGGAGTCATTTTTCCATTTTGCCAGAGGGTCTTCTTTGCTTGGAAAGACTATACAGCTACAGCTACTTGTCATAGTCACAATTTACAGTTGAATTTACTTGGTAGGTTAATGTAGCAGACGAATACAGGAGAAAGAGGCGTGAGGAGAAAAGGAAAAGGAGAAGAAAGCCATAGAAAGTGGAGAATAATGGAATTGAGGAGGAACTAAAAACAAAGAGAATAAGTGGAGGGATAAAGTCGGTTGCTGTGGGGTAAAATAAGATTTTCGAATAGACAATTTCCTTGTTGACGGCGGTCGCTTATGTAGATGCGTTTCTCTTTATTTTCCCCGTGAGGAACAGAGAGTAGATTCCAAGAACAAGAACCAGAAGAAGGTGGAGGAGGAGGAAGAGGCGGAGGAGGAAGAGAAGGAGGAAGAGGAGGAAGAGGAGGAAGAGGAGGAAGAGGAGGAAGAGGAGAAGGAGGAGGAGGAGTAAGAGGAGGAGGAGGAGAAGGAGGTGGAGGAGGAGGAGAAGGGGGTGTAGGAGGAGGAGGAGGAGGAGGAGGAGGAGGAAGAGGAGGATGACGATGAGGAGGAGGAGGAGGAGGAGGAGGAGGAGAAGGAATAGGAAGAAGAAGAGGAGAAAAAGGAGGAATAAAAATGAAGAAGAAGATGAAGAAGAAGAAAAAAGAAGAAAGGAAAGAAGAAAGGGGTTGTTGATAAGTGCGGTGGGAGGAACACACGCAAATTTGTCATTTCCCCTGTTGATGTCATTTGTGGTGGAAGTGCTTGTGATGGGGGGGGGGGGAGGGGGGTTGTGTGATTTAAGGCCTGAGGAGGGTGACCAAAGTACCCCTTCATTTCACCTCAACCTCCCCCACCCCCGCCAATAAATGGGCAACCTCATTGCAGAGCAGGGTATATCTCACTCATTGTGTTGACAAGTGCAAGAAAAAACGTACAAGAAAATCCTCCTCCTCCTCCTCCTCCTCCTCCTACACCTCCTCCTCCTCCTCCTCCTCCTCCTCCACCTCCTTCTCCTCCTCATGCTTCTTCGTCTTCTTCGTCAAACTCATAATCATCCATCACATGCCTTTTGTGGCTATGTGATTATTTCTGAAACGGAATCTGTATGGTAACCAGTCCAAGTTCCTTGTGGGCGTTTTCTTATACACGACACGACAACGATTGACAAAAAGAGCCAATCACCGCTCAAGTAGCTCAGGTTCAAAGACAAGACAGGATATGTGATTGGCTCTTGATGCCGACCGTCGTCTCGTATTGCGTATGGGAAAACGTAGACTACATTTACGACACTGGCGGCTCGTGCCCAAGAAATAGGTGAAGTGCTGTACAGTAAAAGATTCGGGCACTTCACCTGTTTCGTAGGTACGAGCCGCCAGTGATTTACGAACGATCTACTCGATCTAACAAACAAATTAGACTTGAAAAGTTGGATATAATGATAGTTGATTATAATTCATGCATAACTTCATTTCGCAGTTTTCAGCATAATACTTTTAAAATAAAGTAGCAAAATAAACCATTGAAATTTAATTATATTAATAGACTCATTTTTACATGAAATTATTAGTTTCTTATTCATTTTTTGGCCATGTAAAATAAGTTTCACATATTGAGAAGTATCACAAGTTGAATTGCGTACAAATATTCACTAGAGCGCAGCACAGTGGATGCTCACAGTCAAGGTCTTCTATTCGCTGTGTGCAAGTGGGTGGAAAGGATATTTTTGGCGATCAAGGCGCTATTGGCGGATCATTTCGGCGAAAAATTGAGTGAATTAACATTGGAGGAGATAGGGCTAAACCTAAAATAATGGCCTGGAGAATTTGTTGTGTTCTGGATTGTAAAAATAAAACACACAATGGAAATTTCAAGTTCTACACTTTTCCAGTTGCCATACATAAGTTTCATCAATAAAAAGAATGGTTCACTGCATTGAATAAATATTGATAGGTGAAGCTAACCCAATTGTTTTGTTTGCATGCAAAAGAATTTATTGATCAAGTAGGACCATGGAGTGCTCCATTCTAACCTGTACATGAGGTAATGTACATGAATAGTTTTTATGTTAGTTACTCTAATAAGCTGTTTCTATCAACGCAAAAACTCTATTAATTATGTTTTAATAAGGAATATTCCTATCATTCAATTTTTCAAATAAACGTGAGCTTGCGCCAATTTTTCATTTTCATGTAAGATAACTTATCAGCTGTTATCTCAAAGTTTTTGTCGATTCTCAAATACATCTGTTTGCGGTTGTCTGCTCTCAAATACTTGAAAACTAGGATTTTTCTAATATAATGAGCTATAATACTATCAATAACTAACATTCATATCCTAAATATCATGTTCTGATTACTGAGAAATGCATGAAGCAGCAAATCATACCATTCTAATTATAAATGCGTTTTTCCCATTTAGTGCTATGCTTTGTATGCTAAAACGCGTAGAAAAGTACACACGATAATCCACCAGAGCGCAGCACGGTAGATGCTCATAGCGAATAGACTTTGCTCACAGCCAAGGTCTTCTATAGAAACCTTTCTCACAGCGAATACTTTTACCCCCCGTTTCTTAAAGGCTACCACAACTTTTGGACGTCAGGTTTTTATCCGTAATTAAAAATTTTACAAGATTGAATAGAACTTTGAAAACACATGATGTGCCTCTGTGCACATCATATGTTTGATAAGCTCCATTTAAACTAGTAAAATGTTTGAGGACGTTCAGATATCGTGGTATATGAAACATTGAAACACTACTAACTGTTCTGAACTCTAGTAGGTACGGATTCAAATAAGCTAAGTGCTTTCCCACACAAATAGACATGCTTTCATTGCAACCTACAGGGATTATTAATTGAGAAACACTGCTTCTGTTACAAATACCTGTGACATTACAACAGAACTGTTACTAATGAATTATGACATCACTCTGGATATAAACCTATACCTATATAGACATGTACCGTATACAGATCTATGTATCATGTATAGCTCTGTATCTGAGGTCGATGTATACCAATATCACATGTATATAGACCTATATAGACCCTATCAAATAGAGACCTATACCTGTAAAGACCCTATTACTATATATACCCTATCACATATAGAAATACCTATGTAGACCCTTTATAAAGACGAATATAGAAATAGGACCTATTTCCTATGATCCTATAGATAGACATATATAGACAACATTATCTAACCTAAGCCACTATCAAACCTATATTTATAAAATACCAGATCATTCTGTACAAGTGTAGGATATACAATTATTCATACGTTCCTATATCTGTGTATTATGATACCATTCTGGCTTTAGAACTACTTAGCCTTCATTTTAAAACCGTATTTTCCTTTATAGATGTATCTATCTTTTATTGGTATAGTCTGTCCAAGCAAAGTAGATCCTCCGGCAAGATGGGGAAATGACTCCAGCTTGGTCAATATTTTTTTAAGAATTATAAATGTGGTCTTAATAGCAAATCAAATTGTTTCCTACAATTTGAGATCAAATTGACAATTTTTGAACCAAAATTGACCGAACTTGAGTCATTTTCCCATCTTGCCTGAGGGTCTTCTTTGCTTGGACAGACTATACAGGGTGTTTCAGGAGGAATGTGCAATACTCCTCAGGCTGATTCCTTACACCAAGTAGACAAAAAAGTTCTACAGAACCAACCCCCAAAAACGCTTTGTTACTGAGATAACAATGGCGGAAAATTGAGATTTTTTAAAATATATTAATTTTTTAGAGGCTTTGGTGAGGTTCTAAAATAATCAATTCCTATATAAAATTAGCTGAGGAATTCAATGAAACCAGTTCCAAGTTTTTAACTTTAACGGTTATTGAGATAATTGGAAAAATATGCTAGAAAACGTCATTTTTTCAACAATGAGGGTTATAACTGGATAAGGAATCATAAAATTGTATTTTTCATTAATGAAAGTTGAAGAGAGTCGGATTCTAAAGAAAAAGTTAAATGACGGCGGTTGTGTAAATCTTACCCAAATCTCAGAAAAGGCGATCAAAAACCACAAAATTGACAAAACATAGCACAAGTGATGAATACGTGTTTAGAAGCAATTTTGCGATTTTTGATTGCCATTTCTGAGATTTTGGTAAGATTTACACAATCGCCGTCATTCAACTTTTTCTTTAGAATCCGACTCTCTTCAACTTTCATAAATAAAAAATACAATTTTATGATTCCTTATCCAGTTATAACCCTTATTGTTGAAGGAATGACGTTTCCTAGTATAGTTTTCCAATTATCTAAATAACCGTCAAAGTTACAAACTTGGAACTGGTTTCATTGAATTCCTCAGCTAATTTTATAAAGGAATTGATTATTTTAGAACCTCACCAAAGCCTCTAAAAAATTAGAAAAATTAATATATTTTTAAAAATCTCAATTTTCCGCCATTGTTATCTCAGTAACAAAGCGTTTTCGGGGGTTGGTCCCATGGAACTTTTTTGTCTACTTGGTGTAAGGAATCAGCCTGAGAAGTATTGCACATTCCTCTTGAAACACCCTGTATATGCATCTGAATATGTGTCTAGGTGCAACGCTTGTATTGTGTTAATAGACAATTGGCTGAGGGTAGGGGTGTAGGAAGTAGAGATACCTAATAATCAGTGTAATAGCTATTAGCATGAATAAACACGGACCCTCTCTTTCCGAATCAATTTTCTCTCTTACACACACTCTCATTCTCTCTCTCTCTTTCTCCTTCTCTCTTAACCACTCTCTCACCCAATCAGACTCTCTCTCTTTCTATCTATCGCCTTCTCTTTTATCCCCGTTCTCAGCTTATCAGCCTCTCTCTCTTTCTATCAATCTCCTTCTCTTTCTACCCTTGTCATCATTATTCTCACTTTATCTCTCTCTTTTTCTCTTCCTCTCCCTCTATCTCACACTTTTATTAGGTTTACAAAAAAATTATAGCAAATTATTCTTTCTATTAATTTATTCATATTCTAATTTATCAGGAAAAGATTAGCCCATGTGTTAATAGGAGGTACATTCTTGAGCATTCCTCTCCAAGAATGGACATTCATATGTCCAAACTCCGCCTTTTTATGTTATTACAGCATCAGTTATTCCGTTATATTACATTACATAACATAATTGTTTTGTCACATTATATGTTTAATAACATAATTATTAAATCCTATATTTGAATCATTCTCGTAAGTTCTCATATAGTCTTCAATAGTCCATACTTAGTTATTAAAACGAGCGATGTAATTAGTATCATTTTTAATTTACATAATATAGGAATTGAGTCGATGTATTTTTGTAATTTACATGAATAAAGTAAATGAATCTGAATCTGAATCCAAGGCCAAGTTTTAATGGAAAGGATATCCTTTCCCAAGAATGGACATATATATGTCCAAACTTCGCCTTTTCACTTAGATAACCTACACTTCTAATCCATTTCGCAGACCTCGAATTAATATTTGTATAAATTCTGCATTCATTACATTATTGTTTCTTATTGAATTTTTAGTAGACGTTTCTATGTTGTAAAATTTATTGTTGAATTTGTTTTGATCACAATGTAGAATCTTCGCTGTATTATGTTATCTATTTGAAAAAAGTAATCTAATTTCTTTCTCATTTTTCTTCTCTCTTTCTCTCTCGCTCCCCCCCTCTGACATACTCTCTCTCTCCAATTCTCTCCCTGTCTCACTCTCTATTACACACACATATGAACATAACATAAACAAAGGTAATTCTGCTTAAGAGGGGTTGGGGGAAAGTATTAGCGGTAATTTCCCCTACAGAGGTGGGAATTAGAGAGGTGGGGGAAGGTTATGGTAGTGGGGTCGATAAACAATATCCGATTGTTTGAGTTTGTGGTTTGGGGGTGAGGGATGATTTTGTACTATTGGTTTGTATTAGGGGTGAGTCGGTAATTATTGAGATTGGTGTGGAAGGTTTTCGGATGTATGTATTTTTTTATTTTAAAAAAATTGTTGGTACGTAATAAGAATTGAGATGAGATTACAGTTGAAAGCATGATATGAGAAATATCAGAAAATCAGCCTGGAATACTATATTGAATTCACTTTACAACTGGCAAAGAAAATTCTAAATTATCTATATTTGAATAGTTGCATTGGATAATGGAACAATTGTATGCATTCATAGTGGAATCAAATATTAAAAAGTATTCAGATTCAGATTCAATCACTTTATTCATGTAGTTTACATAATACAATAATTCGAATTCCTATGCTATAAGAATTAAAATGAATGAAAATTACAATAATTACATTATGGTTCGCTTAAGTTGGCTAATTATAAACTATGAAAACTTGCAAAATGAGACAGATGAAGGATTCAATAAGGTAACGGTAATATAAATCTGTGCTGTATCTACATATAATGGCGGAGTTTGGACGTATAAATGTCCATTCTTGAAGAGGGATGTTCAATGAAGAAGAAAATGGAGATGATTTTTTGTATCAACTCTCTCCACCTATGCCTGCGAATAGAAATACCTCCTGTAATTTTATATGTGGACTTCATTTTCAACTTATCCTTCAAGGGAATAAATTATTTATGATTTTTGATCAGTTAAAGTGACAACAAAACAACAGAATAAATGAGAATAAGCACATGATTCGAAAAACCTCCTCTTCATTAGAATGAATCCTTTAAATCCTTTGGAAGAAGAAGAAGAAGAAGAAGAAGAAGAAGAAGAAGAAGAAGAAGAAGAAGAAGAAGACGAAGAAGAAGAAGAAGAAGAAGGAGAAGAAGAAGAAGAAGAAGAAGAAGAGGAGGAAGAAGGAAGAAGAAGAAGAAGAAGAAGAAGAAGAAGAAGAAGAAGAAGAAGAAGAAGAAGAAGAAGAAGAAGAAGAAGAAGAAGAAGAAGAAGAAGAAGAAGAAGAAGAAGAAGAAGAAGAAGAAGAAGAAGAAGAAGAAGAAGAAGAAGAAGAAGAAGAAGAAGAAGAGGAGGAAGAAGGAAGAAGAAGAAGAAGAAGAAGAAGAAGAAGAAGAAGAAGAAGATGATGATGATGATGATGATGATGATGATGATGATGATGATGATGATGATGATGATGATGATGATGACAAGAAGAAGAAGAAGATAAAAAAGAAGATGAGAAAAGAAGCTAGACTGTCCACTAACTTTTGACGTTTAGGACAGCACTCTCTCATGTTTTGCAAATCTAATTTTAGGAAATTTGATAGATGAAGAGTGGCTGCTGACTGTCTTGTGTTGGTCGCACAATATCACAAAGTTATAGTCTGTCCAAGCAAAGAAGACATTCTGGCAAGATGGGGAAATGATTCCACGGTCAATATTGGTACAGAAATCATACATTTAGTCTAAAATTGTAGATCAGTATGTTCTCTACAATTTCAGACCAAATTGATAATCTTCGAACCAATATTGACTGAGCTGGAGTCATTTTTCCTTCTTTCCAGAATGTCTTCTTTGCTTGGACAGACTACACATACAATGATAACACCTGAGCCATCGCGCTCTGTTTTCTCTGACAATAGTTCTGTGTTGACATGTTCCAGTTGGCCAGTTTCAGTGAGATAATTTCTGAAATTCCAAATAGGTTTGGAATGTTTGAAGTAAGTTTCAAATAGGCTTCAAATATTTAGTCAATCAATTGTGAACAATATTAATTCCAACGTTCCAAGTAAGTTCCAAATCGTTTTACAAACATCCATTTGGCAAACTATAGGTAACATTTTCAAGAGGGTTTCCACTTTATTCAAACTAATCATTGAACTTTACCCTTCTGTAGTGCTGCTCTAACATTGGGACCATGTTAGCTCTAACCTTAAAACTCCTTTTATTTATTTATAGAAGACGCAAGCTCTATAGTTATCGTTTATTTGACATAGAATTCATATCACAATTATCAAATATCACGAACAATACTTTATTTTAATAATTTATGTTATCTTTATCAGCCTCATCATTACTATCTACCAAATTTCTTCACTATTCTCTTAACAACTTTTCCAAGAATGGACATTTTTATGTCCAAACTTCGCCTTTTCATTTAGATATTTTGATGCACAACAAGTAAGATTGCAAGCAAGTAGCATATTGTTTGGATAATTGTTCTATGATTTTTGCATTCATATGTAACCTCTCTCGTTGAATAGTTTATAGAATTTAATTTTGACGACCACGAACACATCGAATGTGCATTGAATGTAAACACATCGAAACAATAATTGTATGTACCAAATAAAAAAAATCAGTGATATAGACAATTTTGTGCTCTTTAATATTATGTTCAAGTATCACAACATCTCACCTCACACTGTGCCTTCGTTTATAGAATTATAGAATAACCTGCAAAAATTGTAGTGTAAAGTATCGAAATTAGTGTGTAACTTGTAAAAATGATAGAATAATTGAATTTAATAAGAACTCCTGTAATCTAGAAACCAAGCATGAATATTTTGTTGCTATCTAAATGAATAAAGAAATCTAATATAATCTAATCTAGCTACTTCCTATCCTCCTCCAACAATAGCGAAAAATTGAAAGCAGTTGACGGATGACTTGAGCAGAATGAGCAGAATGCAGTCTGCAAGCAAAATGGTTTGCTGATACTGCTATTGACTTGATATGCTCTTGCAGAGCGCTAACTGACTGTCTGCAATATTGACTGTCAGTACTGTCACTGACTGTCAGAAACTCTGTCCTATCAGAGCTGAGCTTTGATAACAGTCATTTGCCCAGCACCTTAATTTTTGGCTTTAGTTCTAGTAAGATAAGGATGGAAAGTAGTCCAAAAAATAGTAAAAAGAAAATTGGAAGTTGAAGACAATAAATAATGATCAATAATCTTTAAAATGATTGAATTCTTCATTTGGTGATATTTGTTTTCGACCTATAATGTGTGCTAATTCTAAATTCAAAATTGTTTGACTCTCATTTTATGAGTAAATGATTGTAAAGATGAGTAAAGATTGAGTTAATGATTGAGCAAAATTGTACTCAATAGATATAAAATTTCAATGATGCTTTTATTATAGGTGAAAACACGGACACATGTCCAAATCGTATTCTTTCTCAATTTTATTTAAAGAGAAATTTGGAGAAAATATTATAAAAATTTTATGCCCACTTTTGGACTGTTTGTGGAGATTGGAAGAGGATCAATTTTGGGATGGATCCACTGGCGACTCGTGCTCACGAAATAGGTGAAGTGCTGTACAGTAAAACATACGGGCACTTCACCTGTTTCGTGGGCACGAGCCGCCAGTGGGTAAATCCTGTTTTAATCTAAACCATTGTAAATTATTCAAAAAATGATTACGATTATGATGTTGATGTTGATGATGATAATGATGATAACAATGAGTAAATGATGACGACAATGATCATGATCATAATAAGGAATGGCGATAATACTCCATGAAATGTAACCATGGTCCTTCTAACTACAGCTGTCCACTTTACTAATGCTAATGTTACTCCCACCATTGCTATAGCTACCTCGTTTGCATAAATAGATGCATTAGATGATATCCGCACCAATCAGCATAGCATAGTTAGTGTATGTGCTGTAACAAGTTGAGTCTGTCCAAGCGAAGAAGACACTCTGGCAAGATGGGAAAATGACACCAGCTTGTTCAATATTAGTTCAAAAACTATGAATTTGGTCTCAAATTGTACATAAACATAATGCCTACAATTTGTGACCAAATTTTCAATTTTTGAACCAGTATTGACCGAGCTGGAGTCATTTTCCCATCTTGCCAGAATGTCTTCTATGCTCGATCAGACTATAGATGGTGTATATGTTCTGACAAGTACCTCTCGATAGGTTATGCAAATACGAGGAGGTGTTATGCTAGCTTGGTGATGGTAATATTGATCTAATACGTTGATTATTATTCAAGTTTCAAACATTGGCGGCTCGTGTACACGGAACAGGTGAAGTGCTGTACAGTAAAAGATACGGGCACTTCACCTGTTTCGTGGGCACGAACCGCCAGCGGTAAATACTAGGTTTAGATGTCCATTTCAACATCAAAGCATATTATGTCCAAGCAGAGAAGACATTCTGGCAAGACGAGAAAATGATTCCAGCTCGGTCAATAACGGTTCAATATTTGTAAATATCATCCTAAATTGTATGAAATATTCATATCTACAATTTGAGACCAAATTTGTTATTTTTTAACTAATATTGACGGAGCTGAAGTCATTTTCGTACTACGCCAGAATGAAATCTTTGCTTGACCGCACTATTGTGGTATTGATCTTATAAATTTATTTTTGTTCCATAAACAAAGAATCTGAAATCTGAATGATTCTATCTTATCTGATAATTATAGCCTAAGCGGTCGAAATCGCTTGAATATTGGCATCAGCCATTCTTTAAAAAATTGTTGATTTCCCAATATTTCAACAAACGCTTTCAAGAAAATTGATTGCACAAGGTATTCTACTTTTTCGACTTCAAAAAGCTTTCCAATATTAGTGAAAACGAAAAAATAAAGTACCTGAGATCAATCTCAAACCATGTTTGTACAAAAAAGGTGATAATAAATTTATATTTTTAGTGTTGTAAAAGAAAAAAGCTTCAAGACTATCTAGTGGATTCCAAATGATAACTCCTATTGAATAAGAAGAACAAGCTTACAAGGAACAGGTGAAACCGCCTAACTTTCTTGACATCAGTTATACTTATCGTTTCGTTAGTTACCTATTTTGCCAAGGATAGCAGCACTTCTATAACTGGCCACAGATGGCAGCACTTGTTGGGCCAGCTCCTACTACTCGTCAAGCGGACTGTGATTGGCTGAAATCGGCTCCTCCCCTTTCTCTACGTCAGACCGCTTCCTATTGGAACTAGCAATATCAGTACTGTAGTTCTATAACTGGCCACAGATGGTAGCACTTGATGGGTCAGCTTCTACTACTCGTCAAGCGGACTGTGATTGGCTGAAATCGGCTCCTCCCCTTCTACTACGTCAGAACGCTTCCTATTGGTGCTAGCTATTACATCTCTGCAGTTCCATACCTTACCAGAGATGGCAGCACTTACTGGGTTAGCTTTCTATACCAGTACATCAGAACACCATCGTTTGAACGCCATATTGATGCCATCAAATGCAGCACTGGCGACTCGTGCCCACGAAAAAGGTGAAGTGCTGTACAGTAAAAGATACGGGCACTTCACCTGTTTCGTGGGTACGAGCCGCCAGTGAAATGCAGTACTTTAGTTCCATACCTTGCCAAAAATCGAAGCCTCTATTGGGTTCTTCTTCTATTCAAAAAGTGCGTTGAGGTTTGAGAAAGAGTGGAGGTGTTTTGAAGAATAGAACTTTGAGGAATATTTAGAAAAATGGGAAGAAAAGGGATAATAGAAAATAGGAAGAATCATGTGATCAATGAGACGAAGTCTTGACATTACGTCTTGTTAATTCATATAAAATTCATGTGAAGTGGTGTACAGTAGAAGATACGGGCACTTCACCTGTTTCGTGGGTACAAACCGCCAGTGATATGAATTAAAAGTATGAATATGGATTAATAAGTATGAAGGTATGTTGTTACTGGTGTGATAATAGTTGATCATCAACGATGATCGTTCTTGCTATTCAAAAACAAGAGTTGTGATTGGCTACAGCTGATCGACTATAACAATCATCGTTCATGATCAACGATCGCACCTTTAGGAAAGGAAATTCAACTTTAAACTTAGGGCTATTTAAAATAATTGATAGATAGAATGAAATAATAATACTTTCAAGGTTTAAATAAGAAGAGTATTTGATTCATTTGATTTTATCTATCTTTAAGAAAGTATTCAATTATTATTATGTTACTCAGACTAGGCTTTTTCGTTGGAAAATGACTAAAAAAATTCAATGCATGATTTGAGGTTGAGTGACACGATTTACTCAACGGTATAAATTTATCTAACCATAGCTTCCTTTAGTATTGAAGGTGGCCATGGTATCACTCGACCTATTTGTGTCGACCTATCCATCTTTCTAGAAATTTAGAAGGAAATAATAAATTGAACCATGTACTGTGGACACACAGCTTAACTGTGTGGTGCGAAATCACGAAACATTGATAGAATATCCTTCAGAAAACACACAACGGCCATCTTAGAATCCCGCTGCAGCAGTCGAACGTCCGTATGACACTGGCGGCTCGTGCCCACGAAACAAGTGAAGTGCAGTACTGTAAAAGATACGGGCACTTCACCTGTTTCGTGGGTACGAGCCGCCAGTGGTGCCGTGTGAATAATGCAGCGGAAACAAATTGCCTGTAAATTCTGCTCTATGGCTATAGTTTGCTCGAGCAAAGAAGACATTCTGGCAGGATGGGAGAATGTCTTCAACTCGATTAATATTGGTTCAAATGCTATGAATTTTTTTCAAAATTGTAGAAAAATTTCTGCTCTACAATTTGAGATCAAATTCATAATTTTTGAACCGATATTGAGTGAGCTGGAGTCATTTTTCCATCTTGCCAGAATGTCTTCTTTGCTGGACCACACTAGAATGCAGCGTAGAACTGTTTCCGCAACCATTTCTATCACTAAGAGAGAGAGAGAGAGTGAGAGAGTGAGAGAGAGAGAGAGAGAGTGAGTGAGAGTGTGTGTGTGTGTGAGAGAGAGTGTGTGAGAGAGAGAGTGTGTGAGAGAGAGAGAGGGAGAGAGAGGTGAGAGAGTGAGTGGAGCAGAGAGTGAGAGAAGTGATATCCGCAATGCATGATTCAAACAGAGCTCAAACCACTGAGCTATAATTGGTTGTGTGTATTGGGACACTAACTCAAATACATTTCAAGTGTATTTAGTTACAGCATACACTCGAGTTAACTCAAATACATGTTAAGGTACATGTTGGGATGTTCTACTGCATGTTGCAATTGAATTTAGGCATACATGTAGGGTCTATTGTTGGTGCGAATTTTGGATGTTCATAGCAATGCAATAGTGTTTTGATAAAATTTTTAATGCTCCACAAATCTTCAAATATTTTTTTAAAGATCTCTTTACACGGCAGCTTTCTGATACGCCGTAGACAGTAGAGGATACATAAGTCCAAAATTGATACGCAATCATAAAGGAAGGATGCTCCTTGAAACTAGAAAATTTGCAACGTGGGGTTGCAAAGTGAGATTATAGTTGTTCATTCGACAATGCCGAAGAAATCGAGAAAAATAACAACTATTGACTCTCTCAAACTTAGTCTTCTATTATTATTTCAATTGAAGATACCTTTTAAATGCTCTTAGAATGTTCAAAAATTGAGATATAGGATTAGCTTATTTCCAAAATTACGGCGATCTATGAGCATTGAAGAAAGGTCATAGAAACGAGCTTCCTTTCCGTTGTCAATTTTGATTCCAATAATGTTTAAATTTTGAAATATTTATAGTTGTATAACTATTGCGTATAGTCTGTCCAAGCAAAGAAGACATTCTGGCAAGATGGGAAAACGACTCCAGTCCAGTCAATATTGGTTAAAAAAATGATAAATTTAATTTTGAATTGTGGGAAACATTCTGATCTACAATTTGAGGCTAACTCTATTTTTTCCACCTTTCCAAACCCAAGCTACGAGAGCCTGAATATTATTCATGTTAACAATACAAGCTGGGCTACAAGTTAGAATACATTCAAGAACTTTTTTTATCAACAGTTCAATGATGCAACAGATCATTGACGAAGTCTCAATTCCTTCAGTCATGTGACGATACATGTTGAAATACATTTTCGATCCTCAGTTCATCTCGTCACATGCTGCAGAAGCCTCAATTCCGTGAGACAAGTTGCGAAACAAGTTGAAACAAATTTTAGATCTTCTACTCCAACATTTCCAATACAGTATTCATGGTACAAGGTGCGATACATGCTGGAATACGTTATTTCAAAACCTCTGTTTCAACAGTTCCAACTCGTAACATGTTGCAGAAGCCTCAATTCCATGAAACAAGTAGCGATACAAGTTGGAATACATTTTAGAGCCATTCGAACTACGTCCCACTGCCAACTCGAATACGTTTCGAGTACAGTCTGTCCAAGCAAAGAAGACATTCTGGCAAGATGGGAAAATTACTCCAGCTCGGTTAATATTGATTCAAATCTCATGAATTTGACCTTTAATTGTAGAAAACATTCTGATCTACAATTTGAAACCAAATTTTTTTTTTTTTGAACCAATATTGACGAGATGGAGTCATTATTTTCCATATTACTAGAATGTCATCGTTGCTTGGACAGACTGGATACATTGAGGTTAGGGGCGCAAATACATTATCTGTTGGGTGTTTTCTGATGCACTGCGGAAGCTTTCGATCCGTTTTACAGGATTTCGCTTTTATGCCTCAAGCTGTTACAGCAGGAACCAACATAACTGACGGATAACAAACGTTTGTTATCAATTCTCATCTCTTTCAGAACAGTCTGAAAGCGGTCTGCAACTGCGAACAATGTTGCTTAAGTCGCTATTGTATCGATATGATGTTGTAGAGAGATCGCTGACTGTCCTGATAGAGCTGAACATCAACGTTATTCATTCGCCAACTGCCAATTTCGGTGAAGGGGTTGATGATGCAGTACGGATGTGGGGATGTGGGGGACATGGGGATAACTGAGAACTAGGATATTATGGGGATGGGGATATGTGATCGAATCTAAGATACCGTTTGAAATTGAAATTTGGATTGGGTGTTTGCAGGGCCCTCGCGTGGGTTGTGCGGAGTGTGCGACCGCACTGGGCGCCACAGACAAGTGGGGCGCCGCGGCGGCTGATGCAAACGGAAATCTAAAAAATTTCAATTGGGCTATTGGTATAATTTTCCCACTACTTGACCAAAAATTTATTTCATCAACAACTCCAATCCACAAGAAATGATTTCCTCTGCATAAATTCATTCATCAAAATGAATTGATCAATTGAAAAACCACGATCAATGTATGAAGCAAGACAAGAAACGTCCTTTTTCAATTAGTTTTCTATGGTTGGCTGATCTGTCGAACCACCTTACATTCTGTCGAACAATCACAAGCCAGTTTACGATAAAAACTTCTCCATATAATAATCCTATAATCCCTTCTAATATTATTACCGAATTGATGTAGTTTTTCAAACTTTTCTGGTAAGAAGTCGGTATTAGATCATGGATAGTTTGAGTTCTATTCCATTATATTCATCGTATGAAAAATAGAATAAATAAGTATAAGATGGGATTGCAAAATCATATTCTCATCTCATTTCATACAGCCTAAAACTATTGAGGTTACACGATAAAAGTAAAACTAAATCTAAATTCTATTAATTAATTCTTCAAATATATTAACTTGATAGAATCTTACCAGCCTGAATACATAAATAAATATTATATTAGCACAGGATCGTCAATAGTTGATCAGTCTCTTGTTGTCTGAATGATATACCATCCACCATTTTCTCGCTAGCAGTCAGAACTAGGGCAGAACTCACGAAACACTGTCAACCAATAAGAAAAGAGCAGGCGGGGCATGAAGGCGTGGCATGAAGGCGTGTCCAAGTCAAATCTGAAACATCACCTGACAACTGCTTCCATCTACTGGTTGAATTTGAAAACTTTTCTACCCGATGTTTTCGGTCATTTTGATCGTAGGCCGAGCTTGGAGGCTTGTCTCCCTATTGCTACTGCCATCTGCTGGCTGAATTAGCAACTATTTCAAATGTTATTCAAGAAAGTGCTATTCAGTGCTAAAGTGTTATTCAAGAAAGAGCAGTGAAAATGGCTGAGATCTTCTATTTGCTTGTTATCGAGTTTCCGATTTTTTGTTGAAAGTTAAAACATCTTTATTTCCAGTGAAATGGAATACTAATTCCAAATATTTTAATGTGAAGAATAGTAAAATCTATTATTCCCTTTCTCATGTGCTTTCAAGCAAACTGATAAAATAAATTAATCAATAATCGAAATTTTTATATTTAAATGAAAAAGTACGGTACAATGTGACAGTTATTCTCAATGTAAATTTAGTTATTTTGTATTAAATCCTGTAGGCTTTTGCTTATCATGTATCCAATACAGAAAATACGAAACAAAACATTGGGATACAAAAAGTAAGTCCCTATGATACTTTTTGTTACACCATACGCAACATTGAGATTGCTTACGAGAAAAATTTGAACATACAGCTTGAATCATATTTGACTTTGAATATATTATAATAATGTTGAATTGCATTCGTCTGGTAATGAGGGGCGCGCCTGCCAAAATCTCGCACAGGGCGCCAAAAAACCACACGAGGGCACTGGGTGTTTGGCTAGTGAAGAAAATGCGAATTGTCAGTAATGTTCTCTATTTTATTCCTACAAATCGTCGAAAAGGTTTTTGACTTCCCTGTTATAATTTCTACCAATAACTTTTGTAAAAGTTTTCCAATTTCATATTATAGATTTTACGAGTTGTTGACATTATTTCTTATTTAATATTATAATTACCAAGAATCATCATAAAGGTTTTTGATTTCATATTATAATTACTCCAAATCTTTTACATAATAAATCATTTGATTTTGTTCGATTTGTTTCATATTAGTGAAAATTCATTCAAATTTAACTTTAGTTGAAATTTATTATAAGAGCTATTTTCACATTAAAAATTTCTTCTTGAAAAATGAATTGATTTCGATTTGATTTGATATTGCGACGAGTTACAACAGGCACCTGCCTATCAAAATGTGAGAAAGAAGCAAGAGCTGCTCAAACCTTGTTCAGACTTGGATAAAATAATAATTTGCAGAGTTTCAGCTTCATATTGAATTAGAAAACATCCGTCAAGTTCTCAAAATATTATGGGCTTGAGGTTTTGAGATCTCAAGAATTTATCAATCAAAAATAAACAAAAGATTGATTTGAATTCAATCCTCTCGGAAAATCGAGTTCGTAATTTCATTAGTTCAAACATGTTGAACCTTTCCGCTTATCTCTTCTACTGATTAACTCATGCAAATTGTTTAATTAGTGTCATTTATTCTACTCTTATAGCATAGGATTTGAACCGATATACTGTATTATGAATTAATCTACATGAATTAAGTGATTGAATCTGAATCTAAATCTGAATCTGAATCTACTGGTCGATCTTCAACAATCCCCCTCTTTTTTCCAGCAACAGGCTCAGAATCTCTACCCTTTCGAAAAAAAGCTAAACCTTTGACTCCAAGCTGTAAAAACTTCACGGTACTTTAGCCCAACCTACAACCCAGATTTTCATTTACATGACAATATAAAAACCAACCTCCATTTCCACTTTCCACCTGCCCAACTCCATTAAAACAGAAGTAATAATTATCTTTTCACATTACTTTAATGCCCTCAAACATTAGCCGAGAGCTGAAAAACGAGAGCTTCATTCACATTACAACAATTAAAAACCGAAACAATGCTTGTAGGAATGTTTTGTGGTTTGGAAGACACTGAAAAGTACTCTATGCCATGTTTGTTGTCTCTTGTATTGTTGAAAAGTAACTTCTGTGATAAATTTTTCTCCTGACGATAGGCTGTTTGTTGTTTCTGTGATGGTTAATGCTTGAAGTTGGGTGATCTCGCCTGCTCATTGTGCGCTCCAACAGCTGATGTTGTCAATTAAAGTTGACATTCAGCTATGACAAGTCCATCTGCCATATATGCATAGCATATCTGACATAGTCATTGATTCAAGAAAAAAGAGGGATCTCCAACTGTGCTGAAAATAAATATACTCTCAATACAACGGATGAGATTAATTATTATCACAAGGGAGAATTTCATACGCCATTAATCCCTCTGTATCTTTCTTTTTACTTCTCATAATTATTATAATTCTTTTATTGGTTACTTCTTCTTCTTCTTCTTCTTCTTCTCCTTCTTCTTCTTCTTATTCTTCTTCTTTTTCTTCTTCTTCTTCTTCTTCTTCTTCTTCTTCTTCTTCTTCTTCTTCTTCTTCTTCTTCTTCTTCTTCTTCTTCTTCTTCTTCTTCTTCTTCTTCTTCTTCGCCTTCTCCTTTTTCTTCTTCTTCTTCATCATCTTGTTCTTGTTCTTGTTCTTGTTCTTGTTCTTGTTCTTGTTCTTGTTCTTGTTCTTGTTCTTGTTCTTGTTCTTGTTCTTGTTCTTGTTCTTGTTCTTGTTCTTGTTCTTCTTCTTCTTCTTCTTCTTCTTCTTCTTCTTCTTCTTCTTCTTCTTCTTCTTCTTCTTCTTCTTCTTCTTCTTCTTCATCTTCTTCTTTCTCTTTCTCCCTTTTTTATTATCCTAATTGTAGCCTACTCCATTTATCTAATTCAATGTTTTCAGCTTATTTTCCAAATGTTTCCAGCCTTTATTACATTTCCTACTTTGACACAACACATTAAAATAGAAAAGAGCCTGTTACACAACAATAATAATAGAAATTGCAACTCAATAATATAGCCTACGTTTGTCAGGCAATGATAGAAAAATGAAAACATGGCCAACAATCAATGAATGAAATTTGAGAATGTGTATTATGAAATGAAATGTTCATTCTGTGTTTACTAGAAATTGAAGTAATCTCTATTCTCTTTTCCCTCATTAACTGAACACGACTTGTTGTTTTCTCCATTATTGCATAAAAACAGAGAAATATAAGTATTGGGTTACAGTCTGTTTAAACACAAAAAGATTCTAAAAAATATAGATATATTGTGTCAAATCCGAGCACAGTGGGATAATGTCTGCATATCGTATACATAAAAGAACATGAACACACATATCGCTGGCGGCTCGTGCCCACAAAACAGGTGAAGTGCTGTACAGTAAAAGATATGGGCACTTCACCTGTTTCGTGGGCAAGAGCCGCCAGTGATATATGTTATACCAGTAACGACTATAGTCTGTCCAAGCAAAGAAGACATTCTGGCAAGATGTGAAAATAACTACAGCTCGGTTAATATTGCTTCAAAAACTATTAATTTGGTCTCAAATTGTAGCAAACATTTTGATCTACAATTCTATACCAAATTTATACTTTTTAAACCAATATTGACCGAGCTGGAGGTATTTTTACATCTCGCCAGAATGTCTTCTTTGCTTGGGCAGACTACAATCATGACAGAATTGACGATATGCGATTCTGAAAACGTATGAATGGAACAATGAGAAATTCGACGAAGCTAAAACTTGATCAAAATTCACAAAGGGGAAAGAATTACAACATTCTAGATATCGTTTATATTGACGTGGGATTCTTTGTTGAAAGAATGACAACATTTTGAAAAATAAAGTTTTGGAAAATGATAAGAGATGAAATTTCATACAAGGAATATTGGGGGATGAGTTTCGTTAGTTGGCTTAACATTTTAGAGCGTTTCTCTCACTGGATTTTGAGGAAATTTGATGAATATTTTTTTCTGAGGATGAAGCTTACATGAGCTTATATGACTTATGATGAAAGATGTCGATTACTAAGTCTGTCCAAGCAAAGAAGACCCTCTGGCAAGATGGGAAAATGACTCCAGCTTGGTCAATATTTGTTCAAGAATTATAAAATTGGTCTTAATAGTAGATAAAATTATTTCCTACAATTTGAGGTTTACTAACAAAAACCATAACTTACAATAATTGTATAATTATTATATATTATACATTATTAAATCTTATATTAATATACATTATTTCACGTTAATTATATATTATTATTATTCTGGTTCTAATTATTATAACCATTCGAGTTGATAACCATGAATGGATTGGATGAGTTATAATTTGTAATTTTCAATCTCTTTTCATGATAAGTATTCCATAAAACCCAGAGATACAATGATATATATGGTGAATTATTATAATTTGATGAGGATACGATCATTTTGCAAACAAGCAAAGCATTCCATTCACTGAATAATTCCAACATAGGCTTATCACTGCATGTATAATAACAAATGTACAGCATTGATAAACTAAAACCCTCAGGTCACGGAAATTAATAATCTCAAATTGAAATCATCCGAACCGACCAGATTAAACTTTAATAATGATAATTGATCCTGAATTGGTGTGTATTAGGAAATAGTTCATGGAATACCCTTGAGCTTTCTATTTGTGTGAACATAATATCACAGCAATAGACTAATCAAATTGAATGGAGCTGGATTATCTGTTTTAATAAACAAAAAAGGTTACATTGATTTTCACAATCAATATAAATTGTACAGTGGAGAGGATACACAACATGGTAAAATTATGATTCTTATAATAAATATTCAATTCTCCTCATTGTTTAAATATTGAAGAAATTATAGCTGATTTAAAAAATTAGGCGGTTTCGTCTGCTCATTGTGCGCTCCAACAGCTGATATTATCAATAGGCTAACTATTAGAGTTGTCATATATCAATGCCTAGATTATGTTTTTGGAAAGTTAAGATGCAACAGATGTTTCACAATCATCTATTATTTGGTTACATCAGGTACAAGAGACAGACGAAACCGCCTTACGTTTTGACGTCATCTATACTGTGCATATAATATGGGAATGAACAATGAAGAGAAGTAACTAGAAGTAACTTACATTGTATGATATTCCTATCTTATACGTGTTACACCATGTCGGAAATTCCATCTATAGCCCGTCCAAGCAAAGAAGACTCTCTGGCAAGATGGGAAAATGACTCAAGCTCGGTCAATTTTGGTTCAAAAATTATCAATTTGATCTCAAATTATAGGAAACAATTTGATATGCTATGAAGGCCACATTTATAATTCTTGGTCGGTCAATATTTGTTCAAAAATTTAAAATTTGATCTTCAATTGTTGGAAACAATCTTATCTACTATTAAGACCACAGTTACAATTCTTGGACAAATATTGACCAAGCTGAAGTCATTTTCCCATCTTGCCAGAGGGTCTTCTTTGCTTGGACAGACTATAATATTGGTTTGATTTAGATGGATGGAAACAATGAATCGACTCCATTAAATAAACATTCGATTATTTATTCTGCAGAAATGAGATGATGATAATAATAAATAATATCTGAATCAATTCCTGATTGATTTGAAATGGTTGTTTATTCCACAATAATATTTGTCATTATTTTGACGTATTGAAAACTGATTGCATAAGTTTGGTAAGCGAAATATTGATGGAGGAATGATTGAATAGAAGCACAATATTTAATTTTTGATCAAAGTTTTTCATTTTATACTATCAAACAATGATAAATAGAGATTAGTAAGGCCGGTATTACACGATAATAGTTCTATGATCATACCTGATCATATGGAAAAAGATGAAAATATGATTTGGTATTTTCATCTCTTTCCATATGATCAGATATGCTCATTGCTTATCGTGTAATAACGGCCTTAAATAAGAGAGTAGTCTAAATAGATGGTCTGTATCACGCCAATATTTTCAACGTTCTGATACCTTCTATTTATTAAATCTTTGAAATCAATATATCTTATTCAAAACCAAATTATCTATCCTGCAATATTCATTTTGCAATGCATGTACATTTTCATAATAATATTATTTCAATTCTTCTCCCATAATCCATTTTTCAATTATCTTCAATTCCTTTTCTACTCCTGAATAACATAATTTATCTAACACAAAATTTATATTCAGAATAATTTTATGTGCCTCCCAATCTAGTCATAATGCTTTTTTTGAATGATTGATCATAGAGCTGACACCTAAAAGCTAGACCGTTGTGTCGGTCTCTTGTATAGTCTGTCCAAGCAGAGAAGATCCTCTGGCAAGTTGGAAAAATGACTCCAGCTCGGTCAATATTGATTTAAAAATTATTGATTTGGTCTCAAATTGTAGATCAGAATGTTTTCTACAGAAGGAGACCAAATCAATCATTTTTGAACCAAAATTGACCGAGCTGGAGTCATTTTCTCATCTTGCCAGAGGGTCTTCTCTGCTTGGACAGACTATACGTGATGTAGCCTACTAACAGCTGATGTAAAGCATATTATTGTCTCTTTTTATTCCAAAAACATCATCTGGGCATCCAAATGACAACTTCATTTAAAATCAGCTGTTGGAGCGCTCAAGTAGTTTCGACAAAAACCGATCAACGTTTTAACGTCAGCTATACTTTGTTCCCTCGTTACGTTAGTTACCTATCTTGCCACGGATAGCAGCACTAGTTGGGTCAGCTACTACTATTCGTCAAGCGCACTGTGATTGGCTGAAATTGGTTCCTCCCCTTCCACTACGTCATAACGCTTCCTATTGGTGCTGGCGATCTCAGTAATGTAGTTCCATATCTTGCCACAGATGGCAGCACATGTTGGGTCACGTTTCACTACTCTTCAATCACACTGCGATTGGCTGAAATCGGTTCCTCCCCTTCCACTACGTCAGAACGCTTTCTATTGGTGCTGGCGATCTCAGTAATGTAGTTCCATATTTTGCCACAGATGGCAGCACATGTTGGGTCAGGTTTTACTACTCTTCAAGCGCACTGCAATTGGCTGAAATTGGTTCCTCCCCTTCCACTACGTCAGATCGCTTCCTATTGGTGCTAGCGATCTCAGTAATGTAGTTCCATATCTTGCCACATATGGTAGCACTTACTGGGTCAGCTTTCTTTATCAGCCAAGTGCATTGTGATTGGCCAGCTTTGGATCCTCATTCGGTTACGTCAGAACGCTTTCTATTGGTGCTCACAATTTCAGTTCTGTAGTTTCCTACTTGTATCTTGTAACAGATGGCGCTTTTGTTGGATTAGCCTCCACTATTAGTCGAGTGAGTTGTGATTGTCCAGCTCATGAATAGGCCCCCCTGCTTCTATCACTTAACTAAGCTTTTTATTAGTGTTTGCAATTTTCAAATAATAGTTACTCCGTATCCTTCCATAGATTGCAGCATTTGTATACAGAAACTACTATTAATTTCCTCAATTTACGATAATTATAAAATTAGTGTTATCATACTGTTATTGACGCTTACTTCAAGTCTCATTATCTATCACTGTTATTTTAGTGTTTTGGGATTATTAATGGAATGTATTCTGATAGATTACATTCCTAGACGAAAGTTAACTACTATAGTCTGTAGTCCAAGCAAAGAAGACATTCTGGCAAGATGGGAAAACGTTCTCACGTAACGAAGAAGGCTCCTACTATAGTCCGTCCAAGCAAAGAAGACCCTCCGGAAAGTTGAGAAAATGACTCCAGCCGGGCAATATTGGTTCAAAAATTATTGATTTGGTCTCAATTATTGTAGAAAACATTCTGATCTACAATTTGAGACCAAACCTATAATTTTTGAACAAATATTGACCGAACTGTAGTCATTCCCTCATCTTGCCAGAGGGTCTTCTTTGCTTGGACAGACTATACCTAGAACCTCAGACAGAAATACTTTCCTTTCTACACGTACAATATTACCTTCATGTATAGTCTGACCAAGCAAAGAAGAGCCTCTGCCAAGATGGGAAAATGACTCCAGCTGGGTCAATATTGTTTCAAAAATTATCAAAATGGTTTCAAATTGTAGGGAACAATTTGATCTACTATTAAGACCAAATTTATAGGTCTTGAACAAATGTTGACCAAGCTGGAGTCATTTTCCCATCTTCCCAGAGGCTCTTCTTTGCTTGGCCAGACTATACTTTGCCAGTCGACTAAGGAACTAACGAAAATCGAGAAAGAGAACATAAAAGAGAATAATTTCAAGGGTCAGAAATGAAAGAGAATAAAATAATTCGACAAGGAAGAGAGATACTTTTTTCATAGTGAGCAGATGATGTCCCACCACATACGTCCTGTATTAATAAGAAAGCCAGATTCAACAGAATGCATATATGAGAAAAGGCAGGCAGACTCATATATGTGAAATGTCGAAACATGATATGAGTCGCGGTGAAGAGGGTAAACCAAAGTGAACCCCCCTCCACCTCTGAAACCCCTACAAAAGGGCAAACAGAACTTTGCTGCTGCACAGTCAAGCTATTTGAAGGCAAATAATGAAAAGTTGTATGCTTGCCTGCTTTTCCTTTTTCCTTTTCATTACCTTTATCCTCTTCTTCCTTTTTTACTATTCATCCTCTTTTCATCTATTCCTCTTCTTCCTCTTTTCATCAAATATCTCTTTGAAATCCACCTCCACCTCCTCCTCCACTACCTCTTGTTCTTGTTTTTGTTCTTGTTCTTGTTCTTGTTCTTGGTCTTGTTCTTGTTCTTGTTCTTGTTCTTGTTCTTGTTCTTGTTCTTGTTCTTGTTCTTGTTCTTGTTCTTGTTCTTGTTCTTGTTCTTGTTCTTGTTCTTGTTCTTGTTCTTGTTCTTGTTCTTGTTCTTGTTCTTGTTCTTGTTCTTGTTCTTGTTCTTGTTCTTGTTCTTGTTCTTTATCTTGTTCTTGTTCTTGTTCTTGTTCTTTATCTTGTTCTTGTTCTTGTTCTTGTTCTTCTTGTTCTTGTTCTTGTTCTTGTTCTTGTTCTTGTTCTTGTTCTTGTTCTTGTTCTTGTTCTTTATCTTGTTCTTGTTCTTGTTTTTTCTTGTTCTTGTTCTTGTTCTTGTTCTTGTTCTTGTTCTTGTTCTTGTTCTTGTTCTTGTTCTTGTTCTTGTTCTTGTTCTTGTTCTTGTTCTTTTTTCTTGTTCTTGTTCTTGTTCTTGTTCTTGTTCTTGTTCTTGTTCTTGTTCTTGTTCTTGTTCTTGTTCTTGTTCTTGTTCTTGTTCTTGTTCTTGTTCTTGTTCTTGTTCTTGTTCTTGTTCTTGTTCTTGTTCTTGTTCTTCTTTCTTGTGTTCTTGTTCTTGTTCTTTTTCTTTTCTTGTTCTTGTTCTTGTTCTTCTTCCTTTTTCTTTCTTCTTTCTTCTTTTCTTCTTCTTTTCTTGTTCTTGTTCTTGTTCTTCTTCTTCTTCTTCTTCTTCTTCTTCTTCTTCTTCTTCTTCTTCTTCTTCTTCTTCTTCTTCTTCTTCTTCTTCTTCTTCTTCTTCTTCTTCTTCTTCTTCTTCTTCTTCTTCTTCTTCTTCTTCTTCTTCTTCTTCTTCTTCTTCTTCTTCTTCTTCTTCTTCTTCTTCACTCTTCTTTCTTCTTTTCTTCTTTTTCTCCTTCTTCATCTTCTTCTTCACTTTCACTATTCTTTCATTATTATTCTTTTGCCATGTCTTCTTCTTCTTCTTCTTCTTCTCCTTCCTCTACTTCTCCTATTCACTACTGTTCCTCTCCACACTCCTTTCTACCACTATCCTTCATTCCATTTCTCTTTACTTTACTTTATTATTTTTTTCCTCTCCCCCTCCTACTCCTCCTCCCTCTCCTTCTCCTATTCTCCACGTCTCCTCTTCACACCCCTTTCTGCCTGCATTATTATGAGCTTCTTCCACTTGTGTGTCTGCCAAGCAGCAACTTCATAATACAGAGCCAAGCTGGAAATCTCTTTCCGTCAAAGTAGAATACAGAAATCCACTTCAGCCACCCGAAAAACAGTAAATATTCTATAGTTTATTTCCGACTGCTGAATTATCTAGTTGTACACAGTCCATCCAAGGAAAGAAGACATTCTGGCAAGATGGGAAAATTACTCCAGCACGATCAATATTTGTTTGAAAGTTATAAACTTTGTCTCAAAGTGTAGGAGATATTCTGATTTACAATTTGAGATCAAATCTATAATTCTTGAACTAATATTGACTGACATTGAGTCATTTTCCCATCTCGCCAGAATGTCTTCTTCGCTTTGACATGGACAGACTATAGGTACATATACAGTGACTATATAAGTCTTATAATTATAGTCACTGTAGTTACATATGGAGCTGTGCTATATGATGTACTGTATCATGATTTACTAGCCGGCAGGCTCGCTTCGCTCGCCTTCTCCGTCTAGCCAGGGAGCTCTGCCCCCTGGTTGACCCCCGACAGTATAGGCAGTGTAAGTGAGTAAAACAGGCTCGCTTCGCTCGCCTGCAAAAACTCTGTCAGTGTCAGCGGAAACAAACAGGCTCGCTCCGCTCGCCTACAAATTCCGTTCAGAAGGGATTCGAAATTTATTGAGCACAGCATTTCTACACCTAATCTGGACCTGTTTACCTAATTTCAACATTTTCTGCCGAATTGTTCTAGAAAAATCTAAGAAAAACTCCGAAAATTCCAAAAAAAAGTAGAACGCTGAATCAAGTTTCAAACTATGTCCAATACACTTCCCAATATCTTCCGAATTAGTTTATCTATAATCTCGCTGAACTATTGAATTTACAGTTAGGATTGGTCGTATCAAGGCGGAAGATATGCAACCCGCAACACATCTACAATTTTGAAAACCTGATTACTGGCGTAATCTTGAACGGATTACAAAAATATTTCAACACAACATTTCTAGACCTTATCTGAACCTGCCCACCAAATATCAAAATTTTCTACCGATTGGTTCTCGAAAAAATTAAGAAAACGCTGGAAAACTATAGAAAAACTCAAATATTTAGTGTATCAAACTCAAATTTATTAAACAACAAAAGAAATCAATTACAAATACAAATCATTCTATTCTTATCATATATGTGTTTTCCTATAGGATATCCTGAGTGGGAACACTTCAATACATTATTTCTAATACAAGTTTATTGATACTTTCATTCATGCACACTTTCACACACACATGCATACACACACGCATACCCATACTAACATTAAATGGTATCTCTACGGAGTGGTGGCTACTTTTCTTGTATTATATTTTTTATTCATTGAACTCTTTTTTAAAAAAGAAAAAACGTATCCCTGAAAAGTTTTTAAAATCCGTTCTTAGCGCGCGTCTAAACGTCCAACTGAACATGCCTGCCAAATTTGAACGCATTCGGTTCAGTGGATTTCTAGTTCTGGTGATGAATGAATGAATTAATGAATGAATCAGTCAGTCAGTCAGTCAGTGCCATTTTGCTTTTATAGATATAGATAAGGTATACAGCTTGGCTCCGACTGCTAAATGAAACTATAGTAGAACGCCAACTATCCGAACTTATTGGGACCGGGACCAGTTGGGATAAGCAAAAAATCAATTGTATTAAAGAAAAACAATGTGTTAAACTTGGAATGAACTGTGTTACATTTGATAATTACAGTGTATGTTTAATTAATATGGAAAGCAAAACAAATACTGTACTAAAGTACTGTACAGTAAGTACAATTCAATAATTATAATAATAATTAATTCGAATTTGAAATTATTGCATTAAAATTAGTACATTGGTAAATATTTGCAGAGCAGAAGTCCTTTGTCTATTAAAGCAATAATTTGAGATTCGAATGAATCATTATTATAATTATCCTGCAGTTAGTTAACTGCAATATCTAATAATTCTTCTATCTTTGACAATTCAATAAGTACAACACATCGCTTCGCTGCGCTACGATCACGTCGAAAGCGCTGGTTTTCAATCTATTACTACTATACGCTTAATACCGATTCGGATAATTGGCAATTCGGTTAATCGGCGTTCTACTGTATAAGTCTTATCTGCTGAGAAATGTATAGACCTGTAGCACAATTCTGTATGCTCATTATATAATTGTTATATTTATATTGTTATAATTGTATAATGTTTCTATTGTTAAAGAATTATGTTGTCGAAATAATGTTTTCCTGGAAATTAGAGTGTTCCAAAATGCATTAAAGTAGAGTACTAGGAACACAGCCTCTTTTACACGGCGGATTTATGATACGTATTGATGATACAGAGTTCAAAATTGATACAGGAAGGAAGCTCGTTGATACGAGACATTTGCAATGCTCATGGATCGCCGCCATATTGTAAATAAGCTGATTCCATTCAATTATTGAATAGCACTGGCGGCTCGCACCTACGAAACAGTTGAAGTGCCCGTATCTTTTTCTGTACAGCACTTCACCTGTTTCGTTGACACGAGCCGCCTGTGATTTTGAGAGCATTCAAACTTATTTCGGGAATTTTCAAGTTGAATTAATAAAAAATTGATCAAAGATTAAACATTTTGAGGGCATTTAAAATTAGTTTAAGTATTTTTGGAGTTGAATTTATAAAAATAGTAATTGAACACTACCTAAATTTCAGAAGGCCAAAAGTTATTTTCTTTCGATTCACGGCATTGTCAAATGAACACTAATAACCTCACTTGGCAAATATTCTGTTTCAATGAGCTTCCTTCCTGTACGATTACGTATCGATTTTTAACTTTTGTATCACTACTCCGTATCAAGATTATCAAATTAAATTCACTCCAAACACACGGTGAACAAAGCATAGTGGATGGATATTGTTGCTTGACTTCGGACAATACTCCTCTATCAAGTTTACAACAAAGCTTTTTTTCTATTTTTCGAACCTTTTTACGCTGCTAGGTACTTGCTAAGTAATTGTTGACCAATTGGCAATCTTTTTCTCATGGGTGGGCCGTCGTTATCAAGTCATAGACATGTTCGCTTCAATAACGGTCATAAAAGTTTATGACCCTGGTCAGCGTTTAACCACGGTTAGCGTTCAACCACGATTTCGGTTATTGAAGTGGACGCATCATCATATACAGTTTGATGGCAGTATTGCGTGTACAGTCTTCTCCAAGCGAAGAAGACAATCTGGTAGGATGGGAAAATTACCCCATCTCGGTCAATATTGATCCAAAAATTATAAATAAGGTCTCAAATTGTACGAAACATTCTGCTCTACGATTTGAGATTAAATTTATAATTTTTGGAGCAATGTTGATCGAGCTGGGGTGATTTTCTCATCTTGCCAGAATGTCTTCTTTGTTTGGACAGACTATATAGCCACTGCAACTAATACGTTATTAATTGGAGGTAAACGTAATTTTCGGGAGGAAAAATTGAAACAGCAAATTTTCGATGGTTAATTTTATGAGAGTTGGTTGTCTGCTTTGCTCTCATCTCAAATCATTAAAATTACGCTATCAAATTATTGAGTCGATTCAAACACTACCATAGTCTTTCCAAGCAAATAAGACCCTCTGGCGAGATGGGAAAATGACTCCAGCTTGATCAATATTTGTTCAAGAATTATAAATGTGGTATGTATGTATGTATTCTTATGCCGTATTCGGTGGGGAGTTCCAAATGGAAGTTCCACCGGCACCATAGCCTGAATTTCCGTCGATGGGAAATCATGGCATTTCTTGATATGATACACTGAGATTTAAATTTCTAAAAGTTCTTCCCAATCAAGAGAGCCCAAAAACAAGAGGAAGATCACCAAAATCACCATTCACTATCAAAAAATATAGAATTTCAAAAAAATTTTGAGCGCGAAAAATTTTAGCTTGTTATAATTTTTCCATGACAACCATAAATGTGGTCTCAAATTGTAGATCGAATTGTTTCCTACAATTTAAGATCAAATTTTAAATTTTTGAACAAATATTGACCAAACTGGAGACATTTTCCCATTTTGGCAGAGGGTCTTCTTTGCTTGGACGGACTATAGATGGAATTTCCGACATGGTGTAACACGTATAAGATAGGAATATCATACAATGTAAGTAACTTCTAGTAGAGCTTGGCGTAACATGTAGGTTATAAGGAAATGTTGGACGTTACTTCGAGTAGAAGATCGAAATTCAAAATTGTTTGTGATAAAATATTTTTGGAAGTGAGAAATTATAATATTAAGTGAAAGTGGACATTGTGGATAGACTTATAACCTACATCTTAAACCTTCATCATCATCATTCATCATCACTCATTCATCCTTTGCATAAAATACTTGGAAACCAAGTCGCAATTGTAAAGAGAGAATAAAGATCAATAAGTGTAGATGGGGAGTGAGTGATAAAAGTGAGTGTAAAAGAACGTGAATTAAGCATGTAGAGAGGAAGATATATAAAGGACAATGAGTAGGAGGAGAAGAAGTAAAAAAGAAAACAGTGGGAAAGATGGAGAGATAAAGGTGGAGAAAGGAGAAGATAATGAATAGAAATAATTTTGTTCAAACTCGTCGCAGAATTATAAGCAGTGTTCAAGAAAAATTCAAGAAAAAGAATCCGTAGGTAGCAGAATTCAGGAAGAATTCGATAAGAAGAATCAGCTAGGAAACGACAGAATATAGTAGAACATATAAAAGAATAGACGAGGAAAAACAAAGGAAGAGCAAGAACAAGAGTGAAAGGTAATGACTGTGAACAACATTATTGCATTTTAATTGAATAAACACTTTGAATTGCATTCGCTCCTGTGGGAGTACATTTTGTACAAGCAAAGAAGACATTCTTGTGTGATGGGGAAATGACTTCAGCTTGGTCAATATTGGTTACAAAATTATCAATTTGGTCTCAAGTTGTAAAAAACATTCTAATCTACAATTTGAGACCAGATTTTCAATTTTTGAACAAATATTGACCGAGCTGTAGTCATTTCCCCATCTTGCAAAAATGTCTTCTCTGCGTGGACAGACTTCAAAAGTGGAGGCTTCTGGGCTTCCGGAGATTAATGGAAGTAATTAGAATTAATAACGGGCTTGCAGTTGGTTTTATTGATAATTCAACACTTAATAACAGTCTCGCATCTGAAATTTGTTTGATGAATTTTCTTGGGAAGCCAGCTTAACGTTCGGAAGTTAGGATTTACCATGCCTTATTAACAAAACTGTGCATTTATAATATCGTTTAAATTCCTTTTGATTCAATTCTGGTTACTGAGGGAAGTATGTAAGAGTCAGCAAGGGTATTTCACTCAATTAGAGGTAAATAAATGAAAATTGATTATTAATTTTGAGGTTTTGAATTATCTCACCACCCAACGCCCTAACAGGCACGAATGGGTTGGATAAAGAAGAAGAAGAAGAAGAAAAAGAAAGAGAAGGAGGAGGAGGAGGAGGAGAAGAAGAAAAAGAAGAAGGAGGAGGAGAAAAAGAAGAAGAACAAGGAGAAGAAGAAGAAGGAGAAGGAGGAGGAGGAGAAGAAGAAGAAGAAGAAGAAAAAGGAAGAAAAGAAGAAGGAAGAAGAAGAAGGAGAAGGAGGAGGAGGAGAAGAAGAAGAAGAAGAAGAAAAAGGAGGAGAAGAAGAAGAAGAAGAAGAAGAAGAAGAAAAAGAAGAAGATTGATTGATTGATTGATTGATTATTTATTTGAAGTGCTAGGTCTGAAGAGACCCATTGCACAAAAAACAAGAAAAAATACAAAACAAGATAAATAATAAGTAGGTATTACATTATTAGAAGAAGAAGAAGAAGAAGAAGAAGAAGAAGAAGAAGAAGAAGAAGAAGAAGGAGAAGAAGAAGAAGAAGAAGAAGAAGAAGAAGAAGAAGAAGAAGAAGAAGAAGAAGGAGAAGAAGAAGAAGAAGAAGGAGGAGGAGGAGAAAAATAAGAAGAAAAGGAAGAAGAAAAAAAGAAGAAGAAGAAGAAGAAGAAGAAGAAGAAGAAGAAGAAGATGACGAATCATCTCATCTATTTGTTGTTTCGCACTAATTTTATTGTTCCTTCTTTTAGTTGCATTTATTTAACGAAGATTGGCGTTTATTATCAATTTCATAGAGCTGCTACATCTCTCCCATCCATTCACTCAATTGTAATTTTGCAATATCAATTTCATTATTTCCAACTTCATATCATAGAATATTTTATTTGATGAAATTCAGAATTGTAATAGATTTGAATGTTTCAATTATTTCATCACATTGAATCCCCCTCTGGTTCATATTCAAAAGAGTTGAATCATATTGGACCGTTTTGTATTCTATTGAGTACTAGCTGCTCGTAGCTACGAAATGGGTGAAGTGCCCGTATCTTTCACTGTACAGCACCTCACCTGTTCCATGGGTACGAGCTGCCAGTGGTATTGAGTCGAATTTATGTTATCCTGTATGGAAATCAATGAGTTGTTGTGTATTATTTGAGAGTATCATGACAGTGGAAAGAACCAATAGGAGTGAATAGGGGCGGAGCAAGTGTGGTAGGGAGGTGGGCGTGTTCAGTAT
The DNA here is from genome assembly GCA_017141385.1 of Sogatella furcifera. NCBI lineage: Eukaryota > Metazoa > Arthropoda > Insecta > Hemiptera > Delphacidae > Sogatella > Sogatella furcifera. The sequence goes on along the minus strand of CM029555.1, from coordinate 2,130,446 downwards.
CAGCTGACTGCTGGCTTCCAATCGCAGCTCAGCGCTGTCAGCCAATGAGAGGCCACGGTTAGTAGAACGCTGCTTTCTTTAAAATGGGAGAAATCGAAAATAAAATGGCGGCTTTGAGCTGACCAGTTGAAGCTCAGAGACATGATGCGAAATTAATTCGTAGAGTATTTAGATTAAATGTTCTGGATCGCTATGATAAAACGCTGTGAAGTATACATTGGTAGAGGTGCGGTTCAGGGCATGAGTCTGTTGCACTCACCAAAATGATGATTGATTGAATGTTCGATTGATTGATTGATTAATTGGTTGATTGATTGATTGATTGATTGATTGATTGATTGATTGATTGATTGATTGATTGATTGATTGATTGATTGATTGATTGATTGATTGATTTTATTGATTGATTGATTGATTGATTGATTGATTGATTGATTGATTGATTGATTAATTGATTGATTGATTGATTGATTGATTGATTAATTAATTGATTGATTGATTGATTGATTGATTGATTGATTGATTGATTGATTGATTGATTGATTGATTGATTGATTGATTGATTGATTGATTGATTGATTGATTGATTGATTGATTGATTGATTGATTGATTGATTGATTGATTGATTGATTGATTGATTGATTGATTGATTGATTGATTGATTGATTGATTGATTGATTGATTGATTGATTGATTGATTGATTGGAATAATGTTGATATCACTGATTGATAAATATTAGTTCACGTTGAATAATAACGCGTGATTGAAGTATTAATATATATATATATATATATATATAACAATCTTGATATATTATTCAATTCTCAGGTCTATGGATAAAATAGACAACTTCTCAATTAGATTTAATTATTATATCATACCAATTATGCAGTATTATTTTATTACTACATAGAAAAATGATCATGCCAGTATTTGTTTTATGAGCGGAATTATATTGAAGAGTTGGATACTTTTTAAAAGTAATAGACCTATCAAAGACTATACACTTATCCATATTTTTTCAATTAGATTTTATTATCATATCATACCAATTATAGGCCTAATATTTTAATATTAGCCTATACTATAGTTGTAGGCTAATATTAAAATAGTAGGCCTATAATTGGTATGATATGATAATAAAATCTAATTGAAAAAAATAAGGATAAGTGTAGAGTCTTTGATAGGTCTATTACTTGAAAAAAATAAAATTTTTCCAATAGGATTCCTCTAAAAAAACAAATATTGGCTAAAACTATAAATTATAATAAACTATAAAACTATTGGCAAACTATATTATAGGGTAATTATCATACCAATATGTATTGATAGATACCACCAATACATTTATGTATTCATATAATGTACACCAATACATTATGTATTGATACATACCAATATGTATTTTCGAGAGGAATTCCATTGAAGTAATTGTTATTTTTTGAAGTAATATCAAAGGCTCTACACTTATCCATCTTCAAATAGATTTCTGATAGATTACTATCGACTTATCCATAAATATATATTTTATTTGGTGAAATTTATTCATCTATGTGTTGACTATGTGCTTGTTCTGTGAAATGAATGATTCTTGATTACAATATGATTCAGATAAAAACGTCTAGAAAACTAGGTGAAAAAGGAATTCTAGAAAGTTGGTTTCCAAGAGACAAAAGAGATTTAAGAGACAACAAAGAATATCGCGAAGGAAGAAGCAGGAATAAACAGAGAACAAGAGAAGGATGGAAGACCCGAAGATGTTCCAACTTTGAAACTCTATGAACCGTGAAGAGATAATTCATTGATTCTTTTATTTTATTTCGTTTCATTTTTCTCTATCGATCCCTATGCGGATACAGCACAAGCTGTGAAGACACGCCATCACAATACAATTTAGATTGTAACGGCGTATCTTCTCAGTTTACGCGAACTATACTTTAGTCTGTACAAGCAAAGAAGACCCTCAGGCAAGATGAGAAAATGACTCCAGCTCGGTCAAGATTGCTTCAAAAAATATCGATTTGGTCTAAAATTGTAGATCAGAATGATTTATACAATTTGAGATCAAATTGATAATTTTTGAACCGACATTGACCGAGCTGGAGTCATCTTCTCATCTTGCCAGAGGGTCTTCATTGCTTGGACAGACTATGTAATACCAGAGTAGTTCAGAAGCCGTGGGAACCCCATGCTGGTATGCTCTGTAAAATAGTGGAACATGAAAATGAAGCATAACTCGAATATCATAACTATACTATAGAAGAGATATGGAAGATCATTTCGACTAGACATTGAATTGGCGAGACTGTATTGTGGTAGCTGTAAAGGAATAGGAAGAAGACAGAGAAGAAGAAGGAGGAGGAGGAGGAAGAAATGGAGAAGAAGAAGAAGAAGAAAAAGAAGAAGAAGAAGAAGAAGAAGAAGAAGAAGAAGAAGAGAAGAAGAAGAAGAAGAAGAAGAAGAAGAAGAAGAAAGAAGAAGAAGAAGAAGAAGAAGAAGAAGAAGAAGAAGAAGAAGGAGTGAAAAGAAGAAGGAATAATTAAGAAGAAGCAAGTTAAACAAGAAGAAAATGAAGGAGAAGGAGAAGGAAAAATGAAGAATAACAAGAAGGAAGAAAGAAGAAGAAAGAGAAGTGAAGGAGAGGAAGAAGAATAAGAATAAGAATACGAAAACAGAGAAGAAAGAGAAAAGAACGGAGAAGAAAGAAAAAAGAAGAGAGAGAAAAACTGTGAAGAAAGAGAAAGAACTGTGAAGAAAGAGAGGAGAGGAAGAAGTAGAAGGAAGAGGAGGAAGAAGAAGAAGGAGGAGGAGAAAAGAAGAAGAAGAAGAAGAAAGAAAAAGAAGAAGAAGAAGGAGAAGAAGAAGAAGAAGAAGGAGGAGGAGGAGAAGAAGAAGAAGAAGAAGAAAAGAAGAAGAAGAAGAAGAAGAAGAAGAAGAAGAAGAAGAAGAAGAAGAAGAAAGTAGAAGAAAGAGAAGAAGAAGAAGAAGAAGAAGAAGAAGAAGAAGAAGAAGAAGAAGAAGAAGAAGAAGAAGAAGAAGAAGAAGAAGAAGAAGAAGAAGAAGAAGAAAAAGAAAAAGTAGAAGAAGAAGAAAAAGAAGAAGAAGAAGAAGAAGAAGAGCAGAGTCACCAATATTATTTCTCTCCAATTTAGGCATTGTCAATTTAATGTACTGACCTCACTTTGCGACCCCATGTTGCAAATAATATGACACAAAACATAATAACAACACAAAACATAATAACAACACAAAACATAATAATAACACAAAACATATTATGTTGTGTCTATGAGCTTCTTTTCTGTAAAATTTTGTATCGTGTATGATACATACTGTACGACTGTGTATTAATTTTTGACAATTTTGACCACTACTTGGTATTAAAAATCGACCTCAAATCTCATTTTCCTGTTATAGTATGTCCATTGTCCAAGCAAAGAAGAACCTCCGGCAAGATGGGAGAATGACTCAAGTTCGGTCAATATTGGTTCAAAAATTATCAATTCAACCTCAAATTGTAGAAAACAATATTTTATCTACTGTTAAGACCACATTTATAATTCTTGAACAAATATTGACCAAGCTGGAGCTATTTTCTCATCTTGCAAGAGGGTCTTCTTTGCTTGGACAGAATATACTTTATCTGGATAAGATAATGTTGAAAGTATATCAGGCTTCGATTATAAAAATGATACATAGCCTACTCTTCTACATCTTTTATCAATCGTGAGAAGTAATGAGAGTGTTACAACAATTCATTAAAATAAAAAACGTTATCACCAATTTTCTAATTGATAAGAACAACCTGAACAACGCTCATATTTACCCTTAATAAACTGTAGGTACTTGTTACTTTTGTCACTTGGATGCCGCAAATTGTATCAATATTCTTCCATCATGATTATTTTAATACTTCAACTCAATTTAGAATATACAGGGTGTTTCAGGAGGAATGTGCAATACTTCTCAGGCTGATTCCTTAAACCAAGTAGACAAAAAGGTTCCATGAGACCAACCCCCAAAACGCTTTGTTACCGAGATAACAATGGCGGAAAATTGAGATTTTTCAAAATATATTAATTTTTATAATTTTTTAGAGGCTTCAGTGAGGTTCTAAAATAATCAATCCCTATGTAAAATCAGCTGAGGAATTCAATGAAACCAGTTCCAAGTTTGTAACTTCAACGATTATTGAGATAATTGGAAAAATATGCTACAAAACGCCATTTTTCAACAATAGGGACTAAAACTGGGTAAGGAATCATAAAATTGTATTTTTTATTAATGGAAGTTGAAGAGAATCGGATTCTAAAAAAATTGAATGGCGGCGATTGTGTAAGTCTTACCCAAATCTCAGAAATGGCGATCAAAAATCGCAAAATTGACAAAACATAGCTTAAGTGATAAATTTGTGTTCAGTAGCGATTTCGATTTTTGATCGCTATTTCTGAGATTGGGTAAGATTTACACAATTGCCGCCATTAAATATTTTATTCAGAATCCGATTCTCTGCAAATTCCATTAATAAAAAATCAATTTTATGATTCCTTATCCATCATAAACCTTATTGTTGAAAGATTGCGTTTTCTTGCATGTTTTTCCATTATCTCAATAACTGTTGAACTTACAAACTTGAAACTGGTTTCAATGATCTCCTCAGCTAATTTTACATAGGATTGATTATTTTAGAACCTCACTAAAGCCTCTAAAAAAGTAGAAAAAATTAATATATTTTGATAAATCTCAATTTTCCGCCATTGTTATCTCGGTAACAAAGCGTTTATGTGGGATAGTCCCATGGAACTTTTTTGTCTACTTGGTGTGAGGAATGAGCCTGAGAAGTATTGCACATTCCTCCTGAACACCATGTATATTATATTAAAAACATGATTTGATCTACTATTAAGACCACATTTATTATTCTTCAACAAATATTGACCAAGCTGGAGTCATTATTCCATCTTGCCAGAGGCTCTTCTTTGCTTGGTCGGACTATACCAACAACTGATTATACGAAATTATTAATCCAGTAGTCAACCAAAACTCTTGGCAGAAAATATCTCGGCGACATAAAAACAAATACTTGGACAATTTTTACATCTGAATGTCTCTGGTTTTTGTATCCTGCTGAGATTCTATCCACTGGAAAGTGTCGTATAATTTCATGGTTCTTGGAGAAAATGAGTTCTCATCACTTATGTATAAACAAGAAGTTGTTTATGACCAATGAGGAATTTGTTAGAAGAATTTTATTGTGTCGTGTTTTGATGGAAAATTTCAATTTATTAGCATTGATGAGATTGCTTCTACAGCGATATTTATTATTCAAAACCTTCTAGTTATTTTTCAATATTATAACGTGAGAAAATTGATTTAAGTAATTCTCTTAAAGATAGGAAATAATGATGGGAAAATGACTCCAGCTTGGTCAATTTTGATTTTAAAATTATCAATTTGAACTCAAATTGTAGGGAACGATTTGATCTACTATTAAGACCACATTTATTATTCTTCAACAAATATTGACCAAGCTGGAGTCATTTTTGACTCCATATGACATATGACATAGCCTATCATAACAATCAGTATCCTTCATTCGTGAAATTCAATCATGATATAGTCTTCCAAGCAAAGAAGAGCCTCTGACAAGACGGGAAAATGACTCCAGCGTGGTCAATATTTGTTCAAGAATTATATACGTGGTCTTCATAGTGGATCAAATTGTTTCCTACAATTTTAGTTCGAATTCATTATTTTTAAACCAAAATTGACCGAGCTTGAATAATTTTCCCATCTTTCTAGAGGGTCTTCTTTCCTTGGACAGATTATACAATATGAACGTGGGCTATCATCTACGAGTATGTAATGCATCAGTATGCATTACATATGATTAGAAAATATTCATCTATTCGCTTTATAGATATAGATATAAGACAGGTAGATAATAAATATCAATAATGATGAAAGAACTTACGATGAGCTTTTCTTTCAGTTTTGACGCATTTATACCATTTGAAAATGAAAATATTCTTTATTAGGCGGAGTTAGGACTAGGAAGTTACTAGGACTAGGATATTTTACTTCTTCAATGTATCATCATCTTAATATGAAGTAATGACAATAATTGGTCTCTTGGTGAGTTCTATCGGGTTTTTTCATAATCGGCAATTGGTCTATCGGTGATCGTGAGGTTAAGTCACGAACACTGTGAACTGCTCTTGGATGGGTGACCAGTATTCGGCCAAGTACACATTGGAACTACCAGTAAGTGTCTCCCCACAATTGAAAGCTATAGAAATATTAGAAAATTGAACTTCAAACTAAGGGCTATTTGAAATAATTGATAGATAAATTGAAATAGATCAAATACCCTCATTTTTAAGCTCCAGAAGTATATTATTAAGCTTTCAAGTACCTTATTATTAAGCTTATTAGTAGCTTTTTATGAAGCTTATTTTTAAGCTTCAAAGTATTCTTACACAGACCTGTTACATTGAATCGAAACTATTTGAAACTTGTAGGCTACATCTGACCTACTCAAAACTTATATTGAAACTTATATGTGTGCATTATACGTTTTTGGTTGTTTTTTGATAACTTCCGCTCAAACTTTCCATGTTTATTTTATGAGAAATAGAGCAGTGAGCAGAAATAGAATGGCAGAAGTTTGAGAGAATACAAAGAAAAAAGAACAAGCGGAGAGAAGCTGGTAGATACAATAGTTGATATAATAGATGGAGATGATTATGGAGGAGACGAAGATTGAGAAGAAGACGAAGAAGGAGAAGACGAAGGAGGAGAAGGAGAAGAAGAAGAAGAAGAAGAAGAAGAAGAAGAAGAAGAAGAAGAAGAAGAAGAAGAAGAAGAAGAAGAAGGAGGAGAAGAAGACGAAGAAGAAGAAGAAGAAGAAGGAGGAGAAGAAGAAGAAGAAGAAGAACTAAGAGAGCAAGGAGAAGAAAAACGATAAAAAGTGTCTATTGGCGGCGGCGTCGTTTTGGTAATGGAGCTGGCCACCTTTTTCAATTTCGCTTTTCGTTTATTTTTCGTTAACGACCTCACGCCTATCTCTGGCTTCCTCCCACTTCGTCCTCTCACTCTTTCTCATTTTTAGACTGAGAATCGATTAAAAACAGAAGAAGAAGAAGGAGGAGGAGTAGGAGGAGGAGGAGGAGAAGGAGGCAAAGAAACAGGATTGTACTATAATCCTTGATCCCGCTACTTAAATTCACCGCTGCCCAATTTGACGCCTTATCAAACAACTTTGGCTACTACTCCAAAACTATTCTTCTTCTTCTTCTTCTTCTTCTTCTTCTTCTTCTTCTTCTTCTTCTTCTTCTTCTTCTTCTTCTTCTTCTTCTTCTTCTTCTTCTTCTTCTTCTTCTTCTTCTTCTTCTTCTTCTTCTTCTTCTTCTTCTTCTTCTTCTTCTTCTTCTTCTTCTTCTTCTTCTTCTTCTTCTTCTTCTTCTTCTTCTTCTTCTTCTTCTTCTTCTTCTTCTTCTTCTTCTTCTTCTTCTTCTTCTTCTTCTTCTTCTTCTTCTTCTTCTTCTTCTTCATCTTCTTCTTCTTCCTCCTCTTCTCCAACTGCATAATCCATAAGAGAGTATAAATGAGATCATAATGCAGTACGTATGATGGATAAAATAGCTGTTATCAGGTTGAATTAATAGTGCAATAGAAAATAGAATAGTGCATTAATGATAGAAGAGATGGAGAATTGAAGATAGACATGTAAATTAAGATGGAGATGTTTAACTGTGATTGGTGCGTTCCCCCTCCTTGAAATTCTATATTTCTATCGATTGGAGAAATTTTTAATTCTTATATTGGGACAAAATAGTGAATTAGAGTTGTCATTTTGCCATGCGATGATTATTTGTTGAAAATCAAAAGAGACAATAGACGCTTAACATCAGCTTTTTGAATGTTAAATCACGTAGCAATAATAATATCGTGTGACTGCTGGCTAAGATCTGTTGTCAGAGTTTACAGGTCACACCTGATCAGATTTAGGGCCTCTGACATGACCTAACGACTGCTTTTCAGGCAGCCGGGATCGACGGCTTAATGTGTCCATCCGAAACACGGGATTGGCCCGAGAAAGATAGGCATAATTGCCCGGGCTGGGATTCGAACCCGGACTCCTGGATTATGAAGCCAGCGTCTAATAGGGACACTCGACTACGGCCACTCCAAATCACGTAACTAGTGTCTTCTGGAGACAGTTGAAACCGCCTTATATTTGCGCGTCAGCTATACATATTCAAGTTCAGCTTCTGAAGGATTGAATCATCAGAACATGGAACTCTGTCCATAAATAACGGTGATATCATTCAGCCTCGAGAGGTGTATAAAAATTATATTGATCTTATATTATTATATATTATTATTATTATATTATTATATTGAGTGATAGTATTATTTTTACACAGTATTATTTTCAAACATTACTTTCAAGTTTAAATTGGTTCACTTGAAGTTTTAAAAAGGTATTTTTGATTTATTACATTCCATCTATCAATTATTTTAAATAGCCCCTTCCTTATGATACATGATTCTGCTGTTTTCGGCAGTTAGCCGTCTGCTATAGTCTGTCTAAGCAGAGAAGTCCCTCTGGCAAGATGGGAAAATGCCTGCAGCTCGGTCAATATTGATTCAAAAATAATAAATTTGGTCTCAAATGGCAGATCACAATTTTTACTGAAATTTGAAACAATATTTATAATTGTTGAACCAATATTGCCCGATCTGGAGTCATTCTTCTATCTTGCCAGAGGGTCTTCTTTGCTTGGACAGACTATACCATCCACTCAAATATATTGCACCTCAGAACAGACAATATTGTTATCATTACAAAATTAGTAATTAATTACTATTTTCTCTTATGCTTTGTGCAATGGTATCATTTACTGTAATTTTCCCAGAGTAATTATTATTCATCAATGTCTGTAGCTGTAATGTTCTCAAAACAATCATAATACTATTATTATCACTGGCGGCTCGTGCCCACAAAACAGGTGAAGTGCTGTACAGTAAAAGATACGGGCACTTCACTTGTTTCGTGGGGGGCAAGCCGCCAGTGATTATTATCTTTGTTTAGTACAGTGCTGGCATCTTACGGTATCTCTCCCAACCACTCAACACATGTCTAACGTCAGAGCTAATTATTATTATTTCAGCAGCAAGTCTCTGTTAAGCTGAAAATGGACAAGCTAATCTAGATTAGAGCCAGAAGTTGGACCTGCAAAGTGTTCCTTCATGAGTCAAGTAGTTGAGAAGACATTCTGGCGAGATGGGAAAATAACTCCAGCTCGGTCAATATTGGTTCAAAAATTATCAATTTGGTCTCAAATTGCAGAGAAGATTGTGTTCTACAATTTGAAACTAAATTTGTAATTTTTGAACCAATATTGACCGAGCTGTAGCCATTTTCCCATCTTGCCAGAATGTCTTCTTTGCTTGAAAAGACTGTAATAGTTTGTGAAACCTAAGAAGATACTCCATCAGATTAACTTTGCGTTGTAGCGGCGTGTTTTCTCAACATGTGCGGAGAGTACGTCAAAGGCCGTGCTTTGAAACAATGTTTTAGTTGATGTAAGTCTGGCATCCTGCGCTTATCAAGTCCTAAGTCCGTCCAGTCTAGCTGTGAAGTCCTTTATAAACGGACTTTGCGCCGTCTTCCGTACTCTTCATATAAGCAGCCTGCAGCATTGTTAAGCTTTTCTCTCTGCTTATTTATTCTCTTCTCTTCTTTCTTACTTCTTCTTCCATTTTTCATTCTACTTACAATTTTTCTTCTTCTTCTTCTTTTTCTTTCTTCTTCTTCTTCTTCTTCTTCTTCTTCTTCTTCTTCTTCTTCTTCTTCTTCTTCTTCTTCTTCTTCTTCTTCTTCTTCTTCTTCTTCTCCTTCTTCTTCTTCTCCTTCTTCTTCTTTTCTTCTTTATTTCTTCTTCTTCTTCATTCTTAGCCTCGTTCTTCTTCTCATGTCATTCTTCTTCCTCTCATTATTCTCAGTCTCATTAACATTAGATACCTCAGGAAATACGCACGCAAAATCAACTTCAATCCTATTTTCCCATTTGCCTACCATCCTTTATTTTATAATCCGTTCTCAATTTCTAATCCTCTATCATAACCTTATTCAAGATTTTAAGTACCGTATTCTTTTAGTACCAGAACAACTTTAAATAATTTTATCTCAAAATTATTCATATTATATTCATCTCACCTGATTTCCTCTTTCTTTGATCATATCTTTTCCAAACTTGTCCCTTTACTATCTGATTCTTCAAATCTTTATCTCACTCTTCATCAGTAATAATCAAATCAATTCTCTTCTTGTAATTTCATTCCTCTTAATATACGTCACATTCTCTTTCTATACTCTTTTTACTCTCATGTCTTTCTCATTCTCTTCATTGATACTCTTCTTTGTCCTTTGTCTTCCCCATTCCCAGACTTTCTCTTCACAGACTTTCCTCAGTTTATTGTCTTTCTCATTCTTAGTCATACTCTTCTTAGTCTTTCGCCTCTACCACTCCTTTCCACACTTTTCTCAATCTTTTGTCTTTTGCATTCTTTTTCACATTCTCTTTCGTCTTTACTCTTCTCAGTGTTCCCATCTCTCCCATTCTCCCTCTACCTCACACCCTTCTACTAGTATTTCTTCATTCACTCATCATTCCGCTCCCTAACTCGCCTCCTTGTAAGTCTTTCCCGTGAAAGGACTTCAGCTGCTCGAAACACGTCTCCGCCGCCTTTACAACTAAGTTGCAACTTAGTTTCCGCTCTCAAAGCGTGTCGTCACTTTTATTAGCGAGACCAACTTTCAAGTCTACAGTTTGCGCACGCTGAGAAGACACGCAGTTTAACGTAAAATGTATTATACCGGCGTATCTTCTCAGCTTACGCAAGCTTCGCGTACGCGTAGACGCTGAGAAGATACGCAGTTTAATGTAAAATGTATTATACCGGCGTATCTTCTAAGCTTACGCAAGCTTCACGTACGCGTAGACACTGAGAAGATACGCAGCTTAATGTAAAATGTATTATTCCGGGGTATCTTCTCAACTTATGCGAGCTTCGCGTACGCGTACACGTGGAGAAGACACGCCATTATAATGTAAAATACATTGTGAGTAAGTATATTCTCATCTTGGGCAAACTTTAGTTGGATTGTCGATTAGTTTACACATGAAATGCTTCTGCGTTTCAACCTAGTTGGTTAAGTGATGAGAATGCTTTGAAATTACTGTAAAACTGAAATTAATGCTTAGCTTAAAGGCTTTGTTTGTAGCAAGTTTTGTAGTCAATTACATCTCAAATCTTTCACGGTTGACTGCTTGTTAGGAAATGGAGTTAGTATATTCTGTCCAAGCAAAGAAGATGGGAAATCTTCTCTCTCTTGGGAGATGGGAAAATGACTCCAGCTTATAGTCGGTGCAATCTAAGTTGACGAAAACCCCCTCCACCCGAGAAATATCTACGTTGCTAGATTGTGTGAAATTGGAACATCTTAAAATTCGCGATGAAACCCCATATCTAGACGTAGAATTTTATCCTTGATATGCCAGTAGTATTAAAAAAGTTCCTGTGTAGAAAGATTCAAAGGAAATTTTATTTTTTCGAAAAAAATTAAAAATCGCGAAAATATTACTTTTTTTATGTATCACTTCTCTCACAATCATGGGTTGTAGGAAAAATGAAGTTTTTTTATAAAAGAGCTTTCGAGCTCTAAGACGCTGAATTGAGATGGAGAATTCGAGCTTTCTAATGGATTTTGAATTTTCTATGTACGACCAATAATTATGTTTCATTTAATGAATATGTTTGCCAATGTCAGACCTACTCGAAAAGAAAACATGAAATTTTCGATGATCTAGAAACTTTTTTGTTTGAGAAGATGATTGGGTGGTGAAAGCGAGAAAGTTGTTCCAAAACAATTGAAATTATTTTCCCAAATGTCGAAAATAGTCGGAAGATCGTAATTTGGCCTCTCAAGAGTTTCAAAGTAAGAAGAGCGGTATATGCATGAATCATTGTATGTTGAAGATTGGAGTTATTGAAGCTGATCGACTTGGATATTCGAGCTGTGAACAGCTGGTTTATCATAAAAATAGTGAGTTTCACAAAACCGCGTGATTTTTCCGAAGCCACGCTGTCACTTTTAACATCCAGTTGAATGTGTTTGCGTTAGGAGAAGTTTCAATTTCACGCAAAATGACAACGTAGCTATTTCTCGGGTGGAGGGGGTTTTTGTCAACTTAGATTTCGCGGACTATAGTCAATATTTGTTCAAGAATTTTAAATGTGGTCTTAGTAGTAGATCAAATTGTTCCCTACAACTTGACATCAATTTGATAATTCTTCAACCAAAATTGACCGAGCTTGAGTCATCTTCCTAACTTGCCAGAGGGTCTTCTTTGCTTGGACAGAATATAGAAGCATGACAATTGCATAGACAATTGAAGCAAAATTTTGAAACCACTAATGCTTACATATTACTTGTAAAGTGATTGAATTTACTCTAACGATTTCCTCGAAATTTGAAATGTAATATAACCGTGATTGAAAATTAAGATTGCACCAGGTATCATGTCTGAAAACTCTCTGACAATATTAATGAAAGAATTAAATATTCCTTCTAATCTGGAATAGTAGCCTACCGTCTCAAGTACTCCGTATAACGGTTGTTATCGTAAGCTGACCAACGCTATCTAGCGGGAGTGGATGGAGTTACATTCAATTCTACAACACCTGACAAAAACTTGTGAGAAGTGATCAATTTTGAATTAATTTTTCACCATAACACATTTTATAAAATTCAACAGTTCGGCCGCAGCTCGATCCAGAGCGAAGCTCGGTACCAGATATTGAAATTTTGAAACCTCAACAGCGAAGGGATTGAATGTAACTGACATGAAAACTGCATGGATGAGGAAACCAACATTCCAAAACAGCTGTTACCTAATAGGCAAACAGCTGAATATTAGCAAATAGGCTGAACGATCAGCTGTGAACTATTGAACTGTAATGCCTAGTTTATACGATGCCAATTGGCGAGACAATTATTGTTTGATGACAATTTTCTCCTGAAATTTACAGCTGATGAAAAGGATCTATTGAATCTTTCAATTTTAAAATCATCAGCTTTAGGCATGGCTTAATGAAAACTCTAATAGACAATATCAGCTGTTTGCGCCCGCCATCAGTTGTCTTATGACAATTGCCTCGCCAATTGGCATCGTATAAACTAAGCATTAGTATATTCTGAATCTGACAGTGAATGTGGACCCTAATTCACGCAAATTCTAAAAGAAAACCCAAGATTGCAAAAACAACCATAAACCACACTCACTGCACTTGCAATTGGACTTTACAAACGAAGGGTAGAAACCCCCCATACAATAATGCAGTTGTGTTCGTGTCTGAGGGTAGATGTACTTACTCCACTCACACGTCATGTACTCTCACAGTACTCACATGTCATACACTCACATTGTTCAGTCTGTCCAAGTGAAGAAGACATTCTGGCAAGATGGGAAAACGACTCCAGCTCGGTCAATATTGGTTCGAGAATCAATAAGTCGGTCTCAAATCGTTGATCAGAATGTTTTCTACAATCTGAGACCAAATTTATCATTTTTGAACCAATATCCGCTGAGTTAGAGTCATTTTCCCATCTTGCCAGAATGTCTTCTTTGCTTGGATCGACTATACGTAGTGCAAGTGAAAAATGAAGGCTAATAGGGGAGCGTAATTAGTTCTCCTACTTTGATAAGACGTGTTCTTTGTTTTACAGGCAATTCTAGGCACTTTTCAGGTTTATAGGCTTGGGCAAAAAATATTCAACCGTCACGTAGTGTATATGTGGGGGGGGAGAAGAAGAAGGAGAAGAAGAAAGAAGAAAGAGAAGAAGAAAGAAGAAGAAGAAGAAGAAGAAGGAGGAAGGAGGAGAAGAAGAAGAAGAAGAAGAAGAAGAAGAAGATGAAGAATAGGCGGTCCCTTTGATTTAGCACTACAGCAGCTCATATGCCAGCTTTTTTATTGTTGAAAAATAATTCTTTACGTTCATTGTTTTAGACAGACGCCGGAAGTGACGCTAGGCCTATAAAAAAGATAGAGAAAATAGTGTGGGAAGGAAGGGTAGATGGAGAGAGAAAGAAGAGAAAACTTTGCAAGGATAGTGATTGATGATAATGATGATGATGATGATGGAGAAGAAAGGGTGAAGGAAAAGGATAAAAGGAGAAAGAAGAAGAAGAAGAAGAAAGAAAAGAAAGAGGAGGAAGATCAAGAAGAAGAAGAAGAAGAAGAAGAAGAAGAAGAAGAAGAAAGATGAAGAAGAAGGAAGAAGAGGAGGAAGAAGAAGATGAAGAAGAAGAAGAAGAAGAAGGAAAGAAAGAAGAGAGGAGGAAGATGAAGAAGAAGAAGAAGAAGAAGAAGAAGAAGAAGGAGAAGGAGGAGGAGGAGAAGAGGAAGAAGAAGAAGGAGTAAGAGGTGAAGAAGAAGAAGAAGAAGAAGAAGAAGAAGAAGAAGAAGAAGAAGAAGAAGAAGAAGAAAAAGAAGAAGATGATGAAGAAAAAGAAGAAGAAGGAGAAGAAAAGGAGGAGAAGAAGAAGAAGAAGCAGGAAAAGACGCAGAAAAAGAAGTAAAAAAGTGGAAGAAGAAGCAGAAAAAGAGAAAAAGAGAGAAGGAGAAGAAGAAAAGAAAAGTAGGAAGAAGAAGGAGTAAGAGATGGAGGAGAAGGAAGAAAGAAAAGGAGAAGAAAAAGAAGAAGATGAAGAATAAGAAGATGAAGAAAGAAAACAAGATACCAAGGAGAAAAAGATGAATAAGCGAAGAAAGAAAACAGAATTGAATGTGAGATAAGTAGAGAATAATGTGTTGGAAGAAGAGAGATTGATGTGGAAGAAGGTAGGTAATGGCAAGACGTAAAATGCATAAGAAAACGGTGGATTGAAAGAGTAGAAAGAGAAAGGATGGATAAAGAAATGAAAAGAGTAAAATTAGGATAGAGTATGGGGGTATATCAAGTATCCTTTATGAGAAAGCCTCAGTCTATTACTGAGACTCAGGATGTGGTGGGTATAGAATAATATGGGAAATAAGATATTCAATATAACCCCTTTTTGGTTAGTTAAACAGAGATAATATAGGTAATCCAAGGAGTAGATGTAAGTAGTGGATAATTCCATTGAATATTCATATCAATTCAATTTTTTTTAAATTCAATTCAGAATAAAGTGGATAATGAATAAATATGGCATGTAGTATATCTTACTACAAATCTTACCCAGATATCATAAATGATGATCAAAACTCGCAAAATTGACAAAACATGGCACAATTGATGAATTTGTGTTTAGTAGCGATTTTGCGTTTTTTTTTTATCGCTATTTCTTAGAATTGGGTAAGATTTACACAATCGCCGCCATCTAACTCTTTCTTCAGAATCCAACTCTCTTCAACTTCCATTAATAAAAAATACAATTTTATGATTCCTTATCCAGTTATAACCCTTATTGTTGAAAAATTGCGTTTTCTAGCATATTTTTCCAGTTATCTCAATAACCGTTAAAGTTACAAACTTGGAACTGGTTTCATTGAATTTCTCAGCTAATTTTACATAGAAATTGCTTCTTTTAGAACCTCACTAAAGCCACTAAAAAGTTAGAAAGATTTATATATTTTGAAAAATCTCAATTTTCCGCCATTGTTATCTCAGTAACAAAGCGTTTTTGGGGGTTGGTCCCATGGAACTTTTTTGTCTACTTGGTGTAAGAAATCAGCATTTGAAGTATTGCACATTCCCCCTGAAACACCCTGTATATTTTGATAAGGATGATGTTGTAATAGTCAATACAATGAGGATATGAGGTGATCTCTAAAAATCAAGTAGGCTATAAGGTTACATCACATTATGCAAGTTCAATTTTTTGGAACAAAAACTGATTATTTTTTTCGAATTATGAATTAATTAATTATGCTAATTAACAACACACATTCCAGTTCATTGAAGTGTTCAAAAGAGGATGCTAGCCCGCACAGATTGAAGAGGAGATTCTTATTACAGGATTATAAAATTTCAAGTTTATTAAAAGTTTATCTGGTACACTTGATCAATAATGTGATGCAACAAGCTGTTATTTTTAAGATCATGGATACTAATAGACTTTTTATAGAATTATTCATGAATTTCAACAATTGTTTTACATACATCAATAACTTATTTCATTAATCAATCTATCATTAGACTAGCCGGCAGGCTCGCTTCGATCGCCTTCTCCGCCTAGCCAGGGGGCTCCGCCCCCGGACCCCCGACAGTATCAGCAGTTTCAGTGAGTCAAACAGGCTCGCTTCGCTCGCCTGCAAATTCCGTTCAGAAGAGATTCAAAATTCATTGAACGCTGCATTTCTAGACGTAATTTGAAATCAAATTTCGACATTTTCTACCAATTTATTCTCGAAAAATCCAAGAAAAACTCTGAAAATTCCGAAAAATAGTAAAACGCTAATATTGAGCGTAACCTTGGGAACTATATCGGACATAATTTGAAACTTGATTCAATATCTTCCAAATTAGTTTATCTATAATCTCACTGAATCATTGAATTTACAGTAAGGATTGGTCGTATCGAGCTAAAAGATATGCAACCCGCAATACATCTACAATTTTGAAAAACCTGATTACTTGCGTAATGTTGAACGGAATTAAAAAATATTCTAACACAACATTTCTAGACCTTATCTGAACCTATCTACCAAATATCAACATTTTCTACCGATTGGTTCTCGAAAAAATTGAGAAAACGCCGGAAAACTATAGAAAAACTTAAATATTTGGCGTATCCTTGAAAAGTTTTCAAAATCCTTTCTTAGCGCGCGTCTAAACGTCCAACTGAACATGCCTGCCAAATTTGAACGCATTCGGTTCAGTGGATTTTTAGTTCTGGTGTAAATGTATCAGTCAGTCAGTCAGTGCCATTTCGCTTATATAAATAGCCTATAGATAACACTGATGATTACAATTCGATCCTTCTCCTATTTATTCATAATATCAGTTCAAATAATAAATCGGAAAATATGAAGGGTGATATAGACTGTCTAAGACCAAGATAAGAAAATGACTCAAGCTCGGTTGATATTGCTTCAAAAACTATCAATTTGATCTGTAATTGTAGTAAACAATTCGATCTACTATTAAGACCACAATTATAATTATTGAACCAATATTGACTAAGCTGGAGTCATTTTCCCATCTTGCCAGAGGGTCTTCTTTGACTTTGCTTGGACAGACTATACCATACAGAAATAATAGTCTTTATAGTAAAGTAAATAGTACACTAAATAATAGTAGACTTCTTCACTAACTATTGATAAAACTATTTCAGTTATGAAATAGTATGAAAATTACCAAAACGAGATCTTCTTACAAATCAAAAATCAATTCATGTAATTCTGAAATCACTATAATTTACATAAATAACTCTAAACTTTGATAGTAAGGAAGTAACAGGTGAAGTATTTGACTACAAGGTTATTTCAAGGTCATTCACCCTGACATAGTTTCTCATGATCTAGATCTCTAGGTCCGAAAAGAGCCTACGTTCAAACCAATAATTCTGACCTTCCTCAAACATTCCCCCTTTTTAAGTTTATCTTTCTCTCTCTCTCTCTCTCACTTTCCCTCTCTCTCTCACTCTCTCTCACTCTCTCTCTCTCTCTCTCTCTCTCTACCTCTTTCTCTCTCTCCTTCACTCCCATTTCCTCTCTCTCTTTACATATTCATCTATTCTTTCTTATTCATCTATCTCTATCTTCCTCACACGTTCTCTATATCTAAATCTCTCATCTTGTCTTTCTCTCTCTCTCTTTCTCTCTTTATCATTCTCTCTCTCTCTCTCTCTCTCTCTCTCTCTCTCTCCCACCAAGTTTGTTTACACGAGCAGGGTCAATACATAAACAGTTTGTTGTACCTTGCGAGCTATAATTCAGCAATAATATACCTATCCATGATACAGCTAGCTATATGCTAATCATCTAAATAGATTATGTAGTCAAATTAGTATGGGATAGATTGGCCATGGAATTGTATAGAGGTCGTGAATATTGAGTGTATATTGAGAAGATTGACAGTCTTTTCAGTGTTATTATGGGTTATCATTAGCTTATGTCAATAATCAATTAGCTCTCTCATAATAATAAATAATAATTTGAATATATATTAGTGAAGGTGTGTAGGAAAAGCTAATGTTCTATTGTACCAAATGTGGCAGTATTGTTACTTTAGTCAGACCAATAAGTGTAATCAGACTGCATTGAATGGAAAGATTCAGACTGGATTATAATGGAATGATAGTTTTGATACATCATATTATTGATTTCAATTATCATTTTTAATAAAGTATGTATTATTATATGATATAATGTACTTGAAATGAAATGGAAAAATGATTTATATGAGAAATGCGTATACTTTACTAAAATACTTTACAATGTGGATATTCACACTTAGTCATCGATTCCGAGAAATTTGTAAGGACTCGACATTTTTCAAATCAGGTCTGCTTTAAATGACGTATTTTTACTTGATATACTTCTTTATTCATCACTTATTTTCTCTAATTCCTGCCTTATTAACTGTCATTGGAGTTTGACAATGGATATCGAAAACAGATTATTCCAAACAATTTCACCAGAATTAGTTCAGAAAATACGTCAATTTGGAGTCCCCTCTATTGTAGCTGTAATTTCAAGTCTTTAAGAATCAGTAATTTAAATCTATTTATCCGAAAACCCATCTCAGCCTCGGAGCACGAACTCCCTTGAAAATTCCTGAATATAAACATAACCTTCTATCATTCTACAGACCTTAATGTACAGAACAAGATGGCGGCAATATGGGCCTAGCCAACCGTCATAGCAATAGTTCAAGTTGCAATTATTCTTTAGAAGTACCTAATAAGACAGAAATAGCATATTTTTTATTGTTAAACATTACGATATTACAATATAATAAATATCCTATAAAACAAAATAAACAGTTATGACAATATGATGAATTTTAAACTAGAATCTAACTTATTATTCTAAAAAATAGAAATTCAAGACACTCAAATTCCAATCAGTTTTCTCTAACATGTTTGTATTTCAATTGCTGCTCATTTTAACTATCTTCCGTCTCTGAACCTTTCCCCCAATATTTCCAGTGGCTTTCTTCCTTTGGCTTGCAAGTTTGAGACATCTTATTGTCATGAAATAATAGGTGGTTATGATTATGATATAAACCACCGTGAATAAAGCTTGAAATTCAAGTCACATTTTGATCACGTCATTTGTAAGTGCTGTTTATTGTAGATTCAGAATTTTAAAAAAATAAAAAAATGAGTGACTCACTCAACTTGGAATCGTGCAATGAATTTTTCACTCCATTTCAAACAAAGAAGTCTAGTCTTAGTGACATATTTTATTCTCTTGTCGTAGATCAAAGTCAGAACGTTCTGGTCACAGGATTCATGCTGTCTTCGTTCCTTCTCATTTTTTAAACGATCTTCCTAGGTTTATTCTTCCAATACCTCTTGACTTTCCTGCATCCTATTTTCTCGCCTATAATATATAGTCTGTCCAAGCAAAGAAGATCCTCTGGCAAGATGAGAAAATGACTCCAGCTCGGTCAATATTGGTTCAAAAATTATCAATTTGATCTCAAATTGTGGGAAACAATTTGATCTATACTACTAAGTCCACATTTATAATTCTTGAACAAATATTGACCAAGCTGGAGTCATTTTTCCATCTTGCCAGAGGGTCTTCTTTTCTTGCCAGACTATGGCAGTATTCTCCATCTCCTATCTATTTCACACAAAAAAGTAAAAATAATGGCAGTCATTTTATTCTATTTTCTTCAACTGAATTAATACTTGTAGTTGTGATTACAAATGAAATCCTTCCTGCATATTATTGTAGTTCAAAGTATCCAGTCCACAAGACTTTTCTATAGTATAGTCACTATGATTTGAGCAATTCCACATGAACTGTAAAGTAAATCACCTGTATTGTAGTCTTTGTACTGTATGATAATGTATCGAAGACACATTCTGGCACTTAAAATCATAGTTATGTACTTGAATACTTAATACTTTTATTTTAATACTTTTTTGCTATAATGATGATCAAATGGATAGCGATATTTATCCTTTCTTGCTTAGTACCGATATGATCTAAAACAAAGTAGTCTAAAGTCAGTCCAAGCAAAGAAGACCCTCTGGCAAGATGGGAAAATGACTCCAGCTTAGTCAATATTTGTTCAAGAATTATAAATGTGGTCTTAGTAGTATAGATCAAATTGTTTCCTACAATTTGAGATAAAATTAATAATTTTCGAACTAGAATTAACCGAGCTTGAGTCATTTTCTCATCTTGCCAGAGGCTCTTCTTTGCTTGGACAGACTATACCAATGTATACTATACAGCGTTTTATCATAGCGTTCCAGAATAATTAAATCTAAATACTCTACAAATTAATCTCGCATCATGTCATTGAGCTTCAACTGGTCAGCTCAAAGCCGCCATTTTATTGTCGATTTCTCCCATTTTCAAGAAAGCAGCATTCGACTAACCGTCGCCTCTCATTGGCTGACAGTGCTGAGCTACGATTGGAAGCCAGCAGTCAGCTGATACTGAACACGCCCACCTCCCTACCACACTTGCTCCGCCCCTAATCACTCCTACTGGCTCTCTCCACTGTCATTATTCACTTAGAAAAGACAACACAACGGGTTATCGATTTTCATACAGGATAACATGAATTCAACTCTATACAAGACGTTCCAATCACTGGCGGCTCGTGCCCACAAAACAGGTGAAGTGCCCGTATCTTTTTCTGTACAGCACTTCACCTGTTTCGTGGGCACGAGCCGCAAGTGATGTGACCAGACTTATTGAATCAATAATACGTTGTACGATCTGATTAAGTCGACTATATAGGCTCATGTATCAGAGGTAAAGAACTATATAATTCCAATATTATAAATTAAATTTAAACCATATATCAAGTTCTAGGATTACTGTATTAGAAATGAAAAATTAAAGGATCTTTTTAGTTTTTGTTCCTCCACGAAATTTTACGATTTTCAAAATAGTTGATGGTGGATAATCCAACGTTATTTATTGAAACTTGAATTTGACTTTTAAGAGGTCGGAACATGTTGTGGAGAGACAAATACTATAGGTGATTTGATTTCCAATTTTTCATTTTCAATAACTACTGAATATTGAAAATGTTCCTTTAATATAATTATTATAACTAACCGGCAGGCTCGCTTCGCTCGCCTTCTCCGGCTAGCCAGGGGGCTCCGCCCCCTGGACCCCCGACTGTATCGGCAGTGTAAGTGAGACAAACAGGCTCGCTTCGCTCGCCTGCAAATTTCGTTCAGAAGGGGTTCGAAATTTATTAAACACTGCATTTTTGAGCCTAATCTGAACCTGTTTACTAAATTTCAAATTTTTCTGCCAATTGGTTCTCGAAAAATGTGAGAAAAACTCCAAAAATAGTTGAACGTTTATATTAAGCGTAACCTTGGGAAGTATATCGAACAAAGTTTGAAACTTGATTCAATATCTTCTAAATTACTTCATCTATAATCTCGGTGAACCATTCATTTTTCAGAAAGGAATGGCCTTTTCAAGGCGGAATATATGCAACCCGCAATACATTTACAATTTTGAAAAAGTGATTACTGGCGAACGGAATTCAAAAATATTTCAACACAACATTTCTAGACCTTATATGAACCTTCTCACCAAATATAAACATTTTCTACCGATTGATTCTCGAAAACTATAGAAAAACTAACATATTTGGCGTATCCTTGAAAAGTTTTTAAAATCCTTTCTTAGCGCGAGTCTAAACGTCCAACTGAACATGCCTGCCAAATTTGAACGCATTCGCTTCAGTGGATTTTTAGTTCTGGTGATGAATGAATCAGTCAGTGCCATTTCGCTTATATAGATATAGATAAGAATATATAATATATTGAGAGAAATTGTTTAAGAAGCAAGCGAAACAATACCTGATAATGATGAGTAGCTTCATACTATAACCACATCAGCGCTAGTATCTCAATCCAGTGGAATCTTCATTCCTTAGAGGTTTCGCAACTTCGAGACGGGAGGATTCTGTGTTGAATAATGGATGTGTCTCCATGGCTCCATTGTCTGCTCTGCCAGATTCCAAATGGCGAAAGTCTGATGCTGACTTTGAAACAATACAATTATGAATGAGCTGCCATCATCTTTTGCCCACGAAAAAGGTGAAGTGCTCGTATCTTTTACTGTACAGCACTTCACCTGTTCCATGTGCACGAGCCGACATCTTTTGCTGGTCTCTCCACTTCTACAGCTGATGTTTCCACAATTTCATTAGAACAAAGACGACAATAAGCCTGCTATAGTCTGCCCAAGCAGAGAAGAGCCAGAAGGAGAAGAAGAAGAAGCAGAAAGAAGAAGAGGAAGAGAAAGAAGAAGAAGAAGAAGAAGAAGAAGAAGAAGAAGAAGAAGAAGAAGAAGAAGAAGAAGAAGAAGAAGAAGAAGAAGAAGAAGAAGAAGAAGAAGAAGAAGAAGAAGAAGAAGAAGAAGAAGGAAGAAGAAGGAAGAATACATATGGATAGAGAGGAGAAGGAAAAATGAGTGGTGAACAAGAAATCTGATTGTAAGAGATAAACGAAAAGGAAAGAAAAAGGGAGTGAAGCTGGGAGGTGATGAGGGAAGAAAAGAGGCGAATGAAATAAAGGAGCGGATGGTGAGAAAACTGAGGATTAATAATGAGAAACTGGAAGAAATAATCAAAAGCTGTAGAGAAAGTTTAGAGAAAGAAGGATTTGAACAAATACAGAACCTATGGAGAGGAAGAAGATTAAGAAGGAGAAGAAGAGGAGGAGAAAAAAGAAGAAGAGGAGGAGGAGGAAGAAAGAGAGAAAGATGTAGAAAAAAAAGGAGAAGAAAATGGGAAAGAAGCTGATATATCATGGATATGAGGGAAGAAAACAGGATGAGAGGGGGATATGAGGGAAAGAAAGTTGGAAAAGAAACAGAGAATGAAAATGAGAAACTGAAAGGAAAAACGAAAAAGACATAGAAAAAGAAATTTCAGAGAAAAAAGGAGTAGAAGAATGAAGAAAAAACGACGTAATTGATGTAGATGATGGAGAAGTAGAAGAAGAAACAAAAGGGGGAATTAGAGAAAGAGGAGGAGGAGAAGGAGAATAGGAAGAAAAGGGATAAGGAACGGGGATGAAGGAGAGGAGGAGGAAGAAGAAAGAGAAAAAGAAAGTGAAGAAGTAATTTCAAAGATTGTCTGTTCTGCTGGCTTGGGGATCCAACGGTCATTTGTCAAATAAATTTCGGTATCCTATTCTACCATGGGGGTCATTCGCTCTATTTAACTGCTATTATAACGTTGAATAGAACGGAGCTTCGTCTGTGAAAGACATTGTTCTGGGTTTGAATGTTGAGAGGAAATATTTGATAGCTTGGATGATATTTTCCATTCATTTGATTGGGAAATTCATTGCAATATTAATATTAGGAATGAGAAACGTTTGGAGGTTTTTCAATTACCGTCATTCTTTTAAGCTGAGGTCGCACTGCTGGTGGGTGGTGGGTGAATAGCATGGAGGATGGATAGGCTGGATAGTCTGGATTGTCCTGTTCTGCCACCATTTTGAAATTTTTAAATATAACCTCAAAGAACATGCAGTCATAATATTGATATGATGTATTACTATGTATGTTATATATTCTATAGATAACCAGTATACCCTTAATGCTATTCACCCTCCACCTTTACATTGAAATTGATTCAACACCCTATTAATAAATAAGAATCAGCCTATTAATTATAATCGGCAGAATTGAGGCGTTAAAATTTTCAACATAACCATCAGCTGATGATTAAATTTTCAATATCTGAAACCAATAGCAGCTGAAGGTCTACGACTTTTGTGGTACCACCAACCTGACAACAATTAGGTTCTATCAGCATGTAATTTCCAGATAATGTTTTTGTTTTAAAAAATAAATAATTTATAGAATAATGAAAGAATTATTGATTCTTATATCTATTTTGAATAAGTACATTCAAATATTTTGCTACTACTATCACATTTCAATACTTTATTCATTTGAACGTTTTCCCACTTTGACACGGTGAAATAACAGCGATTAAACTAACAGAACGTACGTGCAACCGGCCCTTAATGTAACAACTAGAGTAAGTTGTAAGTTGATCAGTACAATAAGATTCAGCAAAAAGGACCATTGAATAGATAAAACACACTATTCCATTGGTTGTCCTAGAAGCGTTGTGGAATAAAATTATGCCAGATCCACTATTGATTTACTATTTTTATTATAAGCGTACTTCATAAATCAAGTGCCCGACGTAATAAAACCAATAAATCCACTAAACGACGACAAGTTCTGCATTTTGTCGTCGACAAATTTTGTTAACATCAGATAAAAATGCGCGGCTCGACTTTATGTAATTTCAGATTTGTCCTAAAACGTATGAGATAGGGAATATGATGTATTCGAAGACGGAAGTTACATTAAAAATAGATTATAGTTCATTGTATGGCAGGGAAGCTTGGCGTATTATATGGTCTGTCTAAGCAAAGAAGACATTCTGGCAAGATGGAAAAATGTCTCCAGCATGGTCAACATTGGTTTAGAAATCATAAACTTGATCTCAAATTTTAGAAAACATTTCAATTCTCAATTTGAGACCAAATTTATAATTTTTGAAGCAATATTGACCGTGCTGGAGTATTTCCCCCATCTTGTCAGAATGTCTTCTTGTTTAGAACAGACTATAGTGTTATGGCAAGGAATCTTGCTGAGTATATAAATTTTCAAGTCGATATATTTTGTTGGAAAAAACGTCGAACACAAAGAAATCTACTTGGCGGGCTACGTCAATTACTCACTTATAAGTATAGTCTGTCGAAGCAAAGAAAACCCTCTGGCAAGATAAGAAAATGACTCCAGCTCGGTCAATATTGATTCAAAAAATATTGATTTGGTTTCAAATTGTAGATCAGAATTTTTTCTACGATTAAGACCAAATCAACAATTTTTGGAACAGTATTGACCGAGCTGGAGTCATTTCCTTATCTTACCAGAGGGCCCTCTTTGCTTGGACAGACTGTACCATAAATTGCGAATAATTACCTCGATAAATTTTTGGGTAAAATGGAAATCGTATCTGTGGCAGCCAATATATCCATAGAGGATAGTGGATAAAAATGGATGGATCATGGATAGTGGATAATGGAGGGGGATAAGAGGAAGAGTGAGTGAAAGATAGAATGACTAGAAGATTAGGAAGAGAGGAACTAGAAGAAGAGAAACAAGGAGGATGATATGAGAATGGGAAGAAAAGGGAAAGTGATTGTTAGGAGTAACAGAGGAAATAGAATAAGTAGAGGGAGGAGAAGGATATGAAGGAAAAGGAGAATTGGGAAGAGAAGGAGAAGAAAAACTTGAGAAAATTGGAAGAAGTAAAAAGATCTGACAGTGGATGAAGACCCTCAACAACGATTTATTAAAGCAAACCATTTTCCCGAATTTCAAATAAAAATTAATTTTATTTTCCAAATATGGTATAGCCTGTCCAAGCGAAGAAGAGCCTCTGGCAAGATGAGAAAATGACTCCAGCCCGGTCAATATTGGTGATATGATGTTATCATATGTTATTTATGTTATTCAAGTTGTTATAGTGTCTGAAGTTGTTATTTGAGATTAGTGAGTTTTTGAATTGATTAAAGCTCTTGTTGAGAGTCTACTATATAACAATTGGTTGAAAAATTATTGATTTGGTCTCAATATTGTAGGAAACATTCTGATCTACAATATAAGACCAAATCAATCTTTTTTCGCCGAGCTGGGGTCATTTTATCATCTTGTCAGAGGCTCGTCTTTGCTTGGTCAGACAATATGTAACACAAAATTTGCAAAGAAATGTCACGAAAAACTTTCTTAGAGTCCAAATCCACTAACAGTTCAAACTGGCAGCTGTGATCGTTTACAGCTGATCGTCAAACGATTGGACTGCCGGTTTACAGCTGTTTTGGACTGCCGGTTTCAAGGTTCTTCTGTATATGTGCTGGTTCCCCCAGCCACTTACTGTTTTTGACTGTCACAGTCAATACTGATATCAGTGAATTACGACCCTTACAGTTTTAGACTGTCACAGTCAGCACTGTCAGAGGATGAGGACCCTCACAGTTTTTGACTGTCACAGGCCAAACTGTCAGTCCAAACCTTTAATCTCGGGCCAACGACAGTTCAGCCGTTTAGTAGCTTACAGACATTTTTAAAACTTGAGATAAGAGTCATTTAAAAGACAGACCGGCGCGGCGATTGTACAGTCTGTCCAAGCAAAGAAGACCCTCTGGCAAGATGATAAAATGACTCCAGCTCGGTCAATATTGGTTCAAAAATTATTGATTTGGTCTCAATCGTAGGAAATAGTCTGATCTACAATTTGAGACCAAATTAATAATTTTTGAACCAATATTGACCGAGCTGGAGTCATTTTCTCATCTTGCCAGAGGGTCTTCTTTGCTTGGTCAGACTATAAGATATGAGCGAAACTCGTTAAGCATTGATCGGTTAGTGGCGGCTTGTTTGAAAATAGAGACAGAGAAACAAAGTAGCATTGAGGAGGACAAAGAGAGTTAGTAAGAGAAAGAGATAGAGAAAAGTGAGAGAGAAAGAGGGAGAGAGTGAGAGAGAAAGAAAGAGAGAGAGAGAGTGAGAGAGTGTGAGTGAGAGAGAGAGAGGGAGGGATTGAAAGAGATTGGGAGAGAGTAAGGAGAGTTAGATAATCGGAGAAACAGAGAAACGAATAAATATTGAAAAAGAAAGGAGAGTGGTTGAGAAAAAGTTATAGAGAGTGAGGGTGTGAAAGAGAAAGAATGAGAGAGGAAGAGAGAGAAGTGAGAAAGTAAGAGATAAGGAAATACAATAGAGAGGTATGCAAGTCTGTCCAAGCAAAGAAGACATCCAGTCAAGATGTGAAAATTACTCCAGCTCGATCAATATTGATCCAAACATTATAAACTAGGTCTCAAACTTTAGAAAGCATTCTGATCTCCAATTTTAGACCAAGTTTGTAATTTTTGAACCAATATTAACCGAGCTGGAACCATTTTCTCATCTTGACGGGATGTCTTCTTTGCTTGAAAAGACTTGAAGAGGAGAAATGATATAAGAAGATGAAACTGAGAAGTGCTGTAAAAGGTGACAAAGTGAGAATGAAAAGGGAGATAAAACGGGGATCAAGATGAGGATAGCAAGGAGAAGGAGAAAGAGGGAGAAGGAGAAAGAGAAAAAAGGAGTGAGAAGAAAAGGAAGAGGGAGGGAAAGAGGAAGAATATGGTAGAAAGATTGAAAGAAGATAGTGTAATAGGTGACTAAGAGAGAGAAAAATTGAGATAAAACGGGAATAGATTCGAGGATAAAGGGGATAACGTGGGGATAAAACATGAATAGAGTTGAGTATAGAGGAGAAGGAAAAGGAAAAGGTGAGAGAAAGTTGAAAGGAGAAGGAAGAGGTAGAAGCAGATTAGAGCTTGTTGTTGACGAGATAGGTCATAAAATTCTGCACTTTACATACGGTTGAGTGAAAGCTATCAAATTATGGGGCTGGGTGGCCTGTTGGGAGTAAATCTTAGTGGAAAAAGATAAAGAAGATAGAAGGAGAAGAAGAAGAAGAAGAAGAAGAAGAAGAAGAAGAAGAAGGGGAAGAAGAAGAAGAAGAAGAAGAAGAAGAAGAAGAAGAAGAAGAAGAAGAAGAAGAAGAAGAAGAAGAAGAAGAAGAAGAAGAAGAGAAAGAAGAAGAAGTGAAGAGAAAGAAAATAGAAGAAGAAGAAGGGGAAGAAGAAGAAAACAAGAGAGGAGATGAGGAACGAGAAGTAGACGTTGGGGAAAAGAGGATGAAGATGAAGAAACGAATAAGAAAAAAATATTTTTGAGAACATAGGTTGTTTTAGGAATGTGCAATACTTCTCAGGCTGATTCCTTATAATCACCACTTAGAGAAAAAACGTTCTATTGGAAATACCCGCAAAAGTTACCTTAGCTTTTCTAACTTTCAGCCCTGATGATTTATTTTCCAAGCCTCTAGCTTTATAAAGGTAGAATCAGTGAATATAAAGTATACATATAAAGTATCTACATATTCTTTGGTAGAATTTAATCTTTCCCATGTAAAATTTATTAGCTGAGAAATTCAATGAAACCAGTTACAAGTTTGTAACGTTATCGGTTTCTTAGATAATCGGAAAAATATGATAAAAATCACTATTTTCCAACATTGAAGGGTTGTAACTAAATAATAGACTACGAAACTATTATCATCATATTTTTTCAAATTACATTTGGATGACTGCAGCTGGCTCATACCCTTGACTGCTCCTCTACTAATAAATTATTCCACACAAAACAATTTTAAACATAGCCTAGTACAAAATTAGGTCATGTTAAATCACAAAACTTCGAAAAAATTAAAATAAATCAAACCAACTTCCAAAAATATTGTCACTTCTATTGATTATAAACTTGTATTTTCCAGTAAAGAACAAAGAAACGAGTTTTGAAGTAAAATTTGGAAGGCTGTGATTGTGTAAAAGTCATTAAAATCCAAAATGAATTCGGTGGTTCGTGCCCACTAAACAGGTGAAGTGCCCGTATATTTCACTGTACAGCACTTCACCTTTTTCGTGGTCACGAGCCGCCAGTGATAAAATAACAAAATCGCGACCAAACACTGATTTTTTTACAAGTTCGATGTTTTGTCTCCTTTCAATGGAAAGAGAGTAATGTAAGAGAGAAGAGAAGAAGAAAGAAGAAGAAGAGTATGTGAGTGATGAAGGGAGAAAGAGAGAGAGAATGAGAGAGAGAAAGAGTGAGAGTGAGAGAGAGCGAGATAGAGAGAAACAGAGCTTTCTTGAGTGCATGTCAGAGTGCAGTGTACCCAGCAGTAAACCTGCAAGACCTGTTTTCGTGTACAGGTCGGTTATGTGTTTCAGCCGTTTGCAAGTTAAGCTCAAGTCAACCAGATTATCTCAGGGCACATTTCGCAATAAAGGGTAGAGTTAAAATCCATTTATCGATAAACTTCTACAGTGGAAAGTTCCAGATTGTTCTTCGATAACTTGATTGATGGAATGTAAATGATCATGAACATGAAAACTTTAGTATCAAGTAAAAAAATTTAGTATTAAGAGAAAAACTTTAGTATTTAGTTTGATGATCTGTTATAAACTTGTTTTGTTGAAGGAGCTTAAATTGTTGACGAAGCAGGTCAGGACATTAGCTTGTTGCACTGACCTATGTACATAATAATAAATTATCGAATAAATGATAAGTATCAAGGGAAGGATAAACTTTGTATTACTTATTGATCAATTCAATAAGTTTCTACTCTTAGACAATACAATTTGGGTATCAACTTATCCAGTTACCAGGTAGTGGAATCCTGTTATTTTTCAATTCAATATAGTGCTATAATAGTACATTGAAAGAAGAATCAGTTGCTGATTCGATTTAACAAATACCACCATTAAATGGTTTGGTAAATACCCCTTATAAACCAGTAATAAGGTATGTGATTTATAATCCATTCATGTATTAAATTGAGTGATGCATTAAATAAATCGAGAAAAGGTCATATATTTCTTCGATCTCTTCTACAAACTAAATGAGAATCGGCCAATTGTTTTATTCCTCAATGCTCAATAATTATATTGATTCAAGAAACAGTTTATCATTAATTAATCAAGGAATTAATTGATGAGTTAATTAATTAATTCTAAGAACAGTTTATTATTATTAATCAAGGAACAGATTATTGGTTGAGGAACAGTTTTGAATGTTATGCCTGTTGTACAGTCCGACCAGGCAAAGAAGAGCCTCTGACAAGATGGGAAAATGACTCCAGCTTGGTCAATATTTGTTGAAGAATTATAAATATAATCTTAATAGTAGATCAAATCGTTCCCTACAATTTGAGATCAAATTGATGATTTTACAATCAAAATTGACCAAGATGGAGTCATTTTCACATCATGCAAGAGGTTCTTCTTTGCTTCAACAGACTATACTCACCTTGGTGATAATTGATTTAATAAATCATCATGATTATATTTAAAATTGTTTATGTGATTATTATCGAGTCATTGTTAATTACATGACCTCACATGAGTTGTGTTGTTCCATTTATTTAGTGCAGCGTCTTGTAGAAGGAAATTGAACAGTGAATACTCAAATTTTTTATAATAATAACAACATCGATTCCATATCCAACGTTCTTCAATGTGATTGAAATTAGTATTATCAGTCTCATAATTTCATAGATTTTTTAAAAATAGATTATATCTATAGAGCAAATTTTGCTTTAGCCTATTCTATTAGATCAAAAGTATCATCAAAAAATATTCAAGTCTCAGCATTGTAGTGCTTGATTACTTTAGTTTATTCCAAGGTTATTATTTACAAGGATTGTTTTTTTCACAAATGTTCTATGTTCACAGTATCCATACTGTGTTAATATATAGTATACAGTATGGTTTGCAGTATTTATTTGCAAACATAGGCCTCATGAACCATTAGTTTGGATGCAACAAGCTAGAACGTGAATAAACCTTAGTCATCACTTTATTTTATGACGAAAAATATCTCTCAGAAATCTTTAAAAAGTATCGCGTAGAAGATGTTTTTGGGCTATGACTCAGGGAATTTTCCCCTACCAATAGTGATGACATCCACGATCCACCATCAGTCTTGTACGCTAGATTTATTTTAGCATTTATTCCTCTTCCTACTTGGAAGCCAGACGATTAAATGACATAAATAATGTGTATAATTTTTTACTCTGTTTTTCGTGCGGCGGTATAGTCTGTCCAAGCAAAGAAGACCCTCTGGCAAGATGAGAAAATTACTCCAGCTCGGTCAATATTGATTCTAAAATTATTGATTTGGTCTCAATCGTAGGAAACATTCTGATCTACAATTTGAGAGCAAATCAATATTGACCGAGCTGGACTCATTTTCTCATTCTGCCAGAATGTCTTCTTTGCTTGGAAAGACTATAGTTGGGGGAATGTGAATGAAGAATATAAATAGAGTAAGCATGAAACGATGATTCCTTTTCTCTTAACCAAGCATTGTTGTAATTTGATTGAAAACAAACATGATAGCTCTTGATACAAATTACAATCCATGAACATGGATCAGAGTGAACTTTAGATATAGAGACTATAATTATAATCAGCTATGTAAGAGTATATTATTTTAGTCTATAATTATAATCAGCTATGTAAGAGTATATTATTTTAGTCTCTATCAAGGAGCAGACTAATGCCCGGTTTTCAGCACACTCAAATTTGAGGGAATTATACTACATAACTACATTTCCTATACTTATCATAGAAAATGTCAGCTGTTCATAAAGATTTGAGGGTCCCTTAACTTTAAGTGTGCTTGGAAAAACCGGGCATAAATAACACACAAAGCTACGATAGAGATTTGCGAAACTCTAGACAAACATTGAAATCAAACCGTTCAAGAATCAAGAACTTTATTTGGAATGAGGATTAACAAAAAATGCATAGATATTGTCAGCAACAAGAATATCTATCGACTTTTAAAATCATTGTACTTTTATATTGAGAGAGTTCAACTTCGTGTTTGAAACAATAACCAACGAAGGATCTGAGGAGTTACAATAGTTTTCAACGGAAATCGGATATCAAATTTGATTGTGACGAATTTGAATTTGTTGTGAGTAGTTTTCTCTGAAAATATTTATCTATCATTATTCAAAACTGATATTCCACAAATATTTGTCAATACATCTTATTTATCTTCGAAATTTACTACTTATCACTCGCCTACCGATTCTGTCTATTCAAATCAGAAAGAGAACCCCACCAATAACAATGTGAGAAGGGGACGTCCCGCCATCGTAACGCCCCTCTGCAATGCTATTGGTAGACTCCAATGGCCTTCTAACAACGTCGACCAATGAGCTGCGAGCACAAGTCCACGCCTACACGCTTTCTAATTGGCTGTAGTCAATAGGCTACGTCACTATGATGACTCCATTTTGTGGAGTATGTGTTCTACCATTTCGTTTGCTTTAAAATTCAGTGTTCTTGTTAAAACCTCAGTTTGTGAAGAAAGCTGAGTAGGATGATTGACAGAAATTTCAATATAGAAAACATTTATCGTATTAGAACAATAAATAATTCATTAATGAATGAAATAGTATATAAATGTATAAATGTTCTTTCATTATTTGATATTTCGGTCAATCATCGACTCTAATTGATAGTCAGTACTTCCAAACTTAATGAGATATATAGTCTTTCCAAGCAAAGAAGACTCTCTGGCTAGATGGGAAAATGACTCCATCTTGGTCAATATTTGTTGAAGAACTATAAATGTGGTCTCAATGTAGAACAAATTGTTCCCTACAATTTGAGATGAAATTGATGATTTTTGAACCAATATTGACCGAGATTGAATAATTTTCCCAACTTACCAGAGGGTCTTCTTTGCATGGACAGACTTTACCTGAAAATCTTAAATAGCCTTTGATCACTGTCGATATGGGGAGTAAACTTTGTAGAATAATGGTTGTTCATTGAATTAATAACCCATTTCCTTCTAATTCCACAGAAAATGTCAATAAAGTGAAAACTGCAGTTTTCACTATCATGAGATACCTCATGAGTATATGGTATCTCATGGTATCCATGGTATCTCATGAGATACCCATTTTCACACTTTTCTCACTGCATTAAATTGTTAACACTCATGAGAGCCAACAAAAGAATGCAACTGAATATGACCTTATTATAATATTGCTTAGAAGAACATGAAAACTTTGTAGTAAAATCACTCACGTTTTTGGCGTAAAAATAATTATCACATTTTAGAAATAATTGTATCTAGCTGGTGCACATTATATAGTGGCTCAGGCACTACCTGTTATAATGAGATTTAATCTATCCTATTATTGTTTATATCTTATTCTATAGTTAAAACATGTAGATTGTCGTCAATATAGTTTTATAAAAGAGTATATGGACTCTCAATTCATCAAAATAGCATCGGTTCAAGCCCTACATTACAAATTAAATTTCTCATAGGATAGAAAAAACACACCTATCTTAAAACTATTCTAAGAATCTCCAGGCTAGGCTAAGTTTGTTTACTTGTAAACTTTAACTAAAAAACCAACGCTTGAGGCAACATACATTCCATGTACAAAACATTAGCCTAATTTATGACACCTGAAGAGCATCTTGTACCGTACTTCATATTCATACAGCCAGTCCAAGCAAAGAAGACATTCTGGCAAGATGGGGAGACGACTCCAGCTCAATCAATATTGGTTCAAAAATTGAAAATTTGGTCTTAAATTGTAGGAAACATTATGATCTATAATTTGAGACTATATTTATAATTTTTGAACAAATATTAACCGAGCTGGAGTCATTTTCCCATCTTGCCAGAATGTCTTCTTTGCTTGGACGGACTACTGAAATTGAACATGGTCTTCAAGTTGAGGGCAAGGCTAACTAGCTGAATTTGGAGCAAATTGCGTCTTCAAAGTAAAGCAGACGCCAACGAAATTGGCGTTTAGGAAATAACTTTGATTAATGATCAGCTCTGTCAGGGCAGTCGGCGAGCGGTCTGCTGGAGCATATTTAGTCGAGAGCGACTTCAGCAAAACGTTTTGGCGTTCGCACACCGCTTACAGACGGTTCTGACTGAGTTGAGCTGTGATGAAAGACATTCGCCATCCGCCAAATCTATTGATTTTTTCTATGACAACTCCTAGGAAACAGCTGAGAGGCAGATGAGGTTATTGGAAGGGTTGAGTGAGGTCATGGAATTAGTCTTTTCAAGGTATGGTCTGTCCAAGCAAAGAAGACCCTCTCGCAAGATGGGGAAATGACTCCAGCTCAAACAATATTGGTTCAAAGAATATTGATTGGGTCTCAAATTGTAGAACAAATTGTTTCCTACAATTTGAGATCAAATTAATAATTTCTTAACCAATATCCGACCGATCTTGAGTCATTTTCCCATTTATTCAGAGGGTCTTCTTTGCTTGGACAGCTTATATCTCACAGCCTCAATATTTCCAATAATTATTTGTTAAGATACTGTGTGAACGTGCTGAAATTAATAATAATTACTGGATAATTGAGTTTGGATTGCTTATTTTTCCAAGGAATACTATTTGTGTGTACATGGTCCAATTTACATACGGGAAGATTGATAGATTGATTTATTGATTTGAAATAACAGAATTGTATTGATAGGTCCAGTAAGACCCATGAGATTCACATGATGAAGATATCAAATTGAAGAACATTATTAGAATAATTATGAATGTTGTATTATGTAGAACAAAGTCGTCTTGTATCATTTTTAAAAAGTATAAACTTATATTGCATCCAGACAATTTTGTTATGTATTCAGACACGAAAAGTTTTACTCCTAAATCAGCCTACATCATGAAATCTTTTTGAATCTTGTTGTTCAAAAAAATAGCCCAGAGCGCAGTCAAACTGTATATCAATTACGAAATTTTCCAGTACACTTCACAACTATCAAGTTATTGTTACATGGAACATACTATTTATAATATACATAATATATACTGTATCATAGCTACCTTTATGGTAAAGGAGGCTATGACTGTATACATGCTATTATATACTATATACTGAGTGCATGCTATACATAGGCCTACTATACTGTATGTATACTATACATACTCTACAACTGTCCTGAAAATCATTTCTTCCTCAGGGTTTAGGCCAAAACACCTCAGGTCTCCAGTGTTACAGTTTACATAAACATTATTATTGCATGAATCGAATCACCCATAATTCACTTGAACGTTTGCTCGGCAAAATTTCCTCAGGCCATCACAACAAGTTCAAATCAAATAAGATTATCTCTAGGCTGCCACAGATGGAGCTAATGCCAAAAATTAAGGCGTTTACAGAATGACTGTTATTGACTCTCAGCTCTGTCAGGACAGTCGGTGAGCTGTCTGCGAGAGTTCGTCAAAACGACAGCGACCCCAGCAATACTAATTCGACCTTGAAGACAGCTTCCGACTGTCCTGAAAGAGCTGAGAGTCAATAACAGCAATATATCAACCGCCTTATTTTTTGGCGTCAACTATATTTGATAACCAGTTTAACTCGAATGATTATCTGTTACTTCAAGTGACTTGTTATCAGTGATTACAGTCTGTCCAGGCAAAGAAGACATTCTGGCGAGATGGGAAAATGTCTTCAGCTCGGTCAATATTGATTCAAAAACTATAAATTAGGTCTCAAATTGTAGATCAAAAGTTTTCCTACAATTTGAGACTAAATTTATAATTTTTGAACCAATATTGATCGAACTGGAGTCATTTTCCCATCTTGCCAGAATGTCTTCTTTGCTTATACAGACTACCAGTTGAAAGTGATTGATTACTGAAATTTGGTTTCCAGTATTTTAGCTGGAATATTTAACTGATTAAGTATTTCGTAACTGATAACGTCAACCAATGACTGAACGTTGAAAGCAAGTGTTGAGTAACAACACTTCAATGTACACTTTCTTATCTTGTTAGGGGAATTGAGGGAGCTTGTTTAGTTTGTGGGTCACGCGATATCTGAATTAATTTTTGTTGATTGAATTTGGTTCAAGTAGGGTTTAACTACGGTTATAATCCCAACTACTATAATCTACTATAATCTACTATAACTACTATAATCCCAACTATAAACTCAACTACGGTTGGGTTAAATTATAGGAAAACATTGGATAGATTTTCTCACTGAACTATATGATGAACTCAGGCTGTATCAGAATTTAATTTGATGTACACTACACTGGCGGCTCGTGCACACGAAAGAGGTGAAGTGCTTTACAGTAGAAGATACGGGCACTTCACCTGTTGGGTGGGCACGAGCCACCAGTGGTACACTATTGGAAATTTTGGGCAGTTGATAATAATAAGAATAGCTTTGATGTTTTGAAATAAGAAAGTGTATTATACACACTATGTTGCAGCCCTGCAACATATGCAATGTATTAAATATAATGTATTAAATTTGCAATGTATTAAATAGAGTATATTTAATACTCTGGAGATTGTATACTTTGCGCCAAAAAGTTAGGCGGTTTCGTCTGAATCTTGTATAGTCTGTCCAAGCAAAGAAGACCCTCTGGCAAGATGGGAAAATGACTCCATCTTGATCAATATTAGTTCAATAATCATAATTGTGGTCTTGATAGTAGATCATATTGTTTCCTAAAATTTGAGATAGAATTAATAATTTTAAACCAATATTGACCGAGCTTGAGTCATTCTCCCATCTTGCCGGAGGGTCTTCTTTGCTTGGACAGGCTATATGATTTAACCATTATTTTGTATAGCCTTATCCATTATTAATTGAATTTCTCTTTTTTTTCTTTGTTGCAGAAACCTGAAGGAAAACGCCTTCGCTTAGTTCCAACACATAACTCATAGAGGACAACCAAATCGGAAAAACGAGAGAAAATATACATAGATGAAAGAGTTGGAGAAGAAGACGAACACAACCGAAGAATAAGAAGACAAGAGTTGAAAGGAAAGAGAAAAGGAAAAGAGAAGAAAAGGGGATAGAAGGAAATAAAAAAACTGAGAAAACTAGGTGGAAAAAAGATAACGAGAATTTGGTAGTTGAAATCTAAGAGAAAACGAGAAAGCTGAGAAGGGAACAAGAAAAGATAAAAGCTAAAAAATTAAGAAGTTGAGAAGAAGTGTGAGAAGTAGAATAGCCTAAGTGGAAGAAAGTGAAGAGGAGATAAAGTGGAAGAGACCAAGAAAGGAGCGGCAAATAAGGAAGCAGGAATTAGAATAGGGGAGGAATGTGATCAAAGATAATTTTATAATTACAAAAAATACTAATTTAAACATTGAGATTAGTAGGGGGAGAAAATTCACGAAAAAAGAGAATAAAACTCAAAATTGAGATAAGTAAATCTGTTGAAAATTCACGATAAACCTCAAAATTTAGGCAAGGAAAAATAGTTGATCGAAGATCAAAAACGAGAAGAATTGAGAGAAGCTGAAGATCGCCAACAAGAAGAGAGTGAACAAGAAAAGTAAGAGCAAAGGAAGAAGAAGAATTGAGTGAAACAGAAGATCGCCAACAAGAAGATCTCAAACAAGAAAAGTAAGAGCGAAGGAAGAAGAAGACGAATAAAGCGAACCAGAAGATCGCCAACAAGCAAAGAGCGAACAAGATCGTAGTCTACCTTCAAGAAGAAACGAAAAACAAAGAGAAGAGAAACAGAAAACTCTCTCTATCTTTCTCCTCTCGCGACTTCTAGCAGCGGTGAACAGCCAGCGGTCCCTCAGTACTCAGCCGACGCTCCTAGTGAACACATCTCCCAGTGCTTTCTGTTACCTTTCTCTCTCGCACTCTCGAGCGGTCACATTCTCTGTCACTGTCTAACTCATCTGAGAAACAAGTTTCGTGGACAAAATGGCAACTGGCAAATCGGTGCTAGCTTTTGTGGTGATAATGGTGGCGGCGGTGTCTGCTGCTTCTGAGGTGAGTGAAAATATGAAATTAATTTAAAAAAATACAATTTTATAACATAGATAAATGAATGAATATAACTGTAGCTCAGTGATAGAAGGATGTTGGTACAATTTTCCTCAAAATGGTTTTTTTCATGGGTTCTGCTCAGTTTTTCAAGTTTAGTGCATACAACAAAAATAGCGTGAGTCCCCTAAGGGGAATAGTTTTGAAAATACCAGTGGTTTAAAGAGCGTAAATCCCACTCATGTTTAGAACCTAGTTGAGCTACATGACCCTGAATCACAAAACCTGAAAAACGTGAGTCCATCGCAAGTCCGATTGTTGTGTTTGAATATTATTAGCCTTATCAAAAATGACAACAAATGACAACAATAGAATAATTGAATAATGATTGAAAAATACTCTGATATTGTTAATTCTATTGTTTATTTTCCATTCATTTTTGGACAATATCAATGTGTCTTATTTGGTAATAAAAATAAACAGTAAAATTGAAAATATCATGTGTTTTCTTCAAATTTAAGATTAAGTTAGATAGAATTAAAATTAGATTAATTGAAAAAGTATTGAATCTTGGGTGGGTGGAAGAGATTGAGTGGCAAGATGCAAGGTTGGATACGTGAAATGAAAATAATGAAACCCACCGATGTAGATATTGATTGGAACTATAAATTAAATAGATTAATTAAATTAAATTAAATTAGGTACGTAAATTAGCTAATATTCTAAACATTGTGCTGAGATAAACTTTTCTTTAGTATAATATAATACTAAAATCATTATGTAAACTGAGAGGAACCAACGAAGAAATATGACTAAAATTAGTTTTTAGAACATTGAAATGAGAATGATAACTTTTCCATGAGGCTCTTTCTTCGATACTACCGTTTTCTTTAAATTGAATTTTAAACTGACATCATCTTATCAATCACAAGTTATTCGTATTCTGATACAAGAATAAATTAAAACAATAGATATTATAATAATAATAATAATAATAATAATTATAATAATTTATCTGAAAGAAAAACAATTCTTCTAGAGGAGTTTATTAGTAAGAAATTAACAATATACAGGTAAGACTTCATGATGTGAATTTAAGTAACAATTTAGACTTTATTGCAAAAAAAGATATATTTTTTCGTGGCCCCCACTATATAAAATATGTGTTGGGAAACCACAAATACTTTGCTTTACACGGCGTTAGAGTTATAAAAATAATTTGAATAATTAATTAATATAATAGTATTTATGGACTAATTTTTACATTTGATTAGTAATAAAGGACAAAAAAAAATTAATACCTGAACGATGCTACTCTAATTTCCAATAAGGTTTTCACTAAAATTTATTCTATTTTCAATGAGCCAATTTTTTGTTTTTGCTTTAAAAATGTTAACCGGTACTATTTCTTTAATATGTATTGGAAGTATGTTATGAAGCTTCGGTCCTAGATATGTGACTGTCCTCTGGGCGGCTGTCCAGAGTGTATAGTGGGGTGTTTCACACATTTATTATCATTAAATCATAAACTGTTTTGTTGTGATTTCTACATTTGAAAATTTCGAGAACAAAATTATATGTGAAAACAAGGAACTATTTAGGAGAAGGATAGCCATCAGTGAACAGCAGACCATACAGTATCGGGTAGTAAAATTAATAAGTCTTTAGGTGTTAATCAAAATTAAGTCTATAAGTTAGTGAAATCAATGATAGATGAATAAATTAGTATTAAATCAAAAGTGAATCATCAATATAATATCTGAACTTAAGTCTATGCGTCTCTGGTAATAGGCTACTATAATAGTAGTTTATGCAACGGTTGTATAATGGGAGCCTTTATAGCATGAGGTGAGATGTAAGTTAGAGCCACGAGCGAAGCGAGTGCTCTAAATATCTCACGAATGCTATAAAGGCCTAATACAACCGTTGCATACACTATTTTATCTACGACCACCAGTGTAGTTATCAGTATCAGACCAGTATCAAGCTATAGACCACTAGCACATAACAATATTGGAACTTAAACATGAGTAGATTATTACAGAAAATAAAATAGAAACAATGGTTTCGAAAAAATTAATAGAATTGCTAGCTTCACTTATACACATTTATGAGAAAATCATAAGCCTATACTCATAAGAAATTATAGTTTCATCTACCCATAACAGAAAGAATGATATCAATGATTCTTGGATAGATTAGTCTGTCCAAGCAAAGAAGAGCCTCTTGCAAGATGGGAAAATGACTCCAGCTTAGTCAATATTTGTTCAAGAATTATAAATGTGTTCTTAATAGTAGGTCAAATTGTTTCCTAAATTTGAGACCAAATCAATAATTTTTGAAACAATATTGACCGAGCTTGAGTCGTACTCCCATCTTGCCAGAGGGTCTTCTTTGCTTGGACAGTCTATTCTATATGGTAGACGTTTAGTTATTTAGGAGTTTTCATGTGGTTCAGAGGTACAAAAATAATTATTAACTCGCAATTATCATACTATTTTAACTTATAAATGATGGAGACAAGCTCATAGGTGGATTGAGTTCCAACATCACAGAATACCGTCAAAGGAAGACCTTTCTGTATGAATACTCCAATCAAACCGCTTGTTAATATAGCACAGACGACCTCAATTGCTGAGGTAGTGTCGTGAGACTCATGTGGTTAGATCTGCTATTGGTGGGAACATCCCAACATCCCAGAGTCTCATACTTGAGCACGAAACCAAACATTGGTTAGGTTTACTTTAGGTGTAATGTGCAATGCCACATAGTGTATTAGGTTACATAACAGTCTTCTTCATTACATAATCGCATTCTTCCGCTCCGTTAAGCTTACTTCTACAATTTCTACTATTTTCTGTATCTGTTTATAGATATAGACTCTCTTCCTTTCATCAGTTTGTTGTAAATAAAATGCTTTTGAATTCGAGACTAGTTGATCGAATCCACTGACGGCTCGTACCCACGAAACAGGTGAAGTGCCCGTATCTTTTACTGTACAACGTGGGCACGAGCTGCCAGTGATCAAATCATTAATCTCTTTGAAAATGTGAAGCTGCTCTCAAATATATTCTAGGGCCCACATCCACTGTCAGATCGAACTGACAGTTCCATCGTTGACAGCTGATCTTCAAACAATTGGACTGCCGGTTTACAACTATTTTGGACTGCCGGTTTCCCCATCTGAATGGATTGCGATACAATCATATTATTTATTTATTATTCACAGTTTTTGACTGTCATAGTCCAAACTGACAGTGGATATAGGCCCTTTTAGGTCTAGTACTTTGAATCATCTTAATAGAAATAATCTAGTAATTTTTTAAAATGAAAGCACTCGATAAGGTTTTGCAAACCGGTGATATGGTATTTGTATGGTGAGACCCATGTGACTCTTGTACGTCTAACTCACTATAATGTGTCCAAGCAAAGAAGACCCTCTGGCAAGATGAGAAAATGATTCCAGCATGGTCAATATTGGTTCAAAAATATTGATTTGGTCTCAAATTGTAGATCAGAATGCTTCCCACGATTAAGACCAAATTGATAATTTCTGAACCAATATTGATAGAGCTTGAGTCATTTTCCCATCTTGCCAGAGGGTCTTCTTTGCTTGGACAGACTATACAAATCTTAACGGTTTATTGTAGCTCTATCATTCAAATTTGAAACTTTTGATATTTTTCCAATAAAAAAATACAGTTGATCATCAACTTGTTATTCTCAACCCTTCTAAAAAGACTTCTAAGTCCACAAATTAAAAACGTTATCTCTTCAAAGTCATAAACGTTATAACATGATGTCTTCAGTTACAAATAAAACGTACTTGGGGTACAGTCATGTACCGAGATTCCAAGTTAATGCGATTAGAGTAGAAAAACGTGGATTAAACTCAGTTTAAATCCCAGTTGCCCTCGAAAATAGCTTGCTACTTTTTCGACGACCGACCTTGACCGCGTATTAGCCAGATTTGTCATGTTTTGTCGCTCTATACCTATATCTGAAATCGGTTTACCCGTGCATCCTCATTTGCTTCCATCTTCATATATCTATACTATTTTGTTTTGTCGCTCTATACCTATGTTTATTATTGTTTCCCCAGTGTATCTGCATAAGTTTCCAATTTCGTATACCTATATTATCTCACTTTGTCGCTCTATATCTATGTTTATTATCGGTTTCCCAGTGCATTCGCAAAGTTTTCAACTTTGTATATCTGTATTTATTTGTTGTGGAAGTTACGCAACATACGGAACCAACGCCCTCCATTAGCAACAGGTGGAACTAAGTTTGTACACCTTATAACAAATGTTTTATCTTATTACTGATTTTATCTTAGTAATTCAGTATTACTGAGGATTTCTTGCTAGGCCTACTGTAAATAGCCCACGAATTCATTTGTTTTACTCAGATGAATTAATTTTTCAGTTTATTTTTTCTTGTCTATTATTTTCTGTAAATGGATAAATAAATGGATGAACAGAGTAATTTAAATTGTTTTGAACAGCTATTTCGAAGTGAAAATCATGAGAATTTGTTGATTAAAACTCAGCAACAGCAGTACTATAATATCCAGAGTTAAGTCTATGAATAGCAGTGCAAATAATTATCACTTCAAAATAAATTTGTTAGTCTACTACTATACAGGGTGTTTCAGGAAGAATGTGCAATACTTCTCAGGCTGATTCCTTAATCGCTACTAAATACAAATTTATCACTTGTGCTATGTTTTGTCGAATTTTGCGATTTTTGATCGCTATTTCTGAGATTTGGGTAAGATTTACACAATCGCTGCCATTCAACTTTTTCTTTAGAATCCGACTATCTTCAACTTCCATTAATAAAAAATACAAATTTATGATTCCTTATCCAGTTATAACCCTTATTGTTGAAAAATGGCGTGTTTAAGCATATTTTTCCAATTATCTCAATAACCGTTGAAGTTACAGACTTCAGACTGGTTTCATAGAATTCCTCAGCTAACTTTACATAGGAATTGATCATTTTAGAACTTCAGTAAATCCTCTAAAAATTAGAAAAATAAATATTTTTTGAAAAATCTCAATTTTCCGCCATTGTTATCTCGGTAACAAAGCGTTTTTGGGGGTCGGTCCCATGGAACTTTTTTGTCTACTTGGTGTAAGGAATCAGCCTGAGAAGTATTGCACATTCCTCCTGAAACACCCTGTATAGTACTGTATTTTTACTGAATATAATCTCATAATCTCATCCGTGAGTATAGTGACAGTGAATATGGATGAAGTAAAGATAACCTCCAATTTATAAATATTCATCGATATTTGGAAAAATACGTTTTGGACCTCCTTGTCTATTAAACTACGAACTTAGGTTGAGGCCGCACTGCCTCAAACTATAGAACATAGGTAAATCTATAGAACATCGTATGAATGGTATGTGTTCAGCCGCCATCTTGAAATTCTTAAATATGGTCAACATAACAGAATGACGTCATACCATTCATGCAATGTTTTACTGTGGATGGTGTGTATGTTCTATAGATTTACCAACTACCCTCCACCCTCCAGACTCTACCCACCGGCAGTGCGGCCTCAGCACTTAGGGGCACTTAGGGCTATTTAAAATAATTGATGAATAGAATGAAAAAAAATAAAATACCCATTTTTGAAAAAAACTTTAGAAGTATTTTTTTTACAGACATGTCTTGGGACTAAGCCCAATGTGATAAAATAATACGCCTTGTCTATTTTTCATCCAATAAGTTCATTGAACTATTTCTTATAAATGAATGAATGAATAATACACTGAATACTATTAGCTCGACATGTTGGACTGAAAACGAGAAGTAGAACCACAACTAAGAAGTAGCAGCTTTAACTATTAATTTGCTATTACACCACATTGGAAACCAGAATATTGATAAAAATTAATAAGAAAGCGAAATCGCTTTGGGCTACCGCCTATTCGCTGTTAGCTGTCAGATAGTTCCCTAAATTATCATAATGGGATTCACACTGCTTGTTGCATAAGTGACCTTGACTTTCCACTATTCTTCTTCTTCTTCTTCTTCTTCTTCTTCTTCTTCTTCTTCTTCTTCTTCTTCTTCTTCTTCTTCTTCTTCTTCTTCTTCTTCTTCTT
This sequence comes from Sogatella furcifera, assembly GCA_017141385.1. Taxonomy (NCBI): domain Eukaryota; kingdom Metazoa; phylum Arthropoda; class Insecta; order Hemiptera; family Delphacidae; genus Sogatella; species Sogatella furcifera. The sequence continues at coordinate 2,086,651 of CM029555.1, read as the reverse complement.
CTTCTTCTTCTTCTCCTTCTCCTCCTCCTTCTTCTTCTTCTTCTTCTTCTTCTTCTTCTTCTTCTTCTTCTTCTTCTTCTTCTTCTTCTTCTTCTTCTTCTTCTTCTTCTTCTTCTTCTTCTTCTTCTTCTTCTTCTTTCTCTCCTTCTTCTTCTTCTCCTTCTTCTTCTTCTTCTTCTTCTTCTTCTTCTTCTTCTTCTTCTTCTTCTTCTTCTTCTTCTTCTTCTTCTTCTTCTTCTTCTTCTTCTTCTTCTTCTTCTTCTTCTTCTTCTTCTTCTTCTTCTTCTTCTTCTTCTTTCTCTCCTTCTTCTTCTTCTTCTTCTTCTTCTTCTTCAATTCTTTTAAACAACTTAGTACCGAGTTCTTATTCAATCAATCTAGTTCATGATACAAACAAACACATTGTTGTGGTGCAACAATAAAAATTTCATTTTATATCTTAATTTCAAAATATTTCATACGTTTGCTGTCATAAATGTGATAGGTGGCTTTCAAATTAGCTATTTTGAATTATAATTTAGAACAATTGTTCTTGAATAGAATTTATTCGATACTTTCGACAGTACACTTTCTATTAGAATGTTTTTGAGGTGTGAAGGTGTGAAGAAAATTGACTTTAATAAATAATCTATCATCATTATCGACTAAAAATAATCAATTATTCATCTATATCTATAAAAGCGAAATGGCACTGACTGACTGATTCATTCATTCATTCCTCACCAGAACTGAAAATCCACTGAACCGAATGCGTTCAAATTTGGCAGGCATATTCAGTTGGACGTTTAGACGCTCGCTAAAAGGATTTTTGAAACTTCATAAGGATATGGCAAATATTTGAGTTTTTCTATAGTTTTCTGTGTTTTCTTAATTTTTTCGAGAACCAATCGGTGGAAAATGTTGATATTTGGTAGGCAGGTTCAGATAAGGTCTAGAAATGTTGTGTTGAAATATTTTTGAATTCCGTTCAAGATTACCAGTTATCAGTTTTTTTAAATTGTAGATGTAGTGCGGGTTGCATATCTTCCGCCTTGATACGACCAATCCTTACTGTAAAATTGAATTGTTCAGCGAGATTATAGATGAACTAATTTGGAAGATATTGAATCAAGTTTCAAACTATGTCCGATATACTTCCCAAGGTTACGCTCAATATTAGCGTTTACTAATTTTCGGAGTTTTTCTTGGATTTTTGAGAATAAATTGGTAAAGAATGTTGAAATTTGTTCCAGATTAGGTCTAGAAATTCTGTGTTCAATAAATTTTTAATCCCTTCTGAACGGAATTTGCAGGCGAGCGAAGCGAGCCTGTTTGACTTACTGACACTGCTGATACTGTCGGGGGTCCAGGCGGAGAAGGCGAGCGAAGCGAGCCAGCCGGCTAGTAATAATCTATTATTATAAATAATATAATCAATGATGATCCATAATTTATTGTAATCACTTGACATCATTCTATCAATATAATCATGACACCAACAAGCAATTTTGCTCGGCTCAAGGTACCAAGCTTCAATATTGATGTAATTATCTTAATAAGCGCTTTTACAGCAACACATAAAGTCCATTATTTGTTTGATTATCTCTCGACCGTATAATAGAATGGGGAAAACCTTCACCTACATGAAATATTCCACAATAATTCTCAATTATCGTAATTGTTAAGGAAACAATGTGTTATTGGTGAATTCTGAACAACGTAGTGTAATTATTATGTAACTTAATACCGTCGTTATGAAAATGTGATAAGGTTCTGTAACCGATACAATGTTCTCCATTGGAAAATGATTATAGAATTTTCAATGAATTGAAAAATATGTATTTAATTTTCTAATTTTTTGAGCATGAAATTTCTCTGCGTTGTGTGAAAGTAATAAGGGGGGATGAAGATACTTATAAGTACATTCCATAACAATCAATATACAGTTATATTGTTGTTAATGACAAACAGTATGATAAAAAAAATATTTGAAAATATTAAAATAAAAATATTTAGATAATTTATAAAAATATTTTTTTTTAATGACAAACAGTATGATTAATTTGATTGTCAGATGAATGTTATCCTAACAGAGCAGAAACCAAGCAAAGTGCTATGTTGTTGATTCAATTCAGGCATGTATTGCAGGTTAAATGCAAAGGGTCAAGTGTGGGAGAGGGCCGGCTGCGCCCTAACTTCGCCCTCTCAGATGAAATAATGAAGGCAGCAATTGTAATTCTAATAATTTGAGTCATTTGATATATTTCGATAAGTTTTTAGAACTATTATTACGAAATAACGATATCCTGTGACATTAAAATTGATTCGGCTTGCAGAAATCGAGAAATAAGTCAATCAATTTATTTATAGTTCTTTGGTATGATGCTGAATGTGCCATTTATCACTTTAAATTCTTCTAACTGAACGCGAAAAAGTGAACTTCCATGTAGAAATCACCCCTAAGAAATTAATCTAAAACGAAAAACAAATTGAACATGCTTAGTTGAGCTTGCAAATTTTCAAAGACTGGTATCAAATTACTGAGTGGTGAAAAAATTGCTCCATTCACTGGCACTGGCGGCTCGTGCCCACAAAACAGGTGAAGTGCTGTACAGTAAAAGATACGGGCACTTCACCTGTTTCGTGGGCACGAGCCGACAGTGTTCACTGGCCAACCCAACCCACATGACTGATCCAATTTATTGTCTAGACTCCAGCTGGTGGGGTTGGATTACATCTATTCATGATTCTTTTTCCTCTTATAATTCGCTCCTCTTTACTTCTATATCCTCCATCTCTTGCTTTGTGAACTTTGATAGACGGGAGTTAGGAATCAGAACTAGGTTGTAAGAAATTTAAAAATTGCCAAAAATATTATTTTCTTCTATTTTGATTTGAATATTAAGAGAAATAGGCTGATAAGAAGTAAAGGAACAGAGTAACAAGAAAATTGCTAAGGATGAGAGAGGAAGAAATATATGAATTACTATCCTTGAATTGAGAAAAACATGCAGAGGAGAAAGAAGAAGTGGAAAATGAAGAGGAAGAAGGAGAAGAACAAGAAGAAGATGAGAAGAAGAAGAAGAAGAAGAAGAAAAAAAAAAAATAAGAAGAGAAGAAAAAGAAGAAGAAGAAGGAGAAGAAAAGGAAAAGAAAAGAAGAGGAGATGGAGAAGAAAAGGAGAAGAAGAAGAAGAAGAAGAAGAAGAAGAAGAAGAGAAGGAATGAGAAAGAGGAGAAGAAGAAGAAGAAGAAGAAGAAGAAGAAGAAGAAGAAGAGAAAAGAAGAAGAAGAGAGGAAGAAGAAGAAGAAGAAGAAGAAAGAAGAAGAGGAGAAGAAGAAAGGAAGAAGAAGAAGAAGAAGAGGAAGAAGAAGAAAGAAGAACAACAAGTAGAAGAAATGAAGAAGACGAGAATGAAGATGATTAAAAGTATGAGATGAAGGGTGAAGAATAAAAATGTGTAAATGCAGCAGCAGAATGAGGAGGAACTTAGAGAAAAATCAGAAAAAAAACAAATAAAAAAGGAAGTAACCTAAGATGGGAGGAAAACAGAGGAAAAGAAAGGAGGAAAGGGAGAAAAAACAATGGAAAAGAGGGGAGAAGTATGCGAAGAATGAGGAAATGAAGAAGAAGGAGAAGAAAAAGAAGAAGAAGGAGAAGAAGAAGAAGAAGAAGGAGGAGAAGAAAAAGAAGAAAAAAAGAAAAAGAAGAAGAAGAAAAAGAAGAAGAAGAAAAAGAAGAAGAAGAAGAAGAAGAAGAAGAAGAAGAAGAAGAAGAAGAAGAGGAAGAAGAAGTGGAAGCATGGTAAGAATAAGTTAGTGCACTCGCTTTATTACCTGTTCAAAACAAGTTTTACACTGCAAACTCCACTCGCATGCAAGACGCACGCACGCACAGACACGCCAATGCACCAATACCAACACCAACAGGTCACTTAAATTCTTTATAGGCATTCAATAGTCTGGTTGAGCAAAGAAGACATTCTGGTAAGTTGGGAAAACTACTTCTGCTCAGTTAATATTGGTTATAAAATCATAAATCTGGTCTCAAATTTCAGAAAACATTCTGCTCTACAGTTTAAGACCAAATTCATAATTTTTGAACTAATAGTGACCGAGTTGGAGTCAATTCCCCATCTTGCCAGAATCTCTTCTTTGCTTGTACAGATTGTACAGCTGCAGCCTTGCCTGCCAGAGGCTCTCAATAAACTTAGAGCTGCTTAGCCAAAGGATATAATATGGGCGCTTATACTGTATTACAGTGCAAAGGGAGTTGGGTTGGGCTAGGTTCTGAACAGCGGGATATCGGTGACAAGGAATTCAGACAGAGAGAAGTGAGAGAGGGGGAGAGGTGGTTAGTAGGGAAAGAGAGAGAGAGATTAGATTTCTTTATTCCTTCAGCGAGATTGAGAGAGAATAGATTTTTCATTTTATTCAAGTAGATTACAGCAATTATAATTTGAAATCCTAGATAGCAATTCAAAGTAAAATTGATTAAACGATTGATTTGAATAATAAAATAAACAAAATATACAAAGTACCCCGCGAAAGGTGTAAATGACGACGACCATGGATTATACATGCAATTTCCAACAAAAAATGTCCAATAAATCTTTTTCCTATCGACCTTCGTTCTCGAGATGTATAGATTTTTCGTTATTTTTCAAGTAGGCTATGCCTACTTTCAAGTAGTCATCAAATCATGAAAACTTAGAAAATACTGATCAATTTCAAATTTCGGAAAGTATCTTAATTACCACTGCAGATAGAAACTTCTAACCAGTTCCATTGAATTTCACAGCCAACCTTACTATAGAAAAAGTATTCTGTATGCCCTAAATCACACTCAAAGCTATGCTTTGCACTAAAGCTAATGCCCTAAATCAAAGCTATTAAATTATAGACAACTGTTCACACTCAACAAGATTATACCCGTTTATTATAATAAAACGAATTTGAACTGCAATTTTGACTCAGGGATTCGAGCTAGATCTCTGTACTTGGACTCATTCAAAGATGATCAGAATAAGAAGCTTTTGCGCTATGAAAATTATTTCTAAACATGGAAAAAGATCGAGAAAAATCTGTTTGAAGTTCAAGAAAAATCACATTTTTTCAACTTTTACCGCTAAAAAATACTGCTCAGTAAACGACTTTGGCATGTGAGAATGAGAAAGAGCTATTCAGATTTTCGTCTTTACAGTATAATCAGAAGATCATACAATTATGTAAAGAAAAAAAAACTTTTCACTTCCATCTCTTCCCATTCCTCTCTCACTCTTTCTATTCAACATCCCATCTCTTAACTCCTTCTTTTCTTTCTTTTTCCACAACTAGCCCAGTCTGCCTTGCTATTATCTCCCAGTGAATTAAAGCCTGTCCATATTAGGCAGTACATTCTGTGTTTTTGATAGTGCGGAGCAATTTAATTTCACTTACGACCAAATAATAGATAGGCAGCACAGCTTCTGTGTTCTGAGGTGTTTTGATAAGTAGCTGTTACATTAGTAACAGTTACAGGAGTAGCAGTTACCATCCTCGCCACCTTTCTCACACTGATCATTATCTAACGTGTTTAACATTTTTTACAACTCATTTTCTCAGATTTTCTGAAAGAAGATCTAGTCCTAGATTCAAAATAAATACAGCAATAGCTAGCAACTTAGCTAGGTAACCATTGTTCAATCAAAGGTAAAAAAGGTCAAAATAAATACAGCAATAGCTAACACCTGAACTAAGTAACAATTTTTTACTCAAATCTAGGAAAAAATTGTTTCAAGTACATAAAGTCTGTCCAAGCAAAGAAGATCCTCTGGAAAATAGGGAAATGACACCACCTTGGTCATTATTTGTTCAAGAATTATGAATGTGGTCTTAATAGTAGACCAATGTTTCCTACACCTAGAGTTCAAATTGATATAATTTTTGAACCAATGTTGACCGAGCTTGAGTCATTTTCCCATCTTGCCAGAGGGTCTTCTTTGCTTGGGGAGACTATAAGCATAGTTTTAAATTGGCCTACGAAACAGGTGAAGTGCTGTACAGTAGAAAATACGGGCACTTCAACATGAGCCGCCAATGTTGTTTGATGCTATCTACTTTTCAAGTAGATACAAACGAAGATATTATAAAAATGCATTCAATTATACAATCGAATTGAAGTTAACGTTTCATCTTTGTAATGTTTTATATATTATTATATAAAATGGACAACACATATTTACTTACAATTATCCCACCATCAGTGAGTTTAGAGTTGCAAGCAGGTATAGACTGTCCAAGCAAAGAAGACCCTCTGGCAAGATTAGAAAACGACTCCAGCTCGGTCAATATTGATTCAAAAATATTGATTTGGTCTCAATCGTAGGAAACATCTGATCTACAATTTTAGACAGAATCAATATTTTTTGAACCAATATTGACCGAGCTGGAGTCGTTTTCTCATCTTTCCAGAGGGTCTTCTTTGCTTGGACAGACTATACTCAACTCTTGAAAGCTTAGTTATAGTCTGTCCAAGCAAAGAAGACATTCTGGCAAGATGGAGAAATGACTCCAGCTAGGTCAACATTGGTTCAAAAATTTAAAATTCAGTCCCAAATCTCAGAGCAGAATGTTCTATACTATGTCAGATCGAATGTATCATTCTAAAACTAATATTGACCGAGCTGAAGTCATTTTCCTATCTTGCCAGAATGTCTTCTTCGCTTGGACAGACTATAGAGTAGTAGATGGCACTAGACTAAAGACAATAGGAGCCTCGGACCAACAGGGAATTCGATGCATTTCAGATTAGTTGGGACACAAAACACACTCACATGCAATGTCATCAGCTCTCTGTAAGAGAAGAGCTTAGCTGGCACTACTTGTTTAGTTGTAAATAAAGTGAATAATGCTCCTGATAAGATGCATTAAATGGTATGTATCCGATACATATTAAGTACATATCTGGCGAGATGGAAGAATGTCTCCAACTCAGTCAATAATAATTACAAAGGTCTCAAATTGTTGGAAACATATCTGATTAAAGATTTGATACATACCTCAATACTTGATAATTTTTGAATATCAGATACATTGATCCGCTAAACCTACCCACAATGCATTAGTAACTCCCCTGCTCATGTGCTCTCTGAACTGAAATTTTCTGTTGTGAGAAGTGATGAAATGTAAGCTGATGTGATCATGAGACAAAACCAGAATAGGACTTTTAAAAGGATGAAAATTGTTTATTTGAATGTAATATTATAATGATATGATTGATTGATATGATCTGTGTTTCATTTATGATTGATTTGATCTTATATGCTGAAGTCGATTGTGATTGATTGATTGCATTCAGTATTATTGAGGCTGAGAGGCCTATATGTTCGAGCATCTTTTCATGTCTTTAAAATAGATTGATGAATATTATGATTTTATTTCAAGGGCAGAGGTAAATATCAGAGAGATCATTTGAGGAGAATATATCATTGATCAACATTGTATTTTCTCCACTATTCTTTACCAGAGATTAGTTACATATGAGATTGTATTATTTCCCCGCGAGCCAGTGGGTGATACATATCGGATACGTATACCCCCTCAACTCCTGTGTCAAATAGGTGAGGAGTTCAATGAAAGCGTTTGAAGTTTGTAACGTTTAACGGTTATTGAGATAATTGGTACTAGATATGCTAAATTTACGTATCAGATACATACTGTAAGGTTATAACTGGATAAGGAACATATCTAATACGTATCTGATATGTTCATGTGTTGATGGAAGTTGACATGGTGATTGTGAAGAAAAGTTAAATGACGGCAAGATTGTGTAAATGACTTCCAACTCAGTCAATAATAATTCAAAGGTCTACCACAATTGTTGGAAAAATTTGTGTTAAGTAGCGATTTTTGATCGTTATTTCCGAAATTTGATAATTTATTGAATTAATATTGGTCGAGCTGAAGTCATTTCTCCTCTTCAGAATCCCGCTCTCTTCATCTTCCATTTATAAAAAATATAAATTTATTATACCTATCCAGAGTTATAACCCTTGAGATTGGTTGAAAAATTGCGATTGATTGATTGATTGATTGATTGATTGATTGATTAAAGTTGAAAAACTTCAAATTGGTTTATCGATGTCCCTGAGGAGATTAAATTTACATGAGAATCGATTATGTTAAAGAACCTGGGTAAAGCCACCAAAAAATAACAATTAATATCTGTGAAAAATTTTCAATTTTTAAATATTTTATAAGAAATTGTGTAAAAATTTCCCCATGGAATTGCTCTATTTACAGGAATCCTATGACTCTGAGAAGTATTTCAAAATTTATATAATATGGTATATTCTGTCTTGACTATAAATTCTTGATCGAAGTTGGGCTGCGAAAAAATATAACCTATATAGTTTTGAACTTATTAATCAAAATTTGATATAAAGACGTTTTGGGTAATAGTCTGTGTTTAACCAAAAAAGTTTTCTTGTTTCTGTAAAATATAATAAGATTCAAATAAATAAATTCATTGATGAATATATTCAATTCCTCCATTAATTTTGACAGAGATTTTATCAGAGGAGAATAAATTTCAACATTGTTTTTCTGAAGTCTACTTTACCAGAGATTGTTTTAAGATTGACGCGCCCAGAAGCCTGCGCCCCCCGCACTAGAATTATTTTACGCCACTGTTCACAAGTTTGGGAATAAAAGTTGGGTTGATTACAGAATAGATCTTGAGTTGGATTAACATTCAACAAAAAGATAAATGGATTTTTCAAGAGAATTGCAGAAGATGACTATTGGCACAGAGAATTTAAATCCTTCCATTTGCTATTGGTCAGTTCACGCAGATGACGTTTCATGATATCCATATTAACGTTTCTATTGAACTGAATTTTCTTGTTCTTTTGTAATAGATCACGAAATCATTGAATACAAAATTATTTTAAAGTTTTCAATGTTATTTCCCTTGGTGCATTAATTTATTATTTCCATTTTTATTATCACCCTCACAAATTCGTAATTTGTGAAAAATATAATTCCAGGTTCAAATATTATGTGTTGAAGCAGTGGGATAATAACATAATCTCATTTCAAGCAACATTGACTTTAATGAAAAATCTTTTGAGAAAGAAATAGTGCAGGCTCGTTCTATGTAGTTTTCCTTCCCGTTATCAGTGTTTTGTATATTCATCAGGAGGAAGGTGCAATACTTCTTAGGCTGATTCCTTACACCAAGTAGACAGAAAAGTTCCATACCAACCCCCAAAAACGCTTTGTTACCGAGATAACAATGGCTTGTTTTTCAAAAATATATTAATTTTTCTAATTAGAGGCATGAGCTTCTAAAATAGCCAATTCCTGAGTAAAATTAGCTTAGGAATTCAATGAAACGCAGTTCTGCCCGGTATGCCAATTTTAAGCCCCGGCTCTCGATAATTGAAAAATCCATTAGCTAGAAAACGCCATTCAACAGATAGCTAGCTAATTGAATAAGGAATCATAAATTCCGATTTTCTATTTGGAAGTTAAAGAGAATGGGATTTTTCTGACAGAAAACGTTACAATGGCGGCGATTGTGTGAATCTTACCCAAATCCCAGAAATAGCGATCGAAGCAAAATCGCTACTATACACAAATTTATCACTTGTGCTATGTTTGTCAATTTTATGTTTCGTCTGCTATTGTTATCTCGGTAACAAAGCGTTGTGGATTGTCCCATGGAACTTTTTGACTACTTGGTGTAAGGAATCAGCCTGAGATAGTATTGCACATTCCTCACACCCTGTATTCATCAGAGTAATAATCAAAATTACTTTCTATCAATACAATAGTTACAATATGCTTAGTCTATTCAGGGTGAAAAATACATTCCTGAGTCAAAAATGATCCTAACGCATTCTGCCCGCGGTATGCCAATTTTAAGCCCCGGCTCTCGAAATGATCCATTAGCTAAGAGGATTAACAGACAGCTAGCTATGTTTGGAGAGACATCATTTTGAGAGGGATTTTTCCAGAGAAAAATACACTGATTGGACAACGCTAAATCCTTGATTTTTGATTCGTTATCTCACTATTGAGATAGAACTCTGTTGATGTAACACTGCTTTTGTAGAGAATTCAATGTATTCCTACATGAAAAATAGAGTAGATTCAGGGTGAAGAAGGAGGGAATGATTTGAAACTTCTAGGATTTGAAGTTTGGTTTTGAACGATATGAGCCATGTTGTTTTGTTCTATCACTGCTTTTTGTGAGCTCGCTTCTTATCAGTTCCTCATGGTTTTATTCTCATTTATTTCCACTTATTCTCCACTTTTCCCCCAAATTTATCCCTACTTTTATTCAATATTTCCCTACTTTATCTCCTTCCTTCCGAAAAAGACAAGAAAAATTCCGAGACAGTTCAATTTTCTACTAAAATCAAGTTTACTAAACTTTCGTATTAAGAAGCTATTTTATTGAGTGAAACTATTTTATTATTTGAGTGTTATATCAGATTCAAGAGGCTATTAGCAGTTGAATAGGCTATAGTAACAAGATAGGCAAATTATGAATATAGTGATAGCTGATTCTAAAAGGTTAGGCTGTTTCGTTTGCTCCAATAGCTGAAAGGCTATTGTCAATATTAGGTGTCATTTAGCTATGCCTAGGTGCTGTTTTTAAATTCAGAAGAGGCAAAAATAGATAGTGAATGCACAAACGTGCAAAGACAGACGAAACCGACATTTGTTTTGGGGTCAGATTTAAGAAAGATAAGAATTGAGTGATTTTCCTAGACCATTAGAAATCACTTTTCAGCACTTTTTTAAAAGATTTTCTTCATTACCACTCAATAGAAACACAGAATTCTTCCATCTTTTTTTGAATCTCCTAATACAAAGACTGTATTTTTATGTCTCAGAACTCTATAAAACTGTGGAGTACTCAAGAGCTAATTGAACTTTATCACATAATCGCATTAGGAGAAACGTAATAAAGTTATTGGGGTCGTGAAGTGGGGGTAATAAAGGTTGATGAGCTATTATAAAAGAAGAAACTTTCCCACAAATTACGATTATTAGGGGAGTAGAGTGCAGTGAATGGAGTGATTAACTTGGTTCTTCAATTGAAAATTTTTGGGTTAATCCAAATTAGAAGTTAATTGTCAATGGTTATCCCAAGAACACTATCATAACTTTATGTATGTATAATAGTATAACTATTGGGCCAATAAAACCAATAAATACGTACAATAAGAAGAATATCTGAATATACTAGAAGAAGAATACTAGGAGAATATTCACAGAGAAATAATTTCAAAACCTATCATTCTCCTTCTGATTTCAATCAAGTTGCTCTATTGTAATATTCGCAATTCCCTTCAAACAACTTTCCTATTCAGCATATAGTTGTTATTGTGGAATGGGAACTCCAGAATTATTATCTTAAAAGCATTCGGGATGAAGAATCAGTAATATTTGATAACTTTAAAAAAATATATTGATTTTTGTATATAATTCTATTAACAACCCATTATTGAATTCCATGAAATTATATTGAATCACTCAAAGTGTAGTAGGCTATTTCATTTGAAAATATACTAGAATCAATTAAATTGGTAGTAAAAGGTATGTCCATGAATTTGAAATTGTCATTGAAACCTAGGCATTCATGCATTTATGATATTTCATTCAGTTTTTGCCATCCGATATCATAAATTTTCATATCATTACTCCAAACAGGCCATTGAAAAAAAAAAGATCTCGACCAGATACTAGAAAAAAATTTATGAAACATTATAATGCAGAAAATGAACTATAAATGAGTTATTTTAACAGCAAGAATACTGTAATAGAGCAGTACAATGGCTGAGAGGTAACATTTCGTTTTGTTTTCAATATAGTGCTAAAAACATGAAAATTCAATGACTAACAGAATATCATTAGCTTACGTTTCTTAAACACGCCATTAAAATAATTATCTTAATGTAGACTTTGAACTTAGAAAGATGTACAGTAACTGAAAAATATAACTTTAAGAAAGCTTTTGATTGAGCTGTGTTGCTCTGTATATCGTTATCTCTCCATCTCTATTACTGTATGTAAGTTTTGGCTTATTTTTTAACTGAGAAAATGAGAATTCCAGTAAATATTGACCGAAAAGTAATTTTCAATAAAAATTATTTCAACTGGAAAATGTTTTCTCCTATCCACAAGCACTAAAAACTTCTCAGTAGCTGTATAATGATTATTTTATGCTCTCTTATTATTATTAGTTTTTAAAGTATTCTCATGTCGACTCTAATATTGTCTGTCCAAGCAAAGAAGACATTCTGGCAAGATGAGAAAATGACTGCAGCTGGATCAATATTGGTTCAAAAGTGATGAATTTGGTTTCAAGTTGTGTAAAACTTTCTCATCTACAATTTGAGACCAAATTTATAATTTTCGAACACATTTGGACCGAGCTGGAGTCTTTTTCCCATCTTGCTAGAATGTCTGCTCTGCTTGGACAGATTATACCAATTCGTAAACAAAGAGAGGCTCACTGTGGATATTATTTTTGTTATATATATTTGTCTTTCAACTGAAGAGAAGTTTGAAACAAATCGGACAGCTCAATGGAGAAGTAGCTTTACATTTCAACAGGCTGAAACTTTGCACTTGAAAGTTTATGACTTTTTATCGATTTGAAGGGGACAAAATCAAAGCTATTTCTCTTTCTTACTCTATTTTCGCTTTCTCTCTCTCTCCAAAACTCTCTCTTTCTCTCTCTCCAAAACTCTATCTCTCTTCAAAACTCTCTCTCTCCAAAATTCACTCTCTCTCTCTCTCTCTCACTCTCACTCCCTCTCTCTCTCTCTCTCCAAAACTCTCTATTTCTCTATCCGTGTGGTAGAGAGGACCTAGAGTCCTAAATCCGCCCTGATAAAGGCAATTATTCAACTCAATTCAATTCTCTCTCTTTCCTTAACTCTCTCTTTTGCTTTCTTTTTCTCCTTTAACATTTTCATTCTCTCTCCATCTTTTTTTTCTCTTCTTTTTTAATCTCTCTTTTTAATTCATTTTTTAAAATCACCCTATACTATTATGACTTCTCCAATGCAAAGGAAGAAATTAGGCTTGAATTTTTCTTTCTCAACTATCTGATTATCTTTCCCAGACTAGTGATCACTTTTCTCTCTTTTTCTTCTTCCTGTCTCTCCTCTCTTTCTCTTGCATCTTATCCTTTTTCTTCCCCTTTTTTAACTTCCTCCTTTTTTCTCTGTTTCCTTTATTTGTCTTTCTAATTCCTCCTTTGAATCACCATTTAAATACATGACTATTTTTAAAGCTGAAAATAAGGCTTGAATTTTCCGTTTTCGACATTATCCCTTTCTGACACCTAAAAATTGTTCCTCTCTTTTTCTTTCTTTCTTCTCAATTTTTCTTCTTTCCAATTCTTTACACTCCCAGTCATCTAAATTGAAACAAAAAGAAAAATGCCTTCAATCCTTATCAACTACGAAATAACAAATGCATTTGACAGTTTTAAAATTTGAAAAATCGTCCAAATTTCATTCAATTGTAACAGGTGGTGTATGAAAATTGGAGCAATAGAGGGCCTGTTCAATTATGCGAAAAAATCACTATGAAAAGTTGAACACAAGAAGTTTGCTTCGCACTGCTATACTTCTTCAGCTGCTGACACTTAAAAGTTGAAACTCTCGAAAGTTGCAACTTTGAATCTCATTAGGACAAACTTCAGCCGTCCATCGCTCAAATTTAACAAGTTTGGATGCAAATCTTCTTTTCTTCTCTCTTTTACACTTTCTTCTTCTTCTTCTTCTCCTTCCTCCTCTTCTTCTTCTTCTTGTCTTCTTGTTCTTGTTCTTGTTCTTCTTCTTCTTCTTTTCTTCTTCTTCTTCTTCTTCTTCTTCTTCTTCTTCTTCTTCTTCTTCTTCTTCTTCTTCTTCTTCTTCTTCTTCTTCTTCTTTTCTTCTTCTTCTTCTTCTCTTCTTCTTTTCTTCTTCTTCTTCTTCTTCTTCTTCTTCTTCTTCTTCTTCTTCTTCTTCTTCTTCTTCTTCTTCTTCTTCTTCTTCTTTTTCTTTCTTCTCCTCCTCCTTCCTCGTTTCTTCTTATTTTCTTCTCCTTCTTCTTCTTCTTCTTTCTTCTTCTTCTTCTTCTTCTTCTTCTTCTTCTTCTTCTTCTTCTCTTTTCCTTCTTCTTCCGTTTTCCACCTACTTTTTTTCTAGTATTTCTCTTCTTATTCTTCTTCTCAGTCTTCTTCTCTCTTTTTTCTTATTTGTCTCCTCAGTCTTCTTCGTCATCCTTCTTCTTCTTCTATTTCTTCTTCCACTTCTCCTTTTTCTCTTCTTCTTTGTTGGTTCCATTCATAATAATTTGGACGTTTCCGAAAAATCGTCATTATTCTATGACTGATTAGACTTGTAGAAACTTTGAAAATGAGACAAAACATTTTGACAGATACTTTGAAGTTCTTAATATACAAAAGTCTGATTTCCAAGTAAAACAATTCATTCAAACTTTCCTCATTTTTCCAAATCTCTATGAAGAATCTACTATTTTTCAGCGCATCTTTTCTTCGTCATCTACTGTGCCACATTTCCTTGTTTCATTCTTATCCTTCTTTTTCTCTCCACCTTCTCAACCTTGTTCTCTCCCATTCTTCTTCTTCTTCTTCTTCTTCTTCTTCTTCTTCTTCTTCTTCTTCTTCTTCTTCTTCTTCTTCTTCCTTCTTCTTCTTCTTCTCTTCTTCTTCTTCTTCTTCTTCTTCTTCTTCTTCTTCTTCTTCTTCTTCTTCTTCTTCTTCTTCTTCTTCTTCTTCTTCTTCTTCTTCTTCTTCTTCTTCTTCTTCTTCTTCTTCTTCTTCTTCTTCTTCTTCTTCTTCTTCTTCTTCTTCTTCTTCTTCTTCTTCTTCTTCTTCTTCTTCTTCTTCTTCTTCTTCTTCTTCTTCTTCTTCTTCTTCTTCTTCTTCTTCTTCTTCTTCTTCTTCTTCTTCTTCTCCTTTCTTCTTCTTCTTCTTCTTCTTCTTCTTCTTCTTCTTCTTCTTCATCTTCTTCTTCTTCTTCTTCTTCTTCTTCTTCTTCTTCATCATCTTCTTCTTCTTCTTCTTCTTCTTCTTCTTCTTCTTCTTCTTCTTCTTCTTCTTCTTCTTCTTCTTCTTCTTCTTCTTCTTCTTCTTCTTCTTCTTCTTCTTCTTCTTCTTCTTCTTCTTCTCCTTCTTCCTTCTCTCCTTCTCCTTCTCTTCTTCTTCTTCTTCTTCTTCTTCTTCTTCTTCTTCTTCTTCTTCTTCTTCTTCTTTCTTCTTCTTCTTCTTCTTCTTCTTCTTCTTCTCGTTCTTCTCCCCTCCTTCCTTTTCTTCTTCTTCTTCTTCTTCTTCTTCTTCTTCTTCTTCTTCTTCTTCTCCTTTCTCCTCTCTCCTTCTTCTTCTTCTTCTTTTTCTACCTCTTCTTCTTCTTCTTCCACTTCTTCGTCTTCTTCTTTTGCTATTTTCAACAAAGAATTGCATAGAGGCAAGCTAAAGATCCCTCCTAAATCATTCTCAATAGAGATTTGCATATTATATTTCTTTCCTGTATAGTGATGTAAATTCTGTATTGGCCGATACAAAATGCTGTATTCAAATGCTGATATTGATCCTGGTATTTGGTTCCATTGTGTGTGGTTACTGCCCTTTCTCGAAGTTCGTAAATAACAAAATACGAGTCTCTTCCCACAAGAATGCAAATGACGAAGAATCTCTTCTCAGTGGATAGTTGAAGAAGAATATCATGTGAAGAAAACTCTTTAATAATGTAGGCTATTTTTCGACTGAGAAATGTTGGAGTTCAACAAGGATTGAAGACAAATAAATAAATAGTGATATATTGATATTTTTGTTTGTTCTTCCATTATAGAGCAGGATTGTGATCATATTTTTAGTAGCTATGAGGTCGATGTAGGAATTTCTTACAACAAATTAGTATTCAGATCATCAAAATATGATCAAACTTTTTCATGATTCAAATTCCAATGAAGATTCACTTGAAGCACAAGAGGAACAAACAAATAATAATATACTACATATAATAATAATACTACTAAATATGAGGAGTAGGCCAATTGAACAGAAGTTACAAAATTTCTGAATTTGATCACAATATTTCTTGTCAAGCAATTTCCTTTTCGAATTTACTAATTTTCAAATTTTTGTTTCTAGCTGCAAAGAAATTTTCGTGAACTCAATATTGTAAGTGTATGTTGAAAATTTATCCCCTCTCTCCCCATTCTATGATATTTCAAATTTCAGACTGACCAGATTAATTCTTCCCCCTTGATTAGTATTTTTTCCATTCCTCTCTAAAATTGAATCGTAAATTTTGAATTTAGTTTTCATATTAGCTTTAGTTTTCATTAGCGGTTCCTCGACTCTTACTTAGAGATCAAGAAACACCTCAAATTAAAAATTCAAAGTAATTTCAACCGTACATAATAATGCTATTGATATCAGTGAATTTGTTTATTGGCTGAATAGAAAAATATAAATTGAATATTCAAAGGAATTTCAAACTCTCATAGTAATGTTATTGACATCCCTTAATTTGTTTATTAACTGAATAGAAAGTAGTTTTTGCATCAATTTAAGTAGTTAATTCAATTAGTTTACGCGTATAATTCAACCCAATCATGTAGTAAATTAGAGCTGAAAGTAATCAATTGAATTCTCATTATATAAATCCAATGTTTGAGTTTTGAAAATGGCAAATAGAAGGCCTCATTTGCAATTCTATTATGCCTTGTATAGTTCGTTAAAAATGTTATTATTCATCATTAATTATGTAACCACGTATGATTGGAATTAGAGTGAATCATTTCATTGAATAATTAAATCATTCTAAACACTTAGTTTCCATTCATCTACAATCAATGATTCGATTCTTCAAATATTAAATCTCATAAAATACTAACAAGCATTGGTGGAAAAAGGAGCCCAATAATAATTTCATTTCTTCAATGTAACGGTTTCACTGTAATCATAGACAAATGAAGAAAATGATAAGTTTATGATATATTTAAACTATGTTTGCTATATTACTGTTAGCTAGTATTGCTACCTGTATTTTAATGCTGGAGAAATAATACATTTCAGAATTATCACGAAAATCTCATGAAACTTATAAAAAGTCCTCAAATACATTTTTTCAAACATTATAATAATTATTATAAAGATCAACCTATCGATGCAATATTAGTCGATATAATCAATATTTTTCACCCTCGATGGTTGATGTTAATTAGTCGATATTTCTAAGAATCGATAATGAACCCCCAATAGTTTATACTGTCCGACAAAACAAAGAAGACATTCACGTGAGATGGGAAAATGACTCCAGCTCGGTAAATATTTGCTCAAATATTATGAATTTGGGCTCAAATTGTGAATCAGAACGTTTCCTACAATTTGAGACCAAATTTATTATTTTTGAACCAATATTGGCCGAGCTGGAGTCATTTTCCCATCTTGCCAGAATACCTTCTTTGCTTGGACAGACTAGCAAATTAGCAATAGTAAAGTTGTTAAACGAATATGATAAGCAATACGACCCCATTTGAATTAATTCGTGGAACGATGAGCATTTTCATTGAAACATATAGTCTAAACACATTTCGAACTTCTGTTTCAGTTTGGAATGACCAATTCAAATTTGAACAGTTTGCTGAAGTATATTGCTTATTGAACTTTCATCAACTTGTGTTTATTTTATGCCACTGGCGGCTCGTACCCACGAAACAGGCGAAGTGCCCGTATCTTTTACTGTACAGCACTTCACCTGTTTAGTGGGCACGAGCCGCCAGTGTTTCATGCCCTGGGCTAATCATCTATCCACCACAATAAATTAAATATTCAATTTCGATCAGGCCATATTATTTGACTATTATTATTTGTCCATCGATTCTGTGTTGTTTGTGTTCCTCTGTTTGTTGTCGGTTAATCGCAATCAGGTCATAGCTATAACGTAAATTGGGAATTCGTAAGTTTCGTAAGTTTTAATGTAGGTTTAGTCTGTTAGTGTTTGTTTTATGAAAATAGGCAGTAGATAGGGAAATAATTGAATTTACTTGTAAATTATTACGAGTAATAATATATTAATTATATTACTTGTAATACGGTAGGCTATTAATTTCCATGGTTTCCTTTAAATAGTCCTACTCATGATTCAATATTTGAAAAGAGTAGGTATAGTCTGTCCAAGCAAAGAAGACCCTCTGACAAGATGGGAAAATGACTCCAGCTCAGTCAATATTAGTCCAAAAATTATAAATGTGGTCCTCATAGTAGACTAAATTGTTTCCTACAATTTGAGATCAAATTGATCATTTTAGATCCAAAAGTTACCGAGCTTGATTTATTTTCATATCTTGCCAGAGGGTCTTCTTTGCGTGGACAGACCATACTAGATATTCTATATTAAAATTTTAGAGTAATAATGGATATTTTTTGAGTCAATAGAGTTGTGAGTCTCCTTCATTTTCGATAGTCCGAGAATCGATAGTCAAGAGTCAATAATCGATAGTCGAAGACAAAAGTCAAGAAAATCGATAGAACTAATCAGAAACGGTCTTTCATAAATACTTTGATATTATACTATACTAATACTATTTCAAAGTAGATAATAATTCTATACTAGAGTAGAAAACATAATACTTTAATTATAATTATTAGAATTGAGAATTCACTTACTGGCCCTATCTAGTCAAGATTCATGAATCAGAGTCGAGAGTCTAAAGTAGATTATCGATAATTACGTTTCGAGTTGAGCAGACTTCATTTGTCTCTTCTGAATTCTATGATAGCCTATTGTTGAAATGTAATAATATTGAAGTTTAATAAATGTAATAATCATTCACATATATTGACCCTGACAAGTCCAGATTGATTGATTGATTCGATAGAATCCAGAGTCGATAGTTAGTCGAGAATCGATCGACAGTCGATGAAACAAACCAGCAATTATCTTCCATAGATGCATCAGCATCTGAATACTTGATGAGCTTGGTAAATACTTCGAAAGATCACTTATATATAGTTGAGAAAAACCAACCATATATTACTATATTCTCTAGATGTCTAGATGCAACAACATCTGAATTCACAATGAGCTTGGTCCATCGGTAAACACATTGAGAGTAAGATCAATTCTATTGTTTTTTTTAGCCTTGTCCTGATTTCATAACGATAACTTCCCTGTTGCAACTTTTTCTACGACCTTCGTTGACCTTATTATTGGAGCGTAAATTACGCGGCTGACCTTGAAAAAACGGTCAAGGTCGTTCGTTGTGTGACCCTTCTTCGTGAAAATAGCGGATCCAACAACTGCTGATTACAGTCTGTCCAAGCAAAGAAGGCATTCTGGCAAGATGGGAGAAAAAGTCCAGCTCGATCAATATTGGTTCAAAAACTAAAAATTGGATCTCAAATTGTAGATTACAATATTTCCTACAATTTAAGATCCAATTAAAAGTTTTTAAACCATTATTGACCGAGCTGTAGTAATTTTTCCATATTGCCAGAATGTCTTCTTTGCTTAGACAGATTATACCTCTAGTCGTGATGTGGAGCTATTTTTTCAGTATGAGATGATAATTTACAGAGAATATGAGTGAATTTTTTATTTTTACGTAGGATGAAAATATTCAGAACACGGGCAATGAGTGTTTCGATGGATCTTAACAGGAAATGTAACACTCTCACGACATGTAGATGGTATCTAATTTTTTATCGCCTTTGAGTAGTTTTGATCGTGTATGTTCATATTATTTTGTTTGCATTTTTATCGTGTAGTGAGTAGTGAGAAATGTTGTATATACTAGGATAATTCCATCAACTTCCTTCCCAATTTCATTGGTATGCCATTCTTTATCACCTATATAGTGAGTAATGTACAATCTGACAGTTATGTCAAGATAATATCTTTAAATTTCTCTCATGGTTTTAAATTATTGTAGAAATTCATGTATAATGATTTTCAAATTACATTCCAATCTACTTCGTGATTTTATACTAGACAAGACAAGTCCCTCATGATTCACGCCATTTTGTGATGAATCGGAGAGGAGCTTGTCTCGGCCAATGGCAGACGTTCACTGTGATTGGTTCAAGCAGCTACCAATAGCGGTGCATGTCCGCTAGTATAATGCAACTCTTCACTTCGAGTTGACTTTGCTTCCAGTTAACCAGAAATTGATAATCTTGTATTATTGTTAAACCTTTTGAGTCATATTCATTGAAACATGTATAGAATTCGAAAGACTATTAGGCCGCTATTACACAATAATAGTTCTATGTCATACATCTATTATCAAAGATATTATAATATGTTCTCTATAGGAGAACATATGACATAGAACATATGATCATTTATAATATTTGGTTCATTACACGGTAATATTTCATCATCATAGATGTTTGATAATAGAAATATGTCATAGAACTATTATCGTGTAATACCCGCCTTATATCATTTTGAAAGATGATTTAAAACGATAGAAACACAGCTCCAGTCAAGGAATAAGTATATTTTACAATGAACTATATTACAGTATAGGCCTAATTTATCCAAATTTCATTTTTTATTTATTTATCTACAAGCTTGAAATACACTGTGATCAAAACACAGAGAAAGCCATTCCCGAACGTTTCTTCTCCCCAACTTTAATAATAAGTTGATATTAGAAATAAAATTGATGATCACACTTGAAACTTGACTCCTGAAGTTGAAATAACTGTAAAAAATCAATTCAGAATTTGGGAGGTTGTTGGAAAACTAAGAAATAACGGATAATATGAGTAATTCTATCATTTAGAATGAATAATATTGAATTTAACATGGAATTTAAAACATAATAAGAGATACACTTTCTTGGAAGTATATTTTAAGGGGATTCTTGTGTATGAGACATTATGGTTTTAATATTGCCAGTTTTTAAAAGTTTAAGAGAAAATATACAACACTGGCGGATCGTGCACACGAAACAGTTGAAGTGCTGTACAGTAAAAGATACGGGCACTTCACCTGTTTCGTGGACACGAGCCGCCAGTGATATACAACAAGCTAAAACGACAATAAAAACGAATGCTAGAAATAAAAATCCTATCAACAGCTCATCAAACGCAATAATGGGCCAAAAATATAGATAGAACCCATGTTACAGTAACGATGTTTGTCAAGAACACATCCTAGTGTTGTTCTGAGGTGTCAAAAAATAGCGTTCGTTAAAACAGACTCCTGTCATCTGTATCCTGCTAACAGGATACGCTTCCCTGAACAAATATCCTGAAGATATATTTTTATCCTGGGGATGGAGAAGGATAGCGATACAGGAAAAAAGGATAATTAGATCAAAAAGACGACTGAACATGAAAAATGAACATGGCGTGTGGTATAGTCTGTACAAGCGAAGAAGACATTCTGGCAAGATGGGAAAATTACTTTAGCTCGGTCACTATTGGTTCAAAAATTGAAAATTTGGTCTCAAACTTCAGGTAGAGTTTCGATCTAGAATTTGATACCAAATTTACAATTTTTGAACCAAAATTGGCTGATCTGCAGTAATTTTCCCATCTTGCCAGATGTCTTCTTTGCTTGGACAGACTATACTGGTAGCTCCACAGTTTGCGGATGCTGAGAAGACACTTCATTACATATACGGTATGTTGTAGCGGCGTATCTTCTGAGTGACTCCACTTAATTGACAACCAATCTGTCAGAGCGGCTCTGCGTTTTAATTGAATTATGTGCTCTTTCCCAGAACATAAATAGGTTGCTATGTCCCAGATGGTCGTGTATATAACATAGTACAGTAGCTACGTGTAGCCTACATATATATTTTTGGATGTTATAGTTGAGTTTTTGTATTTATATTAGAGGTACATTGACTTGTATATACAACCATGTCCCACACAGTGGCACAATACATGGAATAGGTTATTTCTATTAAACCTAAATTCATATTATTATTTATTCCATTTACAGTAGTATAGTCGTACCAAGCAGAGAAGACCCTCTGGCAAGATAGGAGAATGACTCAAGATCGGTCAATATTGGTTCAAAAATTATCAATTTGATTTCAAATTGTAGGAAACAATTTGATCTACTCTTAAGACCACATTTATACAGTTCTCGAACTAATATTGACCAAGCTGGAGTCATTTTACCATCTTGCCAGAGGCTCTTCTTTGCTTGGACAGACTATACTAGTGTAGCAGTCAGGGATTAAAAAACCGGCAATCGCTCAAAACTTCTACAATTCCTGGTCAATTTAGTCATATAACTAAAATTCTTATAATTATTTGATTTAAAATAAGCTGCTACTTCCAATTTTGACTTTTAGATTATTGTAGACTTGGTTTCACATAATTTTGAAACTCAGAACTGGTTAGTTTAGCCTGGTGGAATTAGCATAGTAATATATAATATATTGTAATATAGTATGTATGTTTGGTGGGAATAATCTCATTTTCTGAGGGATATGCTCAAATGAACTCCTAGGCTTGTGCGTGGTTAATGAGAAGGATGATGATGATGATGATGAGAGATGACGACTACTTCTTAGAATGTAGTTTGGTTTCATATTTAGAACAGTAAATACATGTTTAAGATACATAAATAGCTAACTATGTACCATACGGTAGTGTGGAATAAACATATTTAGTATATATATTTGTGGCTATTGTCTGTAATTCTTAAGTAGAGTATACATATATTTAGTATTATAGTTGTGGAACTCACCCCAAGTACTGTGCTCCCTAAAGTTGCTACTTGAAAAACATATTGCTTTCTATTTTGGTGAGAGTGAATTCTTGAGTGTAGCCTATAACAGAGTTTTGTCTGATAGACTGTCACCATTTGTAGGCTTTGGCATTATAAATTTAGTAGTTTTTTGTAGTTTACAAATAGTAGACTCACAGTTGGACAAGTCTGTAATATAAAAGTATTCTGAAAATAGTCTGATACAATGGAAAAGTAAGACTTATTTGAGTGAGTTCTGGTTTTATTTCAAAACAAAATCCATGACAACAGGAACCAAATCTTTTAGAGTAACAAAAATCATGTAAAAATTCAATTTTCCAACTGAATATTTCATAGATATTCAATTTATGCTTAATCTGTCTGGATAGTGTAGTGCTGTACTTTAATAGAAATAATTGTGAATGTATTCGAAACATAAAAGAAACATATTATTACATTCAACTTTAGAGACTTGAACTATACAGAGTGTTTCAGGAGGAATGTGCAATACTTCTCAGGCTGATTCCTCACACCAAGTAGACAAAAAAGTTCCATGGGACTATCCCCCAAAAACTCTTTGTTACCGAGATAACAATGGCTGAAAATTAAGATTTTTCAAAATATATTAATTTTTCTAATTTTTTAGAGGCATTAGTGAGGTTCTAAAATAATCAATTCCTATGTAAAATAGGAAAATTGAAACTCGCAAAATTGACAAAACGTAGCGCAAGTGATAAATTTGTGTTTAGTAACGATTTTGCGATTTTTGATCGTTATTTCTGAGATTTGGGTAAGATTTACACAATTGCTGTCATTTAACTTTTTCTTTAGAATCCGACTCTCTTCAACGTCCATCAATAAAAAATACAATTTTATGATTCCTTATCCAGTTATAACCCTTAATGTTGAAAAATTGCGTTTTCTAGCATATCTTTCCCAATTATCTCAATAACCGTTGAAGTTACAAACTTGGAACTGGTTTCATTGAATTCCCCAGTTAATTTTACATAGGAATTGATTATTTTAGAACCTCACTAATGCCTCTAAAGAATTAGAAAAATTAATATATTTTGAAAAATCTCAATTTTCAGTCATTGTTATCTCGGTAACAAAGCGTTTTTGGGGGTTGGTCCCATGGAACTTTTTTGTCCACTTGGTGTGAGGAATCAGCCTGAGAAGTATTGCACATTCCTCCTGAAACACCCTGTATAATAATAGTCTCTGAATATTCAACTATATTCCTATATTGGAGATGGGTTTTATCCAGTAGAACAAGAATATAGTCTAGGAGTAACTCAATATAGATACTTCATACTTGTGACTTCTTCCGTCATTCCCCAGCTACTTCCACATCCACATGTCTTCCCTAGTTCCCATGCCTCCGCTTTTATTCTCTCTTCTTCTTCTTCTTCTCCTTCTATTATTTGCTTTCTTGTTCCACTTAGTCTCCTCCTTCCACCAGTTCATCTTCTCGTGCTTGCTCTCCTCCCTTCTCATTCTCCTTCTATTCTCCATCATCTTCTTTCTCACTCCCTCTTCTCCTTCTTGAAACAATAATCTGTTCACGTTTATTCCTGTCACATAACAGAGGCAAACTTCAATAATATTTTCCACTCATGTTGCGTGGCAGTAGTAGCCGAGAAGCAATTCAAGTTTGCTGCAAGTTGTTCACAAGTTTTGCTCGGCAAGTTACAAGTTTATCCAACCAAATAAGACCCTCCGGCAAGATGGGAAAATGTCTCAACCTCGGTCAATAATTTTGGTTCAAAACTTATCAATTTGATCTCGCATTGTAGGAAACAGTTTGATCTACAATTTGACAACAGATTTAAAATTTTTCAACCAAAATTGACCGAG
This sequence comes from Sogatella furcifera, assembly GCA_017141385.1. Taxonomy (NCBI): domain Eukaryota; kingdom Metazoa; phylum Arthropoda; class Insecta; order Hemiptera; family Delphacidae; genus Sogatella; species Sogatella furcifera. Next base: position 2,062,080 of record CM029555.1, on the reverse strand, counting down.
CTGGAGTCATTTTCCCATCTTGCCAAAGGGTCTTCTTTGCTCGGCAAGTTACAAGTTTATCCAGGTTATTTAATTTCGCCGTGAAGGTCTCCGTGTGTTACTGATAGGTGAAGTGTAATTTGGACTGTCTGTCAGCTTGGTATAGTCTGTCCAAGCAAAGAAGACATTCTGGCGTAATGGGAAAATTACTCCAGCTCGGACAATATCAATTCAAAAATTATAAATTTGTTCTCAAATCGTAGATCAGAATGCTTCCTACAATCTGGGATTGAATTTACTATTTTGAATCAATATTGATTGAGCTGGAGTCATTTTCCCATCCTGCCTGAATGTCTTGTTTGCTTGGACAGATCACTATATTCCTGTCGAATACGGAATGATTCTCATCGACTTTTTGTTGATTTTATCAATTTTGTAGGCTGGGAATGATCTGGGTCAATTCACATTTAGTCAGTGAGAATAGATTTTGTCAGATAGTTAGATATATCACTTTTCCATATTGATAGATGAAATAAGAATTGAGAGCATGTATTTGAACAACGATGTTGTATAGCCTGGTCGAGCAAAGAAGACATTCTGGCAAGATGAGAAAATGACTCAAGCTCGGTCAATATTAGTTCAAAAATAATCAATTCCATCTTCTGCAGGATACAATTCGATCTACTGATAAGATCACACACATTCAAAATTCTTGAACAAATAATGACCAAGCTGGAGTCATTCACCCATCTTGCCAGAGGGTCTTCTTTGCTTGGACACACTATGTACTTGTACTAGTGTTGATGATTGATGTGAATGAAGGGATCTCAGCACTTTATATGATTTTAAACGTGGAAAGTTCAAACTTTATATTGAGAAATGGAATGAATGACAAGAGTTTTCAATCCTAATATAAACTTTGTGGATTCAGGTGAAAAGAATTGAGTTCTAGAGGCGAGAAGAGCTTTATCAATGGATACTTTATTATCTCAAGAAGTGCTACTGGGATCAATAATATAGTATTAATAAGCACTAAACATATTCTTAGTTAAAAGTCTTGAGTATCAATTTTTCTCTTCAACATTTTTTTTTTTGAAATGATTTAAAGAAATATTAAAATCTTGTTGAAAATGATAATTGGATCAAAAGTATTCAGATTCCCAACCCCATGATAATGCACCGAATTTAGTCTCACTTAGACGATTTTCTGTGCCTAACTGCTTGTTAAAATTAGAAAATAATTGAACGGTTCATTTTATTCATTAATTTGAACAGATTAAAAAAAGCACTTCACAAATGTTTATGAATTGAAGGGTACTGATTCGAAAGACAAGGTTTGAGATTCGAATAAACCAACTGTAAAAAGGGTAATAATTAAGGGTATTTAAGGGTAAATATTAAGGGTAATAATTCAGCGCAATAATTAATTAACGATTATCCAGGTCTTGTAAATGGCGGTCATCTAGCAAAGTCACTTTCAAAGCACGAGTATTAGCTATGTTTCAGCAAATCAATTCCTCCTTCTCCTTCTTCTTCATCTTCTACTTCTCACGATCTTCTCATTATCTCTCTTCATTATTTATTCTTTTCTCACTCATTTACTACACGTCCTAAACATCTACTGTACTATTTTTCGATCTTCTTCTTCTTCTTCTACTATTTCTACTTCGTCTTCTTCTTCTTCTTCTTCTTCTTCTTCTTCTTCTTCTTCTTCTTCTTCTTCTTCTTCTTCTTCTTCTTCTTCTTCTTCTTCTTCTTCTTCTTCTTCTTCTTCTTCTTCTTCTTCTTCTTCTTCTTCTTCTTCTTCTTCTTCTTCTTCTTCTTCTTCATCATCATCATCATCATCATCATCTTCTTCTTCTTCTTCTTCTTCTTCTTCTTCTTCTTCTTCTTCTTCTTCTTCTTCTTCTTCTTCTTCTTCTTCTTCTTCTTCTTCTTCTTCTTTTTCTTCTTCTTTTTCTTCTTCTTCTTCTTCTTCTTCCTTCTCTTCTTCTTCTCCGTCTTCTTTTTCTTCTTCTTCTCCTTCTTCTTCTTCTCATTCTGTTTCTTCTACTTCAACTCCTTCTCCTTTTATTCGCCTTCCCTCTCCTTCTTCTTTTCCTTCTGCTTCTCCTCCGCCTCCTCCTCCTCTTCCTCTTCCTCGTCCTTCTTCTTTTTCTTTGTTCAAATTCTATTCTCTTTTTGATGTAATACGTCTAAGATAAGATAGGAGATAAGGAATTAGATAATTACATCCCAAGTTACATCAAATAGAGTATAATACTATTATTATTTATTTATATTGCTTTTAGTAGTGGGGATACCATTTTTCACTCTTCTATTCCTTTTCTCCTTCGTTCTTCTTCTTCTTCTTCTTCTTCTTTTTCTTTCTTCTTCTTCTTCTTCTTCTTCTTTTCTTCTTCTTCTCTTCTTCTTTTTCTTCTTCTTTTTCTTCTTCTTCTTCTTCTTCTTCTTCTTCTTCTTCTTCTTCTTCTTCTTCTTCTTATTCTTCTTCATCTACTCTTTACGATTCACTCAATAACTCCTTTCATCTACCTAATCGTTGTCTACTATTTTCTTCCTAGGGTTATCGTTGGTTTTCTCACATCATTTTCCGCTCCTCGCATCCTCTCTTCCTTCTCTCTTTAATCTTTTCCTTTTCCTTCTTCTCAGTCTCATTACAATTAGATACCTCAGAGGAAATTCACATGCAAAGTTAATCCATGTTTTGAAATGTTCCCTTTAGTCAGCTCAAAGCATCATCATGCAGTTAATGATGTTCTAGGCCATTATCACATACAAGCCTCTAATTAAAATAAAATTTAAACCTCATTCCAGAATCCTCCCCCCCCCCACCACTAGCTCATTAGTTTCTCCCTTTCCACATCTTTAATCTCCCTCACCACCTCTACTTCCGCTTTCTTCTTCTTCTTCTTTTTCTTGTTCTTCTACTTCTTGTTCTTGTTCTTCTTCTTCTTTTCCTTTTCCTTTTTCTTCTTGTTCTTGTTCTTGTTCTTCTTCTTCTTCTTCTTCTTCTTCTTCTTCTTCTTCTTCTTCTTCTTCTTCTTCTTCTTCTTCTTCTTCTTCTTCTTCTTCTTCTTCTTCTTCTTCTTCTTCTTCTTCTTCTTCTTCTTCTTCTTCTTCTTCTTCTTCTTCTTCTTTCTTCTTCTTCTTCCTTCTTCTTTCTTCTTCTTCTTTTCTTCTTCTTCTTCTTCTTCTTCTTCTTCTTCTTCTTCTTCTTCCTTCTTCTTCTTCTTCTTCTTCTTCTTCTTCTTCTTCTTCTTCTTCTTCTTCTTCTTCTTCTTTCTCTTTTCTTCTCTTCTTCTTCTTCTTCTTCTTCTTCTTCTTCTTCTTCTTTTCTTCTTCTTCTTCTTCTTCTTCTTCCTCTTCTTCTTCTTCTTCTTCCTTCCTCTCTTCTTCTTCTTCTCTCTTTCTTCTTCCTCTTCTTCTTTTTCTTCTTCTTCTCTTTTTCTTCTTCTTCTTTCTTTTCTTCTTCTTCTTCTTCTTCTTCTTCTTCTTCTTCTTCTTCTTCTTCTTCTTCTTCTTCTTTTCTTCTTCTCTTCTTTTCTTGTCTTTCTTCTTCTTCTTTCTTTCTCTTCCTCCTTCTCTTCCGCTTCCTTCTTCCTCTCTCTTCTCCGTTATTTTATTCTCCATTCTCTCTTCTCTAGCTCCCTCCTCTACTCTTCTTTCTTCTTCCTCTTCACATCCTACTTTTTCCTTCTTCTACTTCTTCTTTCTCTCTTCTTCTCTTTTTCTCCCTTCTACTCCTCCTCCTTCTCCTTCTTCTTTTCCTCCTTCTGTACAACCATCTCCTCCCTCTTCTTTTTTTCCAACCCCTCTCTTCTTTTTCTTGTCTTTCTCCTCCACCTTTTTTGTTTCCTTCTTCCTGTCCTCCTCTACTCCAGCTTCCTTCTTTCATATAACCCCTACTTCCGCTTGCTTCTACCTCTTCTCCCGTACTCCCGCTTTCTTCTTCCTGTTCCTCTTCTTCGTGATTTCATTCTCTATTCTCTCTTTCCCTAGCTCATTCTCTGATTTATTAATGAGTATGTGACCTCATTCGCCAAATTCCAATTCAAGAATTTCACGCTTCCGAGTCTCCTAAATACTCTGGACCCCACAAATTCTTTCAGGAAGTTGATCTGAGTGAATAAAAACTGTTGAAAAAAGTTGCAAAAGTATTTGAAAGGTATGGGCGAGCCCTTCTATTAAAACATGGTTTGGAATTCTTTGTGAACGGAACGGAATTAGAATTATAGAGCGGAATTAGAGTCGTAGATTTTGAGTTCCGGACGTTTCCGAAACTTTTGTAGTTTAAATGGTATTTGAGGGTTCTTTACCAGCAATTTAATTATTTGAACAATAATGCATCTCAATTACATTTCGATAGGAGGTACTTGAAATTGAAAACTTAGATAAAACATATGAATGAATAATATAAACTTAATCAATAAATAAATTAAACTCAATTCAACTGAAAATCTATAAATTTTGTCGGAGCCATATGGCCTAGCAACTAAAACCTTGGTAATTTTTTTAAAAATTATCAGTTTAAAACCTGTTTGGCGTTTACAAATTTTATTAAATCTATTAGAATATTAATTTGAGGTACAGAATTTTCG
>CM029555.1:2015000-2052500 GCA_017141385.1 Sogatella furcifera | reverse complement strand
GTCACGATTTGAAAATCGTTTTCCGCCATCTTGGAATTCTTCCTCAGACACATTCTCTCTCTCACACTCTCTCTCTCTCACACACTCTCTCTCATTCTATCTCTTTCCTGCTCTCTTTTTCACTGGTTCGTACCATCTCTTTCTCTCTCCTCCTCCCGTTTACCACCATTCCTTCTTTATCCGCCTCGCCTCCAGAATAACATAAATGTAAAACGATTCCGTTTTCAATTTTCGTCCGGTTTTTTCTCTCGATATAATTCCAATTTGCACCGTTTAGGCCTGGCGGCTACATTGTTCTCGAATTAGTTCCGCCATTATTTTAATTTAAACTGGCAACTCGTACCCACGAAACAAGTGAAGTGCCCGTATATTTTACTGTACAGCACTTCACCGGTTTCGTGGGCACGAGCCGCCAGTGATTTTAAAGCCTCTTTTTTATCGTCTCGTTCTTAGTTCCCTATCTCGTTCAGTATATAGGGACTGGTTTTATGATGGAATGTACAACGTAGTATGTAATCCCATATAAGATGGTATAAGATGAGTATAAGTACATCTTACACTGTAGTCTGTAAGTCTGGTAGTCTGTAGTCACTGTAGTCTGGTCGAGCAAAGAGGACATTCTGGCAAGATGGGAAAATGACTACAGCTCGGTCAATATTGGTTCAAAAATTATCAATTTAATCTCAATCTGTAGAAAACGTTCTGCTCTACAATTTGATATTAGATTTATCACTTTTAAACTGATATTGACCAAGCTGGATTCATTCTCCCATCTTGCCAGAGTGTCTTCTTATCTTGGACAAACTATATATAAGTATAACATGGTATTAAGATGTAGTAGTAGACACTTTAGTCTAGTCGAGCAGAGATGGTATTCTGGCAAGATGGGAAAATGACTACAGCTCGGACAATATCGCTTCAAAAATTAGGAATTTGTTCTCAATCTGTAGAAAACGCTTTGCTCTACAGTTTGAGATTGTTGATCAGAATGTCTTCTACAATTTGAGAGTGAATCTATAACTTTTGAATCAACATTGACCGATCGAGCTGGAGTCATTCTCCTATCTTACCAGAATGTCTTCTTTGCTTGACCAGACTATAAAAGAAGTGAAGAGAGTAGTGGATGGGTTAGTGTATGTGAGAAATAAATATATATATAGTATAGATTTTATTCATGTAGATACAGCTGTCGAAAACACGAGGTGTGGTTTACCAGATGATGTAACCTATAACAGCTGATATAAAGCAGCACTATTGTCTCTTGATTTTAATAACATAATCTAGTAATAGCTTAATAGCAACTCCAAATGACAACATCAGCTGTTGGAGCGCATATGGAGCAGATGAAACTACCTAACTTTTAGACCTCGGCAACACAAATATTTATTTATTAACAAACATGAGGAGGAATATATGGATAAAGTTTTACAATCTGAGATGGAAAATTAAATTTCATTCAATTATTTAACAAAGAAAATAATTGAAGTATGAAGACGATATTACTATGTATTGTAGTAGGCTATACTACGGTATTCAGCCTGAAAACTTTGTTCAATGCAAACATTCGAAGATGTTATAGCGAATAATAATATTGTTTAAGATAATAACTTAATACTTGAATTATTACCAAGATAGAAATTATTTTAAATGAAATGAGTTTGTCATATTTTCGAGAGTTGTTATTGAATTGGAAACCAGATATTATTTTCAAAATTGTGCTTCAAACTATGATAAATGAACGATGTGTAATGTTTCGCCTGAATAATAAGGTAATAATTCAATGAGTAAATTGAATCTTTGCAATATTCAATCTTCTCAACACCCTGTTACACGCTATCATTTCCTTTCAAGAGATTTTCAGTTGAGATGAAGCCCTAGAAAAATAAGTCTGGCAAAATAATCAGTCAAGTGAGAAACTCTATAGTCTGTCCAAGCAAAGAAGACATTCTGGCAAGATAGGAAAATGACTCCAACTAAGTTAATATTGGTTCAAAAGTTATGAATTTGGTCTCACATTGTAGGTCAGAATGTTTTCTACAATTTGAGACCAAATTGAAAATATGTGGACCAATATTGACCGAGTTGGAGTCATTTTCCCATCTTGCCAGAATGTCTTCTTCGCTTGGATAGAATATACTTAGGGCATCCTCAATTAATCTCAATCCATCTTGTTTTTCAACATCTTCTCATTCACTAGATGCAATGCTATTTAGTCTGGGTTGTTTCATCTGTATCTATACAGTTCTGAGTTTGCGTAGTTTATCATCAGAATGAGTTATAATATTCTTCAAGAATGGCAATTTCTATTTATAGGTTGAGAAATTTATCAATATTTCAAAAGGGGATTTGTTTCAATTCAATCACAGGCTCTACGTCTATACCAATATTTCAAAAGGGTGATTTGTTTCGAATTCAATCACAGGTTCTACGTCTGTACTGCACTGGCGGCTCGTGCCCACAAAACAGGTGAAGTGCTGTACAGTAGAAGATACAGGCACTTCACCTGTTTCGTAGACACGAGCCGCCAGTGCTGCACTGGGACCGTATCCATTGTTGCTCATAAAAACGATTCTATCAGATTGAACCAATTTATAACACTGGCTCGTAGGCCTACTCTCGAAACAGGTGAAGTGTTGTACAGTAAAAGGATACGAGCACTTCACCTATTTCGTGGGCACGAGCCGCCAGTGCGTTTGAATCCAATTAGGCTTTATAAGAAGTTTTCATAATCACGAACTCATTAATACAACGAGATATTGGTTTTGGTTGTTAAACCTTAGATAAACTTAAACAAAGTAGTGAATGGTTGAATACTGTACAGCGAACGATACGATTGGTAGTTGAACTAATCAGAGTGAACGATTGCTATTGGCCGAGACAAGCCCCTCCCACAGTGGGAGGTTCTATACTACCGGCTTAGCAATGGCGCTTCTTAGAACAAACTAAAAACAGTGAATATTTTCAAGTGGCAAGAAAAATATCGATAAGTTATTGTGATACTGGAATTTCAGCATAGTGTATGAGTTTTTGAATGTATCGTCATGAGTTATAACACTTACTTATATTATCAAATATAAAAACAATTATTAGAATAATAAAAGATGAAGATATGTAAAGAAGAATTAAATCATTTATTTATCAATTTTCATACAAAATAATACACTGTCAATGGACATAAGGAACAGGCAATCACCCAATACAAACTTAGGCGAATGAAAATATAGTCCAAAATTTTCAGGTTTTGTCAAAATTCCACTTTTTGCCAAAGGTTTCCACTCCAGAAAATTTTGACAAAAAAAGGTTATAACAAATACACAAGACAGGCTTCATCAATCATATGCTTAGGCCTATGTTGAGTTATAGCGAGTGATATGGTAATAGTGTAAGATACATTATGGTGAGTGTTGAGATACACTTTTGCCCCACAACTTGTATCCCATTTAGAAAAAAAATTATGTCAGTAGATGGAAATCAAAATTTCAGTAGGACCCTTTTAATATTTTTAATTTTGTGCCTGAATAAAAGATATCAAGAGTGCAATGCGATTTCAATTTTTATCCATTAACATAATTGGAAGTGGCCCTATACGAAAAGGGAATATTGCACTGGCGGCTTGTGCCCACAAAATAGGAGAAGTGCTCGTATCTTTTACTGTACAGCATTTCACCTTTCTCGTGGGCAGGAGCCACCAGTGAAACATTGAAGTACCACACGTTGTTTACCATATGTGTCTGTTTTGTTCAAAATGTAATAATTTATTTTCGGGTTCTGCAGGAACGAAAAGCGATCGCAGTGCTGAAGGGCGACGTGGGCGTGACGGGCAACGTGACGTTCACGCAGATCGACGACGGCCCCGTCACGGTGACGGGAATTGTGACAGGACTCACCAAGGGCAACCACGGCTTCCACATTCACGAGAAGGGAGACATTAGCAGCGGATGCACCAGCACCAAGGGACACTTCAATCCTGAGGGCGTAAGTACACTGATAACATAGTATAATCTGTCAAAGGAAAGAAGATATTCTGGCAAGATGGGATAATGACTCCTGCTCGATCAATATCCGTTCAAAAAGTATTGATTTGGTCTCAAATTGTAGATCAGAATGTTTCCTACAATTTGAGACCAAATCAATATTTTTTAACCAATATTGGCCAAGCTGGAGTCATTCTCTCATCTTGCCAGAGGGTCTTCTTCACTTGAACAGACTATAGTAACAACCGACAGTTTTTACTTCATTTTCAGTTTTTTCATCCAATAAGTTTTTTGATAAGTAGTGGATAGTCAGTCCAAACAAAGAAAACATTCTGGCAAGATGGGGAACTGACTCCATCAGCTCGTTCAATATTGGTTCAGAAATTGTAAATTTGGTCTCAAATTGTAGAAAACATTCCGCTCTACAATTTGAGGTCGAATTCATGATTTTTGAACCAATATTGACCTAGCTGGAGTCATTATCCCATCTTGCCAGAATGTCTTCTTTGCTTGGACAGACTATAATACGGGTTTCCTTCATCTTAGGGCTACTTTATCACTGTTTTTTTATTTAAAATAAGAATCAAATTGCAAATTCAAAATGATTCTGAGTAGTCAAAACATGTTATGCATAAATAAAAATAATTGGAAAGGGTTCTGCGATTCTTATAATAAAAAAACTATAGGCCAAATAACATAGACATATAACCTACATCTTGAACCTTCATCATTCATCATCACTCATTCATCCTTTGATTAAAATACTTGGAAACCAAGTCGCAATTGTAAAGAAAGAAAGAATAAAGAATAATATGGGTCTACAAGGCAATTCATTAATAGGATCTACATATTGAAATTACACGTGGGTGGTCAGAGTAATGGAAAAACTAGCTTTATGTTCTACTTGCTTTTAAAGCATTAACATTTCTGTGTCCTCTATTTGATCAATACAAGTTTGGTCTCTCAAAAAAGCACTTTCAAAACCAGGTCCGTATCCAATGACAAAACGATGGGCATGCAAATCTTACAATTACTCGCACTTTAGCCGCGGTTATTTTTAGTTGGAAATCGGCATTTGGAATTAATCACACCTATATTTCACAATCGACTGAAGCATAAATTGGAATTCCTAAGCAATTACACACAGAGAGGATAGAATTACAATCCGCTACAATAATTTTTTTACACTCTCTCATTACACCTACATACATTAGCAGATCTTACAATCAATAAATTTCACTTGTAGAAACAATCAGTTGCAATATACTAAGTTTTTTATTCTAGGTAGCTTCTCTATAAAACACGGGTACAAGATTTTTTTTTTCTGAGGGTGAAGCCCACATGAGATCCTAGGTCTGTGCGTGGGTAATGAGAGGGATCATGATGAGATGATAACGACTACTTCTTAGACAGTCGTCACCTCCGAAACATGGGGTGAACGTATTTATGTGATTGTTCTGTGGTCAAAATTGTCAGGTCTACCTGGCTGAGGATCGATCCTAGGAACAATAGATAAGCGCGTTATCACTCACTCCGCAACTAGCTATGAAACACTAGATACGATAGGAACACGTACATGGTGTTTCCTTTATCTCGGGGCTACTTTTATCACTGATTTTCTACTTTAAATAGCAGGCTATCACAGTATCCTTTTCAATTATTTTTACCAGAGCATGTTTCAATAAAAAATATTGGGAAAGGGTACTGTGATATTATTTTGAATAAAAAATCAGAACACGTACTTGTATCAAACAACATGTAACCCTTTAAAATGCGTTTTTTCTCACAACTATTTTTGAGTTTACAAGACATTTTCAAGTGAAATTGAACAAAATCTCCGTATTTCTATTGCATCTGTGTCCGACATATGCCCGTGTTTCGGATGGACACGTTAAGCCGTCGGTCCCGGCTGCCTAAGAACAGTCGTTAAGTCATGTCAGAGGCCCTGAAATTAATCAGGAGCGACGTGAAAACTCTGACACCAGACCTGAGCCAGCCAGGGTACACGAATATTATTATTATTATTATATGCCCGTGTTTTGTAGTGATGGAAAGCTACCTTTCCAATGACAACCAATAGCATAGAACTTAACTTCCATGAATGTTATTCCTTGTAGAGAATAGAAATCGGGATCAAAGATACATGAATTTTATTTCCAAGAGCAATCACATGCATGCAGTTGCTAAACAAGTTGCCTAGATACATAAACTACAGTTGCAATCTAAATTGTAATTACACGGTACATAGAGAGCATTGCTCTCTGTGAATCTCTCTCACACTCCCTCTCACTCTCTCTCTCTCTCTCTCTCTCACTCTCTCTCTCTCTCTCTCACTCATATTGTCTCTCCCTCACACTCAATAACTCTCTCACTCTCTCTCTCTCACTCATATTGTCTCTCCCTCACACTCAATAACTCTCTCACTCTTACACTCTCAGAGACCAGACGACTCTTGTTAGTTGCGTCTTGAATGTATGAATAAGTAAGTAAAGTCTGTCCAAGCAAAGAAGACATTCCGGCAAGATCGAAAAATGACTCTAACTCGAAAAATATTGGTTGAAAAATAACAAATTTGACCTTAAATTGTAGGCAACATTCTAATCTACAATTTGAGACCAAATTTATAACTTTTGAACCAATATTGGCCGAGCTGGAGTCAATTGCCCATTTTGCCAGAATGTTTTCTTTGCTTGGACAGACTGTAACTAAATCCAGTTTTAAGATTCAACTGCAACAGTATCAGCTCCAACTACTTGCATTTTCTATACGAAACAGACAAGTTGCAATAAGAAGAAAACTAGCTAGGAACTCTAGTCTGAAAGACTATCTAGTCTGAAAGACTACGAGCATGTTAATAAAAAAATAATTTTAAAAAAATATTATTTCAGAGATCGGGAATTTTTTATATTTTTTCAACTAGCAAAGCTATACATTGGCAATGTTCCACGGTTGAAGGCATACTACCTGGGATTCTAGCGATTTTATAACATTATTTTTCATGATTCCTGATAACCTTAATTTGATTGATCACCTATAGAAATGTGCATCCATGGTTCAATTGCTTATGAATTCATTACATTCAAGTTCAAGAAGATACAGACTTATTAATAGTTATTAATTAGAATCCCCATATATTGCTATATGAATAGACAAAAGACTATATAAATAGATACAGACTTACTGAGTCTATCAAATGTTTTCATGATACTATGAATACGATACTAGACGTTTGAATTTTGTACAATATCAGATTGTTTTATCTGTATTATCTCGCGTATCTAATTAGATATCAAATTGAAAATCCAATGAAGAATGATCGATCATTGATTTACGCCACAAATAAAATATTATCCTTATATTGTGTCTCATTTAGCCCTCATTTTGTAGTAGCAAGAAGCATAGCATTACTTTAATAGTAATTTAATTTGAGGACAAAATTTTGATCAAATTTGTAAAGAAATATGCATCATTCGTTGCAGCACATTGAATTCATCAATCGAATTTTCATTATTTTGAATTCTTAGCAATTTCTAATCTCGAAAACAATATTGTCACACATCACTGGCGGCTCGTACCCACGTAACAAGTGAAGTGCCTGTCGTTTACTGTGCAGCACTTCACCTGTTTCGTAGGCACGAGCCGACAGTGTCACACATACACTTTTTGAAATCAAATACACTGTCTACAGCTTCTCAAATTAAATCCCAATTAATTCCAGCATTCATATGCTTTTGGAAAGCTCATTGACAAGTAATTACATAAAGCTGATCCCTCTTATTCGCCGTTGTGAATTCGAAGAATTCTTCAATTATGACGACAAAGTGGGTAAAAAAAAGATCCGACATGGAATTATGTCCAATTAAGTCGTGTCTATATTGTTTTTTATCAGTCGCATGTTCCGTTTATAACAGACTTTATGAATTAGTAAAGTCTGTCCGAGCAGAGAAGACATTCTAACAAGATGGGAAAATTACTCCAGCTCGGTCAATATTTGTTCAAAAATTATACATTTGATCTCAAATTGTAGATCAGAATGTTTCCTACAATTTCAAACCAAATTTATATTTTTTGAACCAGTTTTGATCGATCTGGAGTAATTTCCCCATCTTGCCAGAATGTCTTCTTTGCTTGGACAGACCAGCAATATTACTCGTGTTCTGAGTTTTATTTGACAGAGTTTTTAATCCAACAAAGAGCAACCTCGCATTTGGTTCTATTCTATCATAAACACTCTCGGCTCTTGCCCACGAAATAGATGTAGTGCTGTACAGTAAAATATACGGGCACTTCACTTGTTTCGTGGGTACGAGCCGCCAGTGATCATAAAACTCCTCATGATGGAACGAAATAAACTTTTTGATGACTGTGCATTCAGTATAGAAATTCATTTGTTAATAATTAAGCTCTGAAAGACCTATTTGACGTCACGAAATATCAGTTACAGTTATCTGGATATCAGTTACATTACTTGTTGATGGATTTCTTCGACAGTGGAAATATCGGATATTTTGCATCAGAAACGTCAAATTTACAAAAAAATCATTATATAAGATATCAGTTACATTATTATTTTGTTGATACATTTCTTCAACAGTGAAAAGTATTGGACATTTCGACATTTAAATGTCGAATTCAAAACACTTTTTAACCGTCAACACTTTTCACTTGAACAAGTCGACAAATTAAAATTAAAATTATATAATTACTGCATAAATTATTATAATTAATTTATAATTACTGCAAATAAAAATTCTACGCAAACTCGCTCAGGAAGTTGTTTACTATATTCGGAACTATCCTTGATTCCTTATACCGTAATCTCTTACTTTCAACGCTTATGGTGTAATGTACTATTACTTGAAACAAAATCAGTATCTCTTATCTCTGTACTCTCATTAAACATGATCCCAAAACTTTATTGACACACAATCAAAATCTATCATGAAAATAAAAATCACCCACAGAAATCCAATCCAACCATGGATACGATTTGACCATAGATTTGAAATGATCAACTTCTGATCTATACTTGAATTTATTCAACTTCTGTACTGTATTCCGTTCTTTCATTGTATTTTCTACCCTGTATACGTACTACTTCAACATGGAAGTTACATCTGTTCCAGTACAATCCACCATACGTCAAATATGACAACCAAGTAAAACTCAGCGATCGGAAACAATTTCCTCGTGTTTTTATTGTAACAAATCCTTTATTTTCTATCATATCACGCTGTAAAATCCAGCTCAATATTAGCGGAACTCTCTGAAACCATCCTTGAGTTTTTGCAACGTGGAGTGACCTCCAGGCAGAAGGCATAGGATGTAGTTGGAAATTGCTTTCTTCTATATAAGAACCCCCCCACAACCCTCTTCTGAGGGGGGATGTTGAGGAGCGTTGTAAAAGGGTAGGGGTACAGGGTGCAATTCACCCCCCCACCATCGCTGAAAAAATCTCCAAGATTGAAAGTCGACATGATGATAAAACATATAGGAGAAAACTGACCAGTGGTCTTCCTCTCTATAGAAAGTCTCTCCAAGCAAAGAAGACATTCTGGCAAGATGGGAAAATGACTACAGCTCCATCAATATTGTTTCAAAAATTTTCAACGTGGTTTAGAATGTTGGAGCAAAATGTCCTCTACGATTTGAAACCAGATTTATGAATTTTGAAACAATATTGACAGAGCTGTAGTTATTTTTCCATCTTGCCAGAGTGTCTTCTTTGCTTGGACAGACTATAATACTCCCACTCGAAAGTTATGATCCTATTGTAATATTATTTTAGCATGCTTTGGATCTTGCTATCCACTGTTTTTCTCTGTTTTCTCATACTTGAACAGTTTTTTCCTCTTCTTCTACTTCGCTATATTCCTATTGTGGTTTCTCCTTCTATTTCAAACAATGTTCTTCTTTTCCAATCCAACTCGTGTATCATTTTCTCATATTATTCTATTCAATATTTATCTAGTGTATGCTTTCATTAGTGGGGAGACCCAAAGGGTTGTTCCACTTCGCAATACTATAACCTCATTTTTCACGAATGAAAACATGGAAAACCATGTGGGTTATAGTTCACTTAAAATAGTCAATTTAAAACAAAAATTCTGATTTCATGTCATTCCCCACTATTTCCTTGAATGTTTTTCATCATTTTATTCTTACATCCTTCTTCATGTCGGAGTTTCTCTTCCATTTCATTTTCCAATGAAAACCTGAACGAAACCATTGCCAATGAAAACCTCTTTCAATTGAACAATTCTCATGTTATTCACATTTACTTCACCTATCATTCTCTATGAGGCTACTTGTAAGAACTATTAGATAATTCATTTTTCCAGATTTCATCAACTTTGAAGTTAACTATAAAAATTCTAGAGCTCAAATATGTAACGTGGAGAGTGAGTGATTATACAGTGTCTATATAACCCAATAAATTTCAATTTGATTTTATGAATGCATCTTTGAATAAATTAATAAATTTTATTTTTCTAACAATTTTTGTCTCTCTTTGTCGCAGAAAAAGCACGGCGGCCCGTCTGACGCCGACCGTCACGTTGGCGACCTGGGCAACATTTTCGCCGAAGACAATGGCGTCGCCCACATCGCCATCAAGGACACCGTCATCTCCCTGACCGGAAAGAACAGCATCCTCGGACGTGGCGTCGTGGTGCACTCGGACTCGGACGACCTCGGACGCGGCGGATTCGCCGACAGCCAGACCACTGGACACGCCGGAACCAGGGTGGCCTGCGGTGTGATCGGCATACTGTAAATATCACGACCATACAAACCTTCGATAGACAGTAGACCAGCAATCTTGTTAATTTCATCACACAATTACTGTTATTTTATTGAAAATCATCTATAAGTTTAAACTTAGCATTGTTTTACTTTAGTTGTATACCGACTGCTTTTATAGGTATTCTAGAGCCCGTTGAATATCCCAGATACAGTCCATCCAAGGAATAAAAACATTCTGGCAGTATGGGAAAATGATTCCAGCTCAGTAAATATTAGTTGAAAATCATAAATTTGATCTCAAATTGTAGATCGGAATGTTTCCTACAATTTGAGACAAAATTTATAATTTTTAAACCAATTTTGACATAGCTGGTGTATTTTTTCCATCTTGCCAGAATGTCTTCTTTGCTTGGGCAGACTATGTAAATGCTTTGCAATATGCCTTGTAGTTTTTAAACTTGTCTGATGTGCCATATTCAGACTTTAAACGTTTTATTAGTAATAGATTCCACAATTTATCATCAAATTATCATAATTTATTATTCTATACTCTGTATCACTCTACAAATCAAATTTCATTTATTTTCACATAATTTATCCTAAGAGTTCGGTATAATGGTATTTTATTCTTACTTTAGCATGAAGTATGTATTATTTCTATGCACCCATCACTTCTATTAGATCACAAATATTGTTTATTTGCTTCAGCTATTCATTTAAATTATTTTATTTTGGTTCTAGATGTATTATTCTTGTACTTTCTCTGTCATTTAACGATAATTATTATTATTAACTCACTTGTATTTTTCGAAATCATTTGCAAAATACTTCATAGAATCTGTGATATTGTAGCTATATACAAAACTAACTTTCCTATGTACATAATATCAAATTTCATTGCTCAATTTTTCTCAAATTACAATAGAATTTTTCCCTTATCACCACACAATATCCACAATGAGGAAAATGAAAAATATTCACAATTCATTTCGCTCTCTATTTTTAAGTTTAATTGTATTGCATGAAGAAACCATTGTTTTTAAAAAAGTTACTTAATTCCTAAAAAAAATCATTCCAAATTATTTATGATCATGAACCAATTGGAAAATATATATTTCCAATATCATATAGATTGAATAGATACATTCCAAATATATCATAATTGTGCCATGACATTATTGTATTATTATATCTATATTATGATGAAATAAACATACATTTACTCAAGAACGTATTTTTCTACTTTTTCTCCCAACTTTCTTCATTCAATACAATTAACTTTCATTGCTTCAAACGTTTGCGCTTTCAAATAACACATTCATTTTAGTTTAAATTTATGAAAATACTAGTTACTAACAAATTGAGTTTAACAGTAAGACTAACAAGTCACCTATAGTTTAGAATTCAATTCCCAATACAAACCGGCTTAACGAAAAATAATAATCTTCCTCACAACTGAATCTTCCTGCTGTACAGAAATCAAGGGAGTAATATTCAGATTAAAAATCGTATCCTGCATCAAGTAATATACGCGTAAGTTAAGGTTAACCAACATAAATTATCAAACAAGAATATTCCAATTTATTCAAATTTCTAGTGTCTTTGTACACTTCTAGTGTAATATTCACTTTTGAATATTTTTCAGAAAAATATCATTATTCTACATATATATTCAACATTTTATAATATGTACCGCAGCTTTCGTTTCTAATATTTTTCCTGCTTATTTTCTGCATGTCACAAACTGCTCGATTCCTAGATTGATTTTTTCCTTTTAGAACAAATAGAAACATTTTTCATTGTAATTCAATGAGCTTTTGCTTGTAAAGTAGGCAACTGTGTTAATATGAGCATGAATAGCAATTTAATAGGAAATTTCGTTACTATTAACTAGATTATTAAAGTAATATAGAGGGTAATAATAGGAGATTGTCAGTTGATGACAATCGCCTCACACTTGACATCAACATGGTATTGATTAAGGGCTATACAAGTATACAATTTACAAGAAAATAAGACTAATTTTATTCAATAATTAGAGTCACAAAGAATCACATTTTATTATTTTGGCGAAATTTTACATGAATTATTGCCGTCCAGCTCATTGCAATAATCTACAGGGCCCTCACGTGGGGTGTGTGGAGTGTGTGACCGCACAGGGCGCCACGGCCAAGGGGGCGTCACGGCGACTGAAGCAAAACAGGAATTTAAAAAAATTTAATTGAGCATTTTGAATATTTTTTCCACTATTTGAAAGAAAACTTCTCCACCAACAACTTGAATTCACAAGTAATTATTTTCTCTGCATCTACTCATTCATCATTATGAATTGATCAATATTGAAACACCGCAATCAATGTAAACTGAGACGCCCCTCTTAAATTCAATTCTATTGGTGGCTGACAACTCCCTCCCACTCTGTCGACCAGTCACAAGCCACTACAAGTCCACGCCCACAACGTCCTCTCATTGGCTGATGCCATTACGTCATCATGGCCTAGCATAGGCGGAGCTTGAAGGCGTGTCTAATAGGAGTCGAAGCGAATCACCCTACTGCTACTGCCATCTGCTGCTTGAATTTGGAACTAACTTATTTCGAATGCTTTCTCGAGAATGTTGGGAAGGGCAATGGAAATGGCTACAATCTTCAATTTGCTTGTTATTTAATTTATAATATTTTGTTAGTCCAAGTATATTTTCAGTGGAACTCAAGATTTAAGATGTTTATATTTTTTCTCTGAAGAATCTATAATTTCCTCCCTTATGTACTCTCAAGCAAGCAAATAGAAATAAATCAATCTATAATTGAAATTGAATAATCAATAAGTCGCTGAAAATTTTTCAGTTTATCAATACAGTACCTAGTAGAGTATTTTCATTTCCAACTGATCCAAACCAGAAATATCCAAGCATAGTTTTCAAGGTCTCTCAATGATAAAGTACGGTACAATGTTACAGTTTTGCTCAATGTAGGTAGCCTGTACTTATGTTTTATCCATTTCTGTTACGCTTTTGCTTATCACGTATCACATGTCTGAATACATGAGAATAACCTACATGAAAATACAATAGAATACATTAGAATAAAAAGTCTCAAAAATCGGAAAATTCAACTAAACATAGCACAAGTGATGAATTTGTGTTTAGTAGCAATTTTGCGATTTTTTATCTCTATTTCTGAGATTTGGGTAAGATTTACCCAATCGCCGTCATTAAACGTTTTCTTAAGAATCCGACTCTCTTCAACTTCCATTAATAAAAAATACAAATTTATGATTCCTTATCCAGTTATAACCCTTATTGTTGAAAAATGGCGTTAATAACGCATATTTTTTCAATTATCTCAATAACCCTTGAAGTTACAAACTTGAAACTGTTTTCATTGAATTCCTCAGCTAATTTTACATTGGAATTGCTTATTTCAGAACCTCAGTAAAGCCTCTAAAAAATTACAAAAATTAATATATTTTGGAAAATATCAATTTTCCGCCATTGTTATCTCGGTAACAAAGCAGTTTTGGGGGTTGATCCCATAAACTTTTTTGTCTACTTGGTGTAAGGAATCAGCTTGAGAAGTATTGCACACTCCTCCTGAAACACTCTGTATAGGTTTCTACGTGAAATGGATTAAATAGTAAAATCATGATAACATTGTTCAAATTAAATTATAAACTAAAACTACATCATTCTGGTTCAATACATGAGTAAAGGTTACGAACTTACAAAGTTGATCTTTTGATAAGTTAAATTTTTAGGCTACATATGATATAATCTACAATCATATAGGTGCTCTACAATATATTATTCTATAATTTGATTATAGAAAAAGGAATTATGTTTTAATTCTGTTTTAAGAGTCTCAAATAGTTTCTAGAACCATCTTTCTGATGATTCTCTTATGAGAAAGATAATCTTCATCTCGAGTTGAATAACTTATCATCCTAAGATCTTGAATCTTCTTTTTCTTCAAAGTACAACTTTATCTTTTCGAATAATCATCCATGAACTCTTTGACATGAAGAACAATAAATTTTTTCAATTTAAATCATTCTTCATTGTTCCTCCAGCAGAATTTATGATTTTCGACTATGATAATCGCTAACTCATAATCTGACTGACAACCATGTAACAATGAGGCTTGCCGAAAGGAAACCCATTCGAGCAGTGGGAAAAGATTGAAGACCATGATTGCTGGAAGGAAACTCACTCAAGAGACTGCATAAAATAAACAGACATCAGGCTGACATCATGAGAATTAACTTTGGACTGGAAGACCCAAGAAGACTAGGGATAGGAAATTATTGTACAAAAATAATACATCAGAATCTTTTCTGAAATTTAAGATCAGATTTATAATTTCCAACTTATATTGATTGAGCTCGAGTCATTTTCCTATCTTGTGCATGTACACATTTAAAACAGATTGGGTAGTCTGTCCAAGCAAAGAAGACATTCCGACAAGATAGGAAAATGACTCGAGCTCAATCAATAATTTTGGTTGCGATGGCAAAATTGTGATGTGAAAATTTCGTGCTCTGAATTCTTTCAAAATTCAATAATTTCCGATCGTGGATTAGTGCTTCGAGTGTTATTTTTGTGTTTGGTTTTATGAAATTTGAAGAAATTTACCAAAATTCCAATAACTTTGTTCAATATTAACTACCACAATAATTTCCAAACATGGGAAATTGTGGTTATGTCGGCTGTGGAACTTCTTCGGAACTCCCCACAAAATGAGCCATACGAAATAATAATAATAATAATTAGAAATTATAAATCTGATCTCAAATTTTAGAAAACATTCTGATCTATTATTTTTGAACAAATTTGAAATTTTTGAACCAATATTGACCGAGGTGGAGTCATATCCCCATCTTGCCAGGAGGAAAGAAGAAAATGGAGAAGAAGAAGAAGAAAAAGAAGGAGAAGAAGAAGAAGAAGAAAAAGAAGAAGAAGGAGAAGAAGAAGAAGAAGAATAAGAAGAAGAAGAAGAAGAAGAAGAAGGAAGAAGAAGAAGAAGAAGGAAGGAAGAAGAAAGAAGAAGAAGAGAAGAAGAAGAAGAAGAAGAAGAAGAAGAAGAAGAAGAGAAGAAGAAGAAGAAGAAAAGAAGAAAAAGAAGAAGAAGAAGAAGAAGAAGAAGAAGAAGAAGAAGAAGAAGAAGAAGAAAAGAAGAAGAAGAAGAAAGAGAAGAAGAAGAAGAAGAAGAAGAAGAAGAAAAAGAGAAGAAGAAGAAGAAGAAGAAAAGAGAAGAAGAAGAAGAAAGAAGAAGGAAGAAAAAGAAGAAGGAGAAAAGAGAAGAAGAAGAAGATGATGAAGAATGAGAATAGGAGAACAAGAATGTGACTGTGATAAATAGAGGAAGGAGAGAGAAGAATGACTTCCGAAACATGCGGGCTACAAATTTGAATGTAGATGAAGATTCCAAAGAAAAAAGTCGAAAAAAGGCAGGACAGCGGAAAAATGTTATTTTGGCAAGAAAGTAAACAAGATGATAGCTGCTGTTATATGTGGCCTGTAATAAAATACGAGGAGCTGTCAAAAAGTAGTGAACCGGAGAAAAAACTTAGTGAACGTGTATGTTTATTCAACTGACAAATTGATGAGTCTTCACTCTTGCTTTACATGTAAACGACTTCTCGCTTTTTTGCTACCTTTCTTCTTTTTCTCTCTCTTCTTCTTCTTCTTCTTCTTCTTCTTCTTCTTCTTCTTCTTTCTTCTTCTTCTTCTTTCTTCTTCTTCTTCTTCTTCTTCTTCTTCTTTTCTTCTTCTTCTTCTCTTCTTTTCTTCTTCTTTTCTTCTTCTCTTCTTCCTTCTTCTTCCACTCCTTCTTCTTCTTCTTCTTCTCCTTCTTCTTCTTCTTCTTCTTCTTCTTCTTCTTCTTCTTCTTCTTCTTCTTCTTTCTTCTTCTCTTCTTCTTCTTCTTCTTCTCCTTTTTCTTCTTTTCTTCTTTCTTCTTCTTCTTCTTCTTTTCTTCTTCTTCTTCTTCTTCTTCTTCTCTCCTCCTCCTCTTCTCTTCTCTCTTCTTCTTCTTCTTTTTCTTCTTCTCCTTCTTCTTTTTTCTTCTTCTCATCTTTTCTTCTCCTTCTTCTTCCTCCTCTTCTCCTCTTCTTACTTCTTCTCTTCTTTCGTCTTCTGTTTCTCCCTTTTTCTAATACTTCATCTTCTTCTTCTTCTTCCTTCTTCTTCTCTTTTTCTTTTCCTCTTCTTCTTCTACTTCTTCTCCTCCTCCTCCCACTCCTTTTCCTTCTTCTTCTACTCCCCCTCTATCTCCTTATTTTTCTCCCTCTTCTTCTTTTCATCCTTCCTTATCTGTTTCTCTTCCTTTTTTTTCTTATGTCTTTCATCCTGTTCTCTCCCCCTCTTTTAATTCTTCTCCTTCCTCTCCCTCTTCATTTCCTCTCAAAACGTTCAGCGGCACGATTGTTTAGTCTGTCCAAGCAGAGAAGACCCTCCGGCAAGATGAGAAAATGACTCCAGCTCGGTCAATATTGGTTCAAAAATTATTGATTTGTTCTCGAATTGTAGAGCAGTATGTTTCCTACAATTTGAGACCAAATCAATAATTTTTGAACAAATATTGACCGAGCTGGAGTCGTTTTCTCATCTTGCCAGAGGCTCTTCTCTGCTTTGGCGGGCTTTAACAGATGATTACATTCAGAATGACGTTGATGATAAACAGTTCATAATACAGCAACCTTCCGAAAACCGAAAAGAGTTAGGAACCCGAATAATAATCTTCTTTCATATCAATTTTTTAGCACAAAAAAATGCTGCCTGTCATCAACTTCTCCCTTATTTATGTAACTTCCGACTTCACTAAACATGTACAAGATAGGATATACAAGATATTTCAATCCGTAAGTTAAATCAATTGGAGTTCAGCAAGCAAGGAGGTCCTTTCCAATTCGAATTTAGCTGATAAAATACCACTGCGGATAAATTTCCATGTTAAAATGGACAGTCAGGGACAGGTGGAATGGAAAATAACTGGTTTTATCTTCTTTTTTGAGCTGTCTTCTTTGTTTCTTCTTTTCTTCTTCTCGTTTCCCACCTGTCACCTTTCTTCCTTGTGATTCGTCTGTCTCTCAACTGCCCCTCCCTTT
Organism: Sogatella furcifera; assembly: GCA_017141385.1. NCBI lineage: Eukaryota > Metazoa > Arthropoda > Insecta > Hemiptera > Delphacidae > Sogatella > Sogatella furcifera. The sequence goes on along the minus strand of CM029555.1, from coordinate 2,034,679 downwards.
TTTTTTTAATTTGTAATCCAACTGATGACATGATTTCCAAAGTCTCAAATAATCATCCTGTTTTGTGAAAATTTCAAGTTACTTAATATTCTCAAATTAGAATTCCTTCTCGAACATTCTGACTTAAACTCTATCCCATTTTTGTTGTTTCTACTATTTTTTCTTCTAATAATAAAATTGTATGAAAATACATGAGATCAGTTAAAAAAAGATGAAAATAGAAATGCTAAGATTTGATCCTTTTACAAGATCATCACTCAATAAAGTTTGAGTGATGATCAAACTTTATTGAGTGATGATAGTTGATGAGTGTGAGTGTTGATAGTTGAGTGATAGTGTTGAGTGATGATAGTTGAGTGATGAGTGTTGATAAGTTCAACTTTATTGTTATGGTTAGCCTATAAGTTGAACTTTATTGTTATTGTTTATCGATAGCCGGAACTGCGTGTAGAAAGTTTATTTTCAACTGTAATTATCAAGTTCAAACTTCCTATTAGTTTAACTTAGTTTGGAAAAAATTGTGTATATCATGGCGCAACCACAGGAAGTAGGTTTTGAGTCAAGTCAATATTATCAAGAAGATACGTCAGATTCAGTATAGTCTGTCCAAACAAAGAAGACCGTCTGAGAAGATGCTAAAATGACGCAAGCTCGGTCAATTTTGGTTCAAAAATCATAATTCTGATCTCAAATTGTAGGAGACATTCTGATCTTCAATTTGAGACCAAATCAATAATTTTTGAACCAATATTGACCTACCTTGAATCATTCTCCCATCTTGCCAGAGGGTCTTCTTTGGTTGGACAGACTATATATGGTAAGGAGGCTGATATGTGATGTGCATGAATAAAGTGATTGAATCTGAATCTATCTACTAGACGCATCTAATCTGTGCAAGCAAAGAGGACATTCTGGTAAGATGGAAAAATGACTCCAGCTCGGTCAATATTAGTTTTAAAATTATCAATTTCATCTCAAATTGTAGGAAACAATTTGATCTACAATAAAGACCACATTTATAATTCTTGAACAAATATTGACCAAGCTGGAGTCATCATCCCACCTTGCCAGAGGGTCTTCTTCGCTTAGACAGATTAGATACGACTAATAGATAGATTCAGATTCAGATTCAATCACTTTATTCAAGTAGATTACATATCAGCCTCCTTACCATCTAATGAATCTGACGTATATTATTGATATAGTCCGACCAAGCAAAGAAGAGCCTCTGGCAAGTTGGAAAAATGACTCCAGTTTGGTCAATATTTGTTAAAGAGTAATAAATGTGCTCTCAATAGTAGATCAAATCGTTCCCTACAAATTGAGATCAAATTGATAATTACAAAATTGATATTGACCAAGCTGGAGTCATTTTCCCATCATGCAAGAGGCTCTTCTTTGCTTGGTCAGACTATAATATATCTACTGTATCTGTACTTGACGTATATACTTGATTAACACGTCTTGACTGAAAAAAGACGAGTGGGTCACTCAAAATGTATTCAATCGAAATTTGGTTGAATTTCAAGTACTATTACAAAATCTAGATGTTAAAAGCACAAACATACATGAGAGCATTATGCAAATCGAAAAGCTTCTGGCTTTCATGACGTAAGGGCTGTGCTGGTGCCAAAAATTAAGTCGTTTAACGAATAACTGTTATAGACTATCAGCTCCCTCAGGACAGTCGGCTAGCTGTCTGCGAGAGTGCATCAAAACGAGAGTGTCCCCAGCTACACTAATCAGCTCTCGAAGACAGCTTCAGACTGTCCTGAAAGAGCTCAGTATTAATAATAGTCATTCGAAAACCGCCTTAACTTTTGGAACCAGGTGTAATGAAAATGGATTGTAGAAGACCTACAAGTGTATAGTCTGTCCAAGCAGAGAAGACCCTCTGGCAAGATGTAATAATGACTCCAGCTCGGTCAATATTGATTCAAAAATTATTTATTTGGTCTCAAATTGTAGATCAGAATGTTTCCTTCAATTTGAGACCTGATCAACTATTTTTGAATCAATATTGACTGAGCTAGAGTCATTTATCATCTTGACAGAGGGTCTTCTTTGCTTGGACAGACTATACCTGTTGTATGAACCATTTTAATGTGTTTCAACTTTGAGTTGAAAGCAGTGTGTCTCCTTTGAATACGTGATGTGATAGGGCCTACACTTTATTCTGTTGATAATACACAGTATAATGCTAGATGTGATACACTTTCCATAAAATAACCTGGGATTGAATAGTTCTATAAGCTACCCACACATTGGACTTGTACCCTGTATTCTTATATAATGAATTAGAATGTGTTGCTCTGTAACCTAAGAAACAACATTCAATGTCCATTTATAGTTATTTTGTGTCCATCTCTTCTACGATTATTTCATACTAATTCACTTTCAACAAACTTCTAATAAACGTTTCACTGGTTGCTAGGTTACTAGGCGCATTTGTTTCTCAGTCATCAGATGATATTTAAAAAATATGTAGCATATGTTCTTTACACGTATATCACAACAATCGTTTTAAAGAGGTTTGATGTGTAGGTAGCTTGGAGATCGATAGTTTGATTAACCGCTCGCTAGATAGCGGAAGCTACTGGGTCATCAACATGTTGTTCAGACACGCCTCCAAGCCCCTCCTATTCTCTAACCGGATTGGTCGACAGTATTCTCAATTCTTTCAGCCCCACCACCAAGCTCCGCCCATTCTGCACTGTCTTTGTTTAACAATACGAAGTGAACATTGTTATGTATTTTGCCGTCAGATAGCAGAAGCTACTGGGTTATCAACTTGTTGTTCAGACACGCTTCCAAGCTCCTCCCACTCTCTCACCTGATTGGTCAACAGTTCTAGACCTTATTTTCGCTTGATTAGTCCAGATTATTTAAAGTCAACAGTTCGTAATAATGCTAATAGATGGCAGTAGGATCTGGGTGATGTTACGAAGCAATAAAATACAAATGAATGGATAAAATATCACATCTTATGGAGAATAATATGAAAAATATATATTTCTAAGATATTGAACTGTTAATTTCTATAGAATGTTTCAATATGAATATTAATTAACAATTCCATAAGTTTTGTATTTGGGATTCAACTTTTCCCATGGAATCAAAGAGTTTTAACAATATTACACATGAGAGAATAATAATACGACTGAATACGATACAACAATGAATATAATTTTGTATTCAACTTTTCAAATATTGTGGAATGTATTCTTTAAATCATCATGTGTAAACAATCTTCAAGAGTCAAACAATTGAAATGCATAAGATGATTTGACAGGTCTTCCTTAAAAATTGTACTAGAATATGAAGTGTTAATGATTATAATTCAAAGTATAGGCTAATTTATTCTTGTAACATCAATACAACTTCCATAAGTATACTTTTTCACGTAATTTTATATATTATTGAAAATGGATAGTATCATATAAATACATTCCATTCATTTATTGTTCATATTTATTACATTACAAAGCTGACATCTCACAGGCCCTCAATCACACTCAACCTAAAATTTATCGATTTCTACGAAACAATAATTATTTATAGAAAATAAATTTCCAAAAACTATTCCATTGGTTAATGATATTATTCTGTTACCTTGACAACGTTTGGTATGTTTTGAAACCTCCAACCCACTATTACATGGAAATAACGCTTCATACTGCTAACACAATTATATTATTGAACGAGTAATTTTGCATTGTTCGTTTATTACCGGAATATCGCATTCGAGTAGTCTGTCCAAGCAAAGAAGACATTCTGGCTAGATGGGAAAATGACTCCAACTCAATCAATATTGGTTCGAAAATTATAAATTTGGTTTCAAATTGCAGAACAGAATGTTTTCTACAATTTGAGACCAAATTGATAATTTTTGAACCAATATTGACCGAGCCGAAATAATTTTACCATCTTGCCAGAATGTCTTCTTTGCTTGGAAAGACTATACCAATGATTCAATCACTAGATTTTGATTTGATTAAACGTGTAAAGCAGACGCGAACAAATTTGGCGGATGAGAAATGTCTGTTAATAGAGCCCATCTCTGTCAGGAAAGTCGACAAGCGGTCTGCGAGAAAATATTGAACTGAGAGTGAACTCAGTTTATTGAATCGCTCTCGTAGATCGCTTTTAGTCTGTCCTAACCGAGCTGAGCAATTATAACAGAATCTGGATAGCCGCCTATTTTGTTGATGTCTGCTAGTTACCCTAGAGCTCTGTCACTGATCAATATTGGAGAGAAGGACGGGAAATGTGTGACAAAGATTCAGTCTGTCCAACCAAAGAAGACCCTCTGGCAAGATGTGAAAATGACTCAAGCTCAGTCAATTTTGGTTCAAAAATTATCAATTTGATCTCAAATGGTAGGAAACAATTTGATCTACTATTGAGACCACATTTACAATTCTTGAACAAATATTGACCAAGCTGGAGTCATTTTCCCATCTTGCCAGAGAGTCTTCTTTGCTTGAACAAACTATAGACAAGATAAATTATTGCATAGGAACTTGTTATATGTATAGTTTTTCCAAGCAAAGAAGACCCTCTGGCTAAATGAGAAAATGACTCCCGCTCGATCAATATTGATTCGGTCTCAAATTGTAGATCAGAATGTTACCTACGATTGAGATCGAATTTATAATTTTTGAACCAATATTCACCAAGCTGGAGTCATTTTCTCATCTTGCCAGAGGGTCTTCTTTGCTTGGACAGACTACAGTTTATCTGTATGACATAGGAGAGACTCTTAATTGCATATTAAAGGATTTATCCAATGTGATATGGGGACTGAAAGCAATAATAATTTCAATAACTTTTTTGGTTGAATAGCTGATTCTAAAGCTTCAGGCTATTTCGTCTGTCTCTTGTACGATATGTAACAGCTGATGTTAAGCATCTATTGTCTCTTTTGATCTCAAAACATCATCCATACTCCATCCACGGAGTGTTCGGACCTAAGCTCCTCCCCCGAGGTTCTGACGTCATGATCCGACCAGCTCACAAGCGGTTGCAATTGCCTGTAACGTAGAAATCTTCATCAATATTTTTTTAAAGTGGCATTAAAAATATTGATGTTTTAATGGTTATTATTTGTTGATCGGCAAAATTCACATCGTTCTAACAAATAAGAATGATGAATGATTATAATCAATATCACTTGACAGAATTATAATTGATTCAGAATCTTTCATTATCATATTGAATGCTCAGTTTTAACCGGGAATTTTAAACTCATTCAATTACACACTACCGTACTACAAATAATTCTAGTATATAACCTAATCTATATGAAGCTTAAATTATATGCAAGAAATTAATATAATTACTGTTGGTACTTTGAATTCAATCAAACCAATCTGTTTTGAAAAATTATGCTGTTTTGTTGAAGGTGGAACAAAGAACCCAATATAACCAAAAAATCTTCCATGAGAGGTTTGAATTATTCGAATCAACTGAAAGAACACAAAACATTTTTATAAATTTTCTGAAAAGTGAAAGGCTTGCGTTTCCCAGATTTTCACAGCATGACTGTGACCTAAAAAGTAACAGCTGCAGCATGATGACCTTACTTGCCATTGGCTACAGCCGCCTGCGAAGTCAAAATGGGGGAGGAGCTTAGGTCCGAACACTCCGTGGATGGAGTATAGGCATAGCTGAATGACAAATTCAATTGACAACATCAGCGGTTGGAGCGCAAAAAGAGCATACGGAACCACCAACTTATGTACAAGAGACAGACGAAATCAACTAATTTTTTGGCATCAGCTTTCCCAAAATACGTTTCTATAAATTCACATGAGCTTTCATTCTGATTGCTCTGATTTGATTCTATATCATCTTCACAATAAATGTAGACCCTCTTCAACATATTTTTCATACTATTCTATGATCGAGTCAAACCTATCATTACGAAAAGCTTCAAAATGTAATTCAATGCTTAGAATAGCAATCACGTAGTAATAATATTCATATGAGAATAGAATGAAATCCTGGGGTGAGAATCTTGCATAAAGTCTAGGACTGGGAAGGACCCACCAACCTCTCCAATAAATCTCAATTCTTTACAAAACGTTCACAAGAAGAAGAAGAAGAAGAAGAAGAAGGAGAAGAAGAAGGAGGAGGAGAAGAAGAAGAAGAAGAAGAAGAAGAAGAAGAAGAAGAAGAAGAAGAAGAAGAAGAAGAAGGAGAAGAAGAAGAAAAAGAAGGAGAAGAAGAAGGAGAAGGAGAATAAGAAAAAGAAGTAGAAAAAGAAGTGAAAAAAGAAGAAGAAGAAGAAGAAGAAGGAGAAGAATAAAAGAAGTAGGAAAAAAGAAGAAGAAAAAGATGAAGAAAAAGAAAAAGAAGAAGAAGAAGAAGAAGAAGAAGAAGAAGAAGAAGAAGAAGAAGAAGAAGAAGAAGAAGAAGAAGAAGAAGAAGAAGAAGAAGAAGAGAAGAAGAAGAAGAAGAAGAAGAAGAAGAAGAAGAAGAAGAAGAAGAAGAAGAAGAAGAAGAAGAAGAAGAAGAAGGAGAAGGAGAAGAAAGAAGAAGGAAAAGAAGAAGAAGAAGAAGAAGAAGAAGAAGAAGAAGAAGAAGAAGAAGAAGAAGAAGAAGAAGAAGAAGAAGAAGAAAAGATGAAGAAAAAGAAGAAGAAGAAGAAGAAGAAGAAGAAGAAGAAGAAGAAGGAGAAGAAGAAGAAGAAGAAGAAGAAGAAGAAGGAGAAGGAGAAGAATAAAAGAAGTAGGAAAAAAGAAGAAGAAGACGAAGAAGAAGAAGACGAAGAAGAAGAAGAAGAAGAAGAAGAAGAAGAAGAAGAAGAAGAAGAAGAAGAAGAAGAAGTAGTAGAAGAATTTAGTGAAGATTATAAGTGGAGAAATAATAATATAGCGCTGACTGAATAGAAGAAATTGTGAGTCGGAGATCGTTGAAAAGAACAAGCTCTGTTATTGAATGAATCTGACAACCCCCAAGATTTGGTCCCGACACCAAAAGTGAGCTCAACTCACTAATGAAAGCAGTCGCGATGTAAGCTGTGTAAGATTTAGCGCATTCCCATTGGTCGCTCCACGGCTACCATATTATTTGGATCAGACTTTTCTGCAATCACTACCCTCCCGCTATCTCACAAGAATATTATTGCACCTTCAAGATTTATAGAAAAGGAGAGGAAAGAGAGAAAAGGATGAAGATGAAAAAGTCGTGAGGAAAACGAGTTGAAGAAGAAGAAGAAGAAGAAGAAGAAGAAGAAGAAGAAGAAGAAGAAGAAGAAGAAGAAGAAGAAGAAGAAGAAGAAGAAGAAGAAGAAGAAGAAGAAGAAGAAGAAGAAGAAGAAGAAGAAGAAGAAGAAGAAGAAGAAGAAGAAGAAGAAGAAGAAGAAGAAGAAGAAGAAGAAGAAGAAGAAGAAGAAGAAGAAGAAGAAGAAGAAGAAGAAGAAGAAGAAGAAGATGAAAAAGTCGTGAGGAAAACGAGTTGAAGAAGAATTCTTCAACTCTAATCGTTGAGTAGAAGTAGAAGAAGGAGATTAGAAATAATTACGATGAAGAAGAGGAGATGAAGAATGGGGAGGTGAGAGAATGAGAAGAAGAAGAAAGAGGGTTGGCAAGAGAAAGCGAATGACGAGGTGGAGGAGAATACGAAAAAGGAGGAAATGTAGAAATGTAAAGGGAATAGAATAGAAGTTGAAGGAAGAACAAGGCGGAAATAAAGAATTGAAAAATGTCCAATTTTAATGAAGGAAGATAAGAACAATGATTAATAATATTAAATTGCGATCTGGGATGTGAAGTGGAGTGAGGAGAACTGCTCGGGAAGGAGAAGAGAAAAAAATTGTTTTGAGTGAAAGCAGGAAGAATGATAAAAAGAGGAATTAAGTGTAAGAGAAGTTTTCTTTCAATGCAAACTCAAAATAAACTTGGGTGACATTCATCTACATTTTAGAAAACTTAAATTTCAAAAACGATGGTTTCAAGTGTATCATTACAACTTTTGAAAAAAAGGAATGAATGAAAGAACCTTTCAAAAAGGTGGGTAAACGATGAAATAAACACACAGATTTTGTCAAAATCTGTGTGTTTATTTCATCATGGAACGTTTCTACAATATTGACCACAACTCAGTTGAATTTCTAGGTGGGTAAACTTTTTGAATTGGAGAATTTTGAGGGTACTTTCCCCGAAATTGAACATTTTCACGCCATCAAAGACCTATTCAAATGTTTTTTTCTGTTTTTACTCCTTAGTATTCTGACACCTATCCCTTTTTGAAAAGTAGTTTTCTATCTTAAATCAGAGGCTTCAATGGAAAAACTTTTGAAAGAGATACTTCAAATACAGTTATCTCAATATATACTTATAATATCTTAATATATACGAGGTATAATTAGTCAAGCTATACAGGTTTTGTATTATTGCTTATGCTTGTATAAAGGGAGGACATCGGTATTATAGCTGGAGCTTAAAATTTAAAAGGTTTCATCTGCTTATTGTGCGCTCCAACTGCTGATGTTGTCAATAAGAACTAGGCCTTGATGATTTTTTTAAAATCAAAAGTGATAATATAGTTTCCATATCACTTACAAGAGACAGAAGAAACCACTTAAATTTTTCGCGTCAAATGGATATTGGAATAGAAGGAATAATTATTACAGTATGTCATACTTTTGATTGAAACTTACGTAAATCATAATTTAATGTTGAAAATCTACTTCTGACCTACGTTTTGCCTTCGCCAGTGTTTTCTAAGATTAATTTAGGTATCTTTCATCATTTTATTACTATAAACTACAGTATCACTATTCCTACTCTTATTATCCCAAGCATTCAATAATATTTCCAAACAATTTTCCGTTCACGAAAAGCTTGGATTGCATATTGTACTAACTAAACTATGAAAACATTAAAAAGTGTCTATTCGGTGATACATTGAATTTTGAGATTAGAAGATCTCATCGATTGTTAATCAGTTTTTCTTAAATTTGTATATTCTTGCATATATTTATCACTAGCCGGCAGGCTCGCTTCGCTCGCCTTCTCCGCCTAGCCAGGGGGCTCCGCCCCCTGGACCCTCGACAGTATCATCAGTGTAAGTGAGGCAAAAAGGCTCGCTTCGCTCACCTGCAAAACCTCTGTCATTGTCAGCTGAGATAAACAGGCTCGCTTCGCTCGCCTGCAAATTTTGTTCAGAAGGTATTCAAAAGTTATGGAACACAGCATTTCTAGACTTAATCTGGACCTGTTTACCAAATTTCAACATTTTCTGCCAATTTGTTCTAGAAAAGCTAAGAGAAACTCCGAAAAATAGTAGAACGCTAATATCAAGCGTAACCTGGAAGTATATCGGACATAATTTGAAACTTGATTTAATATTTTCTGAATTATTTCATCCATAATCTCGCTGAACCATTGAATTTACAGTAAGGATTGGTCGTATCAAGTCGAAAGATATGCAACCCGCAATACATCTACAATTTCGCTGAACCATTGAATTTCCAGTAAGGATTGGTCGTATCAAGGCGAAAGATATGCAACCCGCAATACATCTACAATTTTGAAACATTGATTACTGGCGTTATTTGAACTGATTAAAAAAATATTTAAACTCATTTATAGACCTTATCTGAACCTGCCCACCAAATATCAATATTTTCTACCGATTGGTTTTCGAAAAAAAAACTAAGAGAACGCCGAAAAACTCAAATATTTGGCGTATCCTTATGAAGTTTCAAAAATCCTTTCTCAGTACGCGTCTAACGGTCCAACTAAACATGCCTGCCAAATTTGAACGCATTCGGTTCGGTAGTTTTTTAGTTCTGCTGATGAGTGAGTGAGTGACTGAATGAATAAATGAATGAGTGCCATTACGTTTTTATAGATATAGATTTTAGTGTGAATTGTCCAATTGCAACATGGCTGTATGAAAGTGACAATCGCTTAGAATATTATTGAAGAAGACTAGTAATCTCAGGTGATTCGCTAAATACCAGTGTGCATTGCATCAGTGCTTTTTTGAACATGTATGGTCAGATTTGATTTTACCAACGTTAGAGTTATCAACGTTGGAGGCGTGTCTGAACAACAAGTTGATGACCCAGTAGCTTCTGCTATCTAGTGAGCGGAAAAATAAAAACTATGTATTGTTAAACAAACACAGTGCAGAATGGGCGGAGCTTGGAGGAGGGTCTGAAAGCATTGAGAATACTGTAGACCAATCAGGTTAGAGAACAGGAGGGGCTTGAAGGCGTGTCTGAACAACAATTAGGTGACCCAGTAGCTTCTGCTATCTAGCGAGCGGAAAAATAGAAAACCATGTACACTTCGTATTGTTGAACAAACACAGTGCAGAATGGGCGGAGCTTGGTGGTGAGTCTGAAAGAATTGAGAATACTTTCGACCAATCAGGTTACAGAATAGGAGAAGCTTGGACAACAAGTTTATGACCTAGTAGTTACTACTATCTGGCGGCTAGGTTTAGAAGAGGAAGAAGAAGAAGAAGAAGAAGAAGAAGAAGAAGAAGAAGAAGAAGAAGAAGAAGAAGAAGAAGAAGAAGAAGAAGAAGAAGAAGAAGAAGAAGAAGAAAAAGAAGAAGAAGAAGAAGAAGAAGGAGAGGTGGAAGTAGTAGAAGAAGAAGAAGAAGAAGAAGAAGAAGAAGAAGAAGAAGAAGAAGAAGAGGGAAGGTGAAAAACTATCACATTGCCAATAAAATTGTTTTGTTTTCAAATGATTACTATTCTTAGAGGCTAAATTTTCAGACTTTATTGCATCATTGAAAAACTATTTAATTGGGTCTTGAATATTGTGAATAGAATAGATTCGAACAAACGCTTAGTCAATATTAATATTCGCCGTAATGTTGATGAAAGTTATCTACAATTTTGTTGGCTGTTATGATATTTGTATCGGTCGTTTCAATTTTCCAACTGACAATTCAAATCATTGTGGGACAAGAACTTGAATTTTTTTCTAAAAATAACTTTATATAGCTGAAGCCAACAAGTTGGGCTGACTCGTCTATCGCTTGTTCGTGATGTAACCTACTGACAGCTGATGTAACGCATCGATTTTTCAGCTGTTGGAGCGCACAATGAGCAGATGGAAGCACCTGGCTTGGCGTCAGATCTAATCAATAAAATTGAGTTCTAATGATGAAAATTATATTATTATATTTGGCGTCACCTATACCTATCATGTATTATTCGAATTTTCATAGACTATATTTTTCAAAAATACCAAGTTGATCGCACTTTTTTGGGAAATCTCACATTTTTCGCCATCATTTTTAACCCTCCCCAGCACTTATCATCGGAAAAAGGGTTGGGAAAGCGTTGTCAAGACTCGTTTTTATTAATCTGGGGGAGAAATATCCCCTGGGGAAGTATTAAGGGTGACCAGATTCCCCCAATCGCCGCTTGAATGCGCTGTCGGCGTTGTGTTCCATTTGAGGGGGAAACGGGATGAAATCGAAACGATTTAAAGAAAAGATAGTGGAAAAAGAGAAGGGAATAGAGAAGAAAAGGAGAAGAAGGTAGTAGATGGAAACGATAGGAAGTGGAGGAGATGTTGGAAGAGGGAAGTGGAGGAGAGAGGAGGATAAAGGAGGAAGATAGGAGAATAAAGGAAGAAGTATGAACGAAAATGAAAGAAGAAATACTGGAAAATTAAGAAAGGTGAAGGAGGAGATAGAAACGAAAGGTAGAGTGGGAGATTTTGGAGAAGGAAGGTGGAAGGGGAAGAAGGAAATCGAGAAGAAAGGAAGAGAATGTTGGGAATGGGAAAGAAAGAGAAATATTAGAGAATGTGTAATTGAAAAAGAAAATAATGTTAGGGAAACATGTCAGAAGATAAGAACCAAGAGTATTGGGGGAAAATGAATGAAGGAAAGAAAAAATGAAAAAAATAGAGTGGGACGAACAGGTATTGAAACTATATAACAAGAAGAAGATGTAATAGCAAATAGAAAGAGGAAATGAATAGTAGAGTGGGAAGAAATTGCAGCATGGTAATAAAAATTGAAAGAAGAAGTTGAAAGTTCAATTTTTATTGAAGAAGAAGAAGAAGAAGAAGAAGAAGAAGAAGAAGAAGAAGAAGAAGAAGAAGAAGAAGAAGAAGAAGAAGAAGGAGAAGAGGAAGAAGAAGAACGGAGAAGAAGAAGAAGAAGAAGAAGAAGAAGAAGGAAAATGAAAAATTTGGCGAAGATTATAACTGAAGAAATAATAATAAAGCGCTCACTGAATAGAAGAAATTGTAAGTCAGAGATCGTTGAAAAGAAGAAGTAAAAGAAGAAGAAGAAAAAGAAGAAGAAGAAAAAGAAGAAGAAAAAGAAGAAGAGAAAGAAGAAGAAGAAGAAGAAGAAGAAGAAGAAGAAGAAGAAGAAGAAGAAGAAGAAGGAGGAGGAGGAGGAGGAGGAGGAGGAGAAAAAGAAGACAATAGCAAAAAGGGTTGGTTCTTCAGGGAAGTAAAAACAGTTTGAGATTGCATTGGATATAAGAAGGAGGGTTCGACCAAAGAAGATATTCTGGCAAAATGGGAAAATGACCTCAGCTCGATCAATATTGAATCAGAAATGAGTAAAAGGCATCTCAAATTGTAGATCATAATGTTTCCTACAATTTGAGAACCAATTAATAATTTTTTATCCAATATTGACCGATCTGGGGTCATTTTCCCATCTTGCCGGAATGTCTTCTTTGCCTAGGCATACTGCGAGGGGGATCGAAGGTCCTGTCTAGACCTATTCAACGATCATGCTCTATCTCCTCTCATACACTCCATCAAACTTCTTTCTCTTCTTCTTCTTCTTCTTCTTCTTCTTCTTCTTCTTCTTCTTCTTCTTCTTCTTCTTCTCTCTCCTCTTTTTCTTCTCTCACACACGCATTTGTGTGAGAAAAAGGGGGACTTTTCTCATCAATACCGCTTTCCCTTGCTTGTTTTTGTTACAGTAGTCTTTCTTCATGTAGAAAACACTTGAAAGAGAAAACGAAGAATTGATAACAAAAAGGTTAATGACTATTTTCTTTCTCCCCACCCGGGCTAATTACCCATTTAGATGTTGTTCCAAGTGAGACTTGCAGCTTTTTTGCTTCATTTTTCACATGGAAAAATAGCGAACAGGGAAGTTGAGCTACTTTCCCCAAGCTGATTATCATCTATTGATGGGAAATTTTCAGTTATTTTTTTACTCCTTTTCCTATTGATATTGGGAATATTTCAAGGTCATGGATTGCCAGTCTGTATCAGTCTATTGTATTGTATTGATTTTAATTTTGGTATGTGAAAAACCTCTTGATTTTCCAAAATGATATAAAGTACGGTACAGTAGATAATTTGAATACTGAAAAGAACTGATGCGAATATTATTTCTTCTCTTATCGGTATAATCTGGATTGATTTTGATTAAATCCGTTATGAAATTGAACATAATTTGAAATTGTATGTATAAAAGTGTGATGGACTATTTCAAATTGAGTTCCATTTTAACTTTCTTCTTATTTTCTAAAATCTTTTCAATTTTCATGATCTGAATTTTGCTTAAATTTGAATGATTCCATCATAATTATCCTTATTGCTTCAATATACTTGAGCCCAATTATTTCACCAATGTATTCTATTTGTATAATGTATTCTATTCTATAATGTATTCTATTTCACCAAAAGTATTCCTTTGAAATGTTTAATTCCTAATATATTATGATAGATGGTGAGTATTGGTTGAAATTAACAAAAAACAATAATATAATATAGTACCCTGGTAATTCCCAAGCTTGTAGGATTATACCCTTTGAGATTTAATTTTTGAACATTTAAATAAAACTATAATTCTCATGATCTACCAGCAAAATTATTATCATCACTACCCTTTACAACTTACCTCATTCAAATCATTATTTTCTTTTTCAAATCAATCCAATTTAATAAAAAATGACTTTGATAAATTTAATAAGACTTTCATCAATTTAATAAAAAATGATGTTTTGTCAAACCACAGATTTATTGAAAATCTACTAAAAAATATTAATTGTAGATCCACCATGATTATGTGGTTTAACGATAATTAAATATTTTCAAAATGGATAACCACCACAATATCATTTTCACAAGTATTCTATAAGTCAATATTCCATTTCCATTGCCACTTACAAAAATTTCAATTTTGACATTTTATGTTTCTTTCCCATGTCTTTACAATTAATTCTATGATGATGTTACAGAGATTGCGAAATTTCTTCGATCATTAATTTTTCTGTATCTTTTTTCAGGCACCCAGCAGGTTACTGGAGCCAGGGTAGCGGCGCCTCCAGTACAGTCCCCCTCAGCATTTCGTCTGTCCTCTTGGTGACGTCACTGGCAACTCTCATCTCAAGGTGGTCGTCGTGAGCTGCTTGCCGCAACTTGGAGCAACTTTTTAGTCGCCAGTCACACACTGTCACATTCACACTGGTCAATTTCTATCGGGCAACTTATTAAAATCGACCATGTCTAATTGCATTTCAGTCAGTAAACTATAATGAATGGATGTCTATCCATTAGTATGTATTGTTCAGTTAAAAATTAACAATTCCATGAGAATGTATTGATCAATTTAGAAAATTAACGGATTCTTCAGTCATCAAATTTTTAAAATATTGATTGTTCATCTACAATAATTTACTGATTTTCGCCAGTGTGACAGTGGTTTGAAGGATACAGTCATACCTGTTATTTTTCATGGGGTTACTTTCTGGTTCTAATATGAAAAATCAGACGAAAATTTTTATCAAGATATGGGAATTGAGAAAATTTGTTTAGAAAGCAAGTCAAAATTGACTCACATTTTGGTCTACAAAATTAAGTAAAATTTAATTGCTTATCAATGAAATTACACTTTTGTGACTGTATAAAGTACACACTCCCTTAAAAATAAGGGACGCCTATTGGAGGATGAAGTAATTCCTTGATCAATATGCCAAAATTGCATTAAAAGTGAAGAAAAATTTAAATAATTCTATTTTGTGACTGTGGCTTTAAAGTATGCAACTCCTAAAACTGCCTGTTTAAGCCAGCTTATTTTGAAAGGGTGCTGATACATGAATCAAATTATATCAAACCAAATTTTTAGCCAAAATTTTTAAAGCTACAATTGGCTCTGAAACTTTGCTTTTAAAGTGGAAACATTAATCAAATAAAGTTAACAAAATATATAGTTGAATTTGAAGAGTGCCAAATAAGAGGTAAAAAAAGCTCAAATCCATTACTGTACGTAAGAAAACTGAAAAAAATGAAAAAACTATATAACTTTCAATCAATAAAGTAACATATAATCAAGATAATGTATTCAAAGAGTGGATTGCAACAAATTTTGAATAACATATTTATAACAATCTTACTCTGTGTAGACGTCTAAAGTCTACCAGAAGTCTATAAATTGGGGAGTTGTTACTAATACTTCTCAACAATATGGAACAATTTTGAAGAACTTTAAAGAGAAAAATCTTCTGAATTATGCATTGTTCCATAATAGAGATCAAGAATTTAAGAAGTTTTAAAACATATGAAATGATTTCAATCCTGTATCTGCATCCTAACTACACGTCCCAATACTCAAAGATAAATGTCTACAGGAATTTAAAAATTGTATGTGATTCTATCTGTTATTAAAAACGAAAATTTGACCAATTTTATCACCCAATATAGTCAGAGCGTATTCTGTAATAGTTTTTCTCACTGTATAACTTTTTTAATAGTATAATCATCATAGTTCTCAATATAATATTGATATTTCTATTTATTTCCATGTCCCTCTGCAACTGTAGTCTGTCCAAGCAAAGAAGACATTCTGGCAAGATGGGAAAATGACTTCAACTCAGTCAGTATTGGTTCAAAAATTATCAATTTTGTCTCAAATTGTAAGAAACGTTTCAATCTACAATTTTAGACCAGATTGATAATTTTTTAATCAATATTAACCGAGCTGGAGTAATTTTCCCATCTTGCCAGAATGTCTTCTTTGCTTGGATATACTATAGCCTAGCGCATTAAATGCGTGCCATATTTTTACTTTTCTTCATTATCAGTATTTAATACGTATAATCAGTATTTTATACGTATAATATACGTTTAATACGTATATTTATACGTATTTAATACGTATTGAAATATCGTTGTCGTTTGTAATATTTATTATGACTAGTTGTAAGTATTATTGTATTTAATTTTAGTGTAAGAAAACAATTAAATTATTCAAGGAATATGTTTTGTTAATTTTTTTCATTGAAATCCTCACCAAACCAGTATCACATGAATATTGTTACGGGTTTCCACTATAATAAAAGACTTGAGGCAATTTATACTGATTAACTTCATTAATTACACTGCTATAACACACTGGAAAAAGATAAACTATAACAGAACAGAAGATAGCACATGTGTTTATAACGTTTCACAATACAAAACGACACTAAGAAGAATCATAATTGACTAATAAACAGAATGAATAGAACTATAGTGTCTACATACAACGTCTGGCTCGTCGGTCACACAATACAACTGACACAACTTCTTTAAACGCTCGAGTAAGACTGACTGGTAGTTCAAACACTCCAACATTATATACGCTTATAGAAGATTCGAGAAGTAACAAGGAATTGCTGGTATATTGACTTCGAGAGGGTTTGAGATAATCGTTTGTTTACAAAACAATGTGATCATTTGTTGACACAAAGCCTCCCATCCCCGCCTGTCCACTCAGTGTATAATCGTCTCAAGGCCATCAGACACTGTTGAATTCCATAACAATATCAATTATGGAAGCTAGTTTAGGACACTAAACTATGGAGACTTGTTCACCAAATTGAAATATGGAATGCCCGAATCTGAAATAATTTATTATGAAAATATTGTAATTATGTAGTTCTAACTGTTATCATTCAAGGGAATATTCTATTCATATATTTAGATCTCCAAATTTTAAGTAAGTAAGTACTGTCCAATATTGAACATTAATTTATCAATAAGACGGTTCTTACGCTACTGAACATTGTCATTAGAAATAATACAGTACATTGAGAATAAAATCCTTCAAGATCATGATAGAGATTTCATAGGAATTCTGATTTACAGATGAGTGTAGTTTGTCATACTTATTCCAAATCATGGATAAATTTCAGGCAGAAAGAGAATAACTTGATCACAGAAATAATCGCTATATTATAAAAGTTGCAAATGGAAGATTTAGACTATAGAATGGTAATATAGTCATTGTTATTTGAACCAACAACTCGTCATATCTGAACATCAAACAATTAGTCATCATTGTAATTGTGAATAAAATTTGATTAATCATCGAATTCATATCAATCCTATCAATACTAACTCAGCTGATATAAATATCAATTCATTGATTTCCTTCAACTTTTCATGGAAATGAAGACGAAAAATGTCAAAAATTTCACAATCAATAATTGGAAATCATTCACTATACGAGAAAAAAATGGAAGCAATTCGTCCAGCAATACTAAAATGGCGGACTGAGTGAATAGTGTCTTCCTATTGGTTCGTGACTCTTGTCCAATGGGAGCGGCTTATTGAATACAGGTTGGTTGTATACTAATTCAATTATGAGTTTCAATGAATAGGTGGTGCCAAAAGTTAAGGCTGGCTCGTCTGTTCCTTGTGCGTTCCAACAGCTGATGTAATCTACGAATAATCTGCGTAACTGTACCAGATCAAACAGATATAGACAATAATAAACTCTGCAAGCCAGTAATTGAAGCGCATAAGAAACAGACGAAATAGTCCTAATTTTCGCATCAGTTTTACGTGGGTACTTGATATAATTTAGGATATAAATTTGATATATACAGAGTGTTTCAGGAGAAATGTGCAATACTTCTCAGGCTGATTCCTTACACCAAGTAGACAAAAAAGTTCCATGGGACCAACCCCCAAAAACGCTTTGTTACCGAGATAACAATGGCGGAAAATTGAGATTTTTCAAAAAATAATAATTTTTCTAATTTTTTAGAGGCTTTGGTGAGGTTCTAAAATAATTAATTCCTATGTAATATTAGCTAAGGAATTCAATGAAACCAGTTCCAAGTTTGTAACTTCAACGGTTACATGAATTATGTATATGTTATATGTAATATATATATGATTACAATATACATTACAGTTCTACCTCGCCTACTTCATGAATGATGAAAGAGCACTATATGAATAAATGATAATAATAAGCATCATTGGAAGATTCTTGGTGGACCACTGGCGGCTCGTGCCCACGAAACAGGTGAAGTGCTGTACAGTAGAAGATACGGGTACTTCACCCGTTTCGTGGGCACGAGCCGCCAGTGTGATGGACCAAAGTTATTCGAAAAGTGATTGTAATCCATGAATGATCACAGATATTGTATTGTGATTGAGTAAACAAATATTTTTATATAATACGTTTGATTCTATGAATTAGATATTAATATTTTTATTAGAAGTAGATGTTGCACCTACTATACCGTGATCAACTATCATTTCGAACCAGATAAGAATTGCAGAAGGTATCTTCTAAGTAACTATAGTCCATTCACGATGGCTTGAGACGAGATAAACAAAAGCTCTGTATGTGTGTGTGCGACTGGAGTGGCTTTGTTTCAGCCACGACATAAACAAGTCACAGCAATGCCGAAATCTCGAATTTTGAGTAGGCGATTCAGAATAAGTATCTTTAAGTAATATTTTTTATAGATAAACATTAAGAAATTGCGTGTTTCGGTTGTCTCTCGACTGCATGAATCTAAAATGAACAAACAATTATAGTAAATTTTTCTGAGTCAATGCTTTAGTTACAGTCCCGACAGCAAAATTCGGGATTTTGGCATTGCTGTGACTTGTTTATGTCGTGGCTAAATGAAGCCACTTCAGTCGCACACACACACACACACACACACACACACACACACACACACACACACACACATGCAGAGCTTTCGTTTATATCGTCTCAAGCCATCGTGAATGGACTATAGAAAGTATGGTAATTCTGTATTCAAATATTGATTTTACTTTGTGCAACTCTTTATACTGTTGCTACAAATAAGAATGAAACATTTCAATGTTATTGAATATCTATATTCAGTCTCAGTTCAGAACTGAATGAACTGGAACCAACAATCAATCATTTGTTATAGAAGGAGTTTAAGTTTGATCTCAAAATAAAATAAGCTTAAGTACACATTCAATCATTGAATAAACTTTGAATTCTCAAGGGATTTGTAGCCTTCTTCAAAATTGAATGACTTCTCACTCTCACAATCAATCACTGAGAATCCTTCTATTGATGGAATTTTAGTTCAAGTTCAGAATTGAATAAAGTCTGAGACCTAGAATCAATCATTGCATAAGCCCCCTTCAATATTGAATACCATCTATTTTACTGATTCTTATAAAGTGAGCCTTTTTAAAGCACATATCTATCTATACGGAAAAGTCTTTCTTTTTATGTTCTTTCGTCGTTTATAATATAAGTCCTTCTTCTGTCCATGACTAGGGTATCAATCACAAAGTCCTCGCAATATAATATTCTTTCTCCCCCTTATTTTTTTATTTTCTTTGCTCCGATCCCGTTTGGAATATATTCTCTTTTCTGTTCCATTCATATACAGAATAGGCTGAGCAAAGGAATCAAATCCTTTCAATGCAAAAGACAGCTCTAGCAGACTTATTGGA
>CM029555.1:1807500-2010000 GCA_017141385.1 Sogatella furcifera | reverse complement strand
TCAGCTCAGCCGAAGCTAGTATAGTAAGTTATCTGGCCTTAGCTGTTCTTAGATTTCATTAATCCTATTTGTTTTGTTCATTCATGAAATTAGATTGATAATATTTATTTGAAGTGTAGCAAAATAGTATATTACATAATGAGTTTGGAAAAGGCGAATTTACAAACAGAATAATAATTATAAATAATATATATAATAATTATGTTCTTCAAACGAGCGGTACGCGAGTTTGGAAAATAATTATGAGTTTGTAAACTTTTCCACACGAATTATGTACATTTTTTCCGCCATACTAGACTGGGAAGGATTTATTAAAACCTCAAAGAACTGAAAACATTAACTGAAGTCAACATAACCTCAACACAACACTAGTAGTAGCACAAAACAAACACACACAGTGAACTGTCATGGTGGCTCGTTCGACTTGTTTATTTATATGTTGTAGTTCGGAAAAAACAGCTGTGCTAGATTTTTAGTGCTGTAATTATTATTTTGATGATGACTAGTGCTGTAATAATCATCAAAATGATTATTCCCGCATTCAGAACAGCTGATCTTTGATTCTCCTATAAACAGCAATTTTCCAAATGCAAATCTAGCTTGGAAAGTTGTGTATTACATACGAGTATGGCAAAAAAAATTATACACAACTCACCCAGGAAGTTTTTTACGGTATTCGGAATTATTCCCAGGCTCAGCAAGCCTCACCCGGGAAACTATCCTCATACCATAAACTTTTCCTTCCTGGACTTGTGGCATAATGTACTATTTTATCAATCTTATTATGAATAAAATTGAAACCACTAATAGTTATTAGAATGTATTCAGACAATTTACAGCTCAAAAATTTATTATAGGATTCTTGAAATGCAATAATGGACTCAAAAAAGCAAAAGGTATAATTCTAGTGAAATTGCTTCAACAATTCAAGGAACCCATTCTCAAACTGGATTTCACCAACTTTATCGTCACATTTATCTTATCACGTTATCACTCCAATTCGAATTTTACTGCACTATAGAACCAATTCAAATCAACATCACTATTTTGTAAGGAAAATTTCTCAGGACGAAAATTGCGTGTAAGGTAAATTGCAACAGTATTTCTCTATACTCATGGGTGGGAAATGTAGGTGCATCGAAATTATTCAGGAAATAGTCGACGAGAAATCGCATAGGTCAGCAATAATTTTGCATGAATGGGTCACGTGATACAATCGCAATTTTACGAAATTTTGTATCTACAGATATCACTGGCGGCTCGTGCCCACGGAACAGGTGAAGTTCTGTACAGAAAAAGATAAGGGCACTTAAACTGTTTTGTGGGTACAAGACGACAGTGACACATATATAAGTTATGAGCTCTACCCCTCCCTGTTCTTTCTCATGTTCCTTTTCCATAATTCCTCGAAATCGTTTTCATCGTGACTACATTTTATGAACTTCAGTATCTTCTTAAATGTAACGAATTGAAAGATTACTAAACCGTTAACCATTTGAATTCACACTTCACAAGACAGATTTTCAATACTCAGCAGTGATGCAAAAGTCCAAAATTGATACGCGATCGTACAGGAAGGAAGCTCCTTGACACTGACATTTGCAACGTTAAGTATCAAACCTTACTTTGTGGAGATGCATCTCATTTGACAATGTCGGAAATTGGCGAAAGAAAACTATTGGTTCTCTGAAACTTAGCGTATTCTCTGTTGATTAAATTTTTTAAAAACCTAAACTACGTTTAAATTGTTTCAAAATTTTCAATCATTGAGAAAAAATAATCAAATCAATAACAATATGACTGAAATACATAAGCATTGCAAAATGCAAATGTTCCGTATCAACAAGCTTTATTTCTGTATCAATTCTGGTTTCACTACTGCGTATCGGATATCAGGGCCCTCGGGAATTTAAAAAATTTCAATTGGGCTATTAGAATAATTTCTCACTATTTGATAAAAAAAACTTATTTTACCAACAACTTGAATCCACAAGAAATTGATTCCTCTGCATAAACTCATCCATTATAATGAATTGATAATGAATAATTGATTAATTGAAAAACCACGATATGAAGCAGGAAACGCCCCTCTTAAATTTAATTTTATTGTTCGCTGACAACCACCTTACACTCTGTCGACCAATCACATGCCGGTTCCCAATAAAAACTCCTCCCTAATATTTTTACAAAATTGTTGTAGTTTTTCAAATTTTTCTGGCAAGAGGTCGGTATTATATCATTGATAGTTTGAGTTGTATTTCATTATATTCATCGTACAGAAAAATAGAATTAATCCGTATAAGATGGGAGTGCAAAATTATAAATTCATCTAATTTCATACAGCATAAAACTATTGAAGTATAGTACTGGTCTAAGTTGCAAGATAGGAGAAAAACTGAGTCTAAATTCTATAAATTAATTTCCCCAAATTGATAGAATCTCACCAGCCTGAATACATATAAATAAATAAATATTATATTAGCACAAGATTGTCAATAGTGAATCAGCGTAATTCTCTGTGTATGATACATCAGTTCTTGATAGCTAGCAAATGATACGTCCATCATTTTCTTGCTAGCAGCCATTTTCTGAGACAGAACTCACGAAACACTATCAACCAATAACAAAAGAGCAGGCGGGGCATGAAGGCGTGTCCAATGGAAGTCAAAGCAAGTCACCCTATTGCTACTGCCATCTGCTGGCTGAATTCAGAGCTATTTCGAATGTTATTCAAGAAAGTTGGGTAGAGCAGTGGTAATGGCTGAAATTTCCAATTTGCTCGTTACTGAGTTTTCGATTTTTTGTTAAAACATCTTTATTTCCAGTGAAATAAAATATTTATGATGATTCTCAATATGTTTATTTGAAGAATTTGTTATTCTCTTCCTTATGTGCTTCCAAGCAACTTAATAAAATAAATTAATCAACAATTCCTTGGTCATTTGACAAAAGCACTTAAGTCCACTTTTTAAGGAAATGAGATAATTACATATCCGGGTGTAGAATTTTGAGGTCTACGCTTTGGTAAAACAACCTATGTCTTACTTCCATTATTAAGACTTTTATAACATCTTAAGTCAGGTGTTGCAGATGAATTATGGGAATCTATGTTTGGGTAAAACCACTCAACTCACTATTTCTATTGTTCTGAGGATGTGTAAAATAACTTAAGTCTTTGATTTCATTCGGGAAAAATGACCTAACTCCACTTATGTCATGTTTTTACATGGTCCAAACAACTTAAGTCATGTCTAAATCAGTGATTTCACATTTTAACATCACTTTTGAATGATAGAATTATGAATAAGTGTATTTTGAACCTACTTTGTAAGTTTTATTGTGATAGGATAAAAAATATTATTGAAAATTGTATTTAAACATACTAGAAAACTTTGAGCTCCATTTTCTCAAAACTGCAGTTTTGGACTTAAGTGGTTTTGTCATATGACCAAGGAATTAATGACAAGAAAATTAATATTCAAATGATAAATAATAGTACATTGTGATAGTTTGCTCAATGAAGATTGCCTTTAATTATTTTTTATTAATTCCTGTCATTTTCCTTATCACAAAAAGGGGGTCCCTGCCAAAATATTGCATAGGACGCCAAAAAACCACGCGAGGGCCCTGCCCGAAATCCACCGTGTAAAGAAGGCTCTACAGACGAACCATATCATAATTATATAGGTTGATTCCATATTCAGTGTATATAGTGAAAGATACAGTATATACTTTTTGCTAACACAGTCCCATAGTATGATATTATACATCTACAGATATATTTACACACTATACAGTGTGAACCGCACTCACTGCAAATTGCAGTCTCCATTTGCCTATAGTCTGTCCAAGCGAAGAAGACATTCTGGCAAAATGGGAAAATGACTCTAGCTCGGTCAATATAGGTTCGAAAACTATGAAATTGCTATTAAATTGTAGTACACATTCTGACCTACAATTTGAGGTTGAATTTATGAATTTTGAACCAATATTGATCGAGCTGAAGTCATTTTACCATCTTGCCAGAATGTCTTCTTTGCTTGGACGCAGACTATACATTGCATAATATTTGTGCCATCTGCATTGAATTTATCCAAACCACGGAACTTGGGTTCAGTATAATAGTTGACTCCAAAAACTAAGGCGGTTGGCGAATGACTGTTATTAATTCTTAACTCTGTCAGGACAGTCGGCGAGCTGTCTGCTAGAGTACATCGAAACGAGAACTACCCTAGCAATACTAAATCGCTCTCGAAGACAGCTCCAGACTGTCCTGACGGAGCTGAGCATTATTAACAGTTACGAGCGAACCGCCTTGATTTTTGGAGCCAGCTGTAGAAAGTAACAATTTCACGGTTTACGTCTTCAGTCCCTCATTTCTTGAAAGATATGAATCTGCTTTCATATAGTCTGTCCAAGAAAAGAAGACCCTCTGGCAAGATGGGAGAATGACTCAGGCTCGGTCAATATTGTGTCAAAAATTATCAATTTGATCTCAAATTGTGAGAAACAATTTGATCTACTTTTAAGACCACATTTATAATTCTTAAACAAATATTGACCAAGCTGGAGTCATTTTCCCATCTTGCCAGAGGCTCTTCTTTGCTTGGACAGACTATAGGATCAAGTGCACCTTTGCATACATAAACCAGGTACCTTGACCAATGCTAATGTTTGGCTAGCCTACTGGGACTATTTTCGATCTGATATAACACCAGACTAAAGGTATAGATTTTCTAGCTACTATACAATAATATACCTGTAGGTATTATAGTGTGATGTACAGTGGTATAGTCTGTTCAGGCAAAGAAGACCCTCTAGCAAGATGGGAAAATTACTCCAGCGTGGTCAATATTTGTTCAAGAATTATTTATGTGGTCTTAATAGTAGATCAAATTGTTTCCTACAATTTGAGATCAAATTCATGATTCTTGAACCAAAATTGACCGAGCTTGAGTAATTTTCACATCTTGCCAGAGATGTGCCTATTGTTTGTGGTGGTCTTCTTTGTTTGGACAGACTATATATATAAAGGCCTACCTATAGGTATAATGTGATGGACAGTCCTAGGCTGGAAGTATGGATTTTCTAGTAAGTATAGATATAGGAATTCATAGTCCCAGATATAGTCTGTCCAAGCAAAGAAGACCCTCTGGCAGGATGGGAAAATTACTCAAGCTCGTTCAAGATTGGTTCAAAAATTGCCAATTTGTTCTCAAATTGTAGGAAACAATTTGATCTACTATTAAGACCACATTTATAATTCTTGAACAAATATTGATCGAACTGGAGTCATTTTCCCATCTTGTCAGAGGCTCTTCTTTGCTTGGTCAGACTATACCTATAGGTATAATGTGATAGACGGTCCTAGACTGGCAGTATGGATTTTCTACTAAATATAGATATATAAAGTCCTAGATAATAGCACTGTTGCTTCAGGAATATGGGCTAGACGTTTACAATGGAAATTCATATTGGAGTATGGAAGAAACTGACCTCTTTATTCAGACAGCTGACGCTAGAAGTTAGGCGGTTTCGTCTATCTCTTGTAGGCCTATATTCTGTCCAAGTATATAGACTATATAACCTACATCTTGAACCTCCATCATCATCATTCATCCTTTGCTTAAAATACTTGGAAACCAAGTCGCAATTGTAAAGAAAGAATTAAGAAAATAAAGTAGAGGGGACATTTTGTCAAGATTGCTAAAAATGGCACCAGCTCGGTCAATATTGGTTAAGAATTTTTATTTTATTTATCGTATGCTTTTAATAGTGGGGAGACCCAACGGGTTGTTCCACTTCGCAATATTATAACCTCATTTCTCACGAATGAAAAGATGGAGGTCCATGTGGGTTATAGTTCTTTTAAAATAGTCATTTTTAAACAAAATTTTTGATTTCAAAACATCATTAAATAACAACTAAACTAAAACACTACACAAATTCACTTCATGGCCGACAAATATTAAATTTTGACTGGAAATTTGGATCACGAAATTTGGTCTCACATTTAGGAAGAAATCCTATTTATTTGTCTATTATTTATTTATTGATTTATTTACAAATAATACTTAATGGTAAGTTTCAACACTCAACAGGCCTCAGTCCAAAACTGTCCCTTTTCAAATCTAGAATACAATCCCTTATCTACAATTTGATACCAAATTGACAATTTTCGCACCGATTTTGACCGAGCTGGAGTCATTTTTCCATCTTGTCAGAATGTATTCTTTGCTTGAACAGACTATACGTGAGGGAACCTAATAACAGCTGTTGTAAAAATGCATCGCCTCTTTTAATTTCACTTAGGCTAATCTATACCTTGTTCACGATGACTTGAGACTTTAAAGTAAACAAACCCTCAAAGTAAACAAACAGGGTGGCTACTGTTGCAATGACAAACCATAGCAACGACACGACACAGTCTCGACAAGAAATAGCTGACATATACGCACATATACGCGTGGCCAATGCTATGACTTGTTAATGCTATTAATACAAAACAAGGTATCAACTTTCATGGAAGTCTATCTATGTTAGGTTTCAAAATTTGAAGTGAAAATTAATATTTTGAATAATATTATCCGTGTTTTGATTCTTTTTATTTATGTAACAACCTACCAAATTCTAAATTACGGTTTCATAGTTTTTTTACATTCAGAAGTTGAAATTTGTGTATAATTTAAGTTTTAAGTGTGGACATAACCTCTATTTTGAATATTTTGACCAAAATTGTGAGAAAGAGACGTTTTGGACTTTGTCTGTGTTTCAATCCTACTGTATTTCAATCTTGTTAATAAATAAATAAGATAAATGTTAATACGTGCTATGTCGTTTATTGGTTATGGTTTATCGTGGCTGAGTTGGCCACCCCATACTTACATGCATACATACGTAGAGAGTTTGTTTATTTCGTCTCAAGGAAACGTGAATAGGGTGTAGGCAAAGCTGAATGACAACTCCATTTGACAAGATAAGCTGTTGTAGCGTACAAGAAGCAAAAGAAACAGCTCAACTATACAACCGATGGTAATTTGCATTGAGGATTTATGGGTGACAATGGAATAGAACAGATCTTTTTCATTATATTCTAATAGTGTTATTCTTATTGTATTTTCTCTGTGTATAATTAGTCTGAGACTGATAGCACAGTCTCTAAAGTAATTTGTACTTTCAAGGTCATCTGAATAATTACAATAATCTTAATTCTTATCAAATGAAAAGACAAGACGTTAGCAAACCACCGATTTATTAAAAAATCGAGATACCGGTCTCGGTTGTTACACCATTATCAATCTCTGGTAAACTCCAAACACTGGTAGTTTACCAGAGTTTCATAATGGTGTAACAACCGAGACCGGTATCTCGATTTTTTTAAAATTAGTGGTTTGACAACGTCTTGTCTTTTCATGTAATTTGTATAACCACCACAACATCACCTTCACAACTATTCAAAAACTCTTAATTCTTCCTAAATGAGTTTTTAGGGATAAAACTGACTGAGTTTTCTCAAATAATTCCATCAACACAGCGAAATCAATCTCAACATCCTGTTGGATGACAATTTATTAATAGGGGTGAAAATCTGTCACCTCAACCCCTGATGAAGAAAGGGGTGGGGGGTGAGGATCTGAGACTGGTCCAAAAACCTGCATTAATCTTCCCTTCATCCCCCAAACGGATGCGTTCAAATCATGGTAATGCATTTCACCTTACTTCCTCCCCTTCTACGTCTCTTCACCGTCAACATCTTCTACTTTTACTTCATTGATCCTCGATTTTCTTCTCCTTCTCTTAATATTCTACTCCTCCTTCTCCTTTTTCTCTTTATTCATTTCAATCTCCTTCTTCTCCTTATTCCCATTCGTCTCTTTCTCCTCTTTCTTCATCTTAATCTCCTTCTTCTCCTTCTTTATCTTCTTCTTCTTCTCCTCCTCCTTCTCCTCCTTCTCCTCCTTCTTCTTCTTCTTCTTCTTCTCCTTCTTCTTCTACTTATTTTTTTTCTTCTTCTTCTTCTTCTCCTTCTTTTTTCTTCTTCTTCTTTTCTTCTTCTTCTTCTCCTCTTCTTCTTCTTTTCTTCTTCTCTTCTTCTTCTTTCTTCTTCTTCTTCTTCTTCTTCTTCTTCTTCTTCTTCTTCTTCTTCTTCTTCTTCTTCTTATTTTCTTCTTCTTCTTCTTTCTTCTCTTCTCTCTCCTCTTTCTTTCTTCTTTCCCTTCCTCTCTCTTTCTTCTTTCCTCCTCTTCCTTCTTCTCATACCTTTTTCTTCTTCCTTTTCTTCTCTCCTCCTACTTCTCTATTTCTCTTTTCTCTACTCCATCCTTCTTTCTTCTCCTCCACCTACTTCTCCTATTTTCTTCTCTCTCCACCTTCTCCTCCTCCCACTTCATCTCCAACTTTTATTTTCTCCGGTCCTCTTTCCAACCCCCCCAAACATCAATTTATCACGCACTTTATTATTCATCGGTGGGGTGTTTTGATGTGACATAAATCCCCCCAGGAGTGAAAAGAGGGGGTACCGGACACTGAATTTCTATTGTGTGTTACCCCCCAGTGTGCCCCCCCATATTGCCACCCCTATACAATCGAGAAGAATTTGTTATGTATAATGGGGTACATAATAATATAGGCCTGAGCATAAAAATATAATAGAGAAGAATAATGAAGGTATAGTCATCCCGGTTATAAGCTTCTTATCCTTCTTTGCTTTCTTCTTCTTCTTCTTCTTCTTATTCTTCTTCTTCTTCTTCTTCTCCTTCATCTTCTTCTTCTTCTTCTTCTTCTTCTTCTTCTTCTTCTTCTTCTTCTTCTTCTTCTTTTTCTTCTTCTTCTTCTTCTTCTTATTCTTCTTCTTCTTCTTCTTCTCCTTCATCTTCTTCATCTCCTACTCCCTGTTCTCCAGCTATATCCTTGCAAACATTTACAGGTATTAGTATCCCAATAATATCCGTTTGCGTTATCCTATTGTGCGAAAGTTGTCATTTTCCTGCAAGGGGGTTGCAGTAAAGAATCGCCTAAATCGTTTTGGATGATGGATTACTGTAGACCCAGTGGCGTAACAGCCGGGCCCGCAAGGCCCGCAATGTGGGGGGGCCCGAGAGCCAGGGGGGCCCGCGAGTCGGTGAGCTGGAAATGACACTGTATGTGAAGTAGACCTCATCAAAGATTTTCTCCATGGAATGTTAAGTTTGAGAAGGAATCTACAAGAATTATTAGAAATATCAAAAAAAGAAACAGTGAAATAAGTTAGTGAATTTTTATTAAATGAGTATTACTCCACTGGCGGCTCGCGCCAACCAAACAGGTGATGTGTTCGCATCTTTTACTGTACAGCACTTCACCTCTTTCGTGATCACGAACCGCCAGTGGAATTACTCTATTGCTTGCAATGTCCCAGATGTATGCGTAACATACATTTTGTTTTTTACTATACCAGTAACGGAAGCTTTGCTGAATAGTCATTCTCAAAATTAAAATTGAACAAGGTTCAAGTGACCAATGTCCAATTGAACAACCTTCCAAGTGTCATGTCACAAAAATACTTAGTGGGCTCAGCTTATTAAGTATTGGAAGTAGAGTGGCTTGAGAAATTGACTTGAAACAGACCATTCAAGCATATGCTTCTTCCAACTCAAAAAGATCTTTAAAATTCAAGTAAAGTTATTCGTGCGTCATTTTCCTTTTCTACATTCCTTCTTCTTGTTCTACAGTAGTTTTGTCGTACGGTAATATATTTTTCTAAATAAAATATTTTCATGCTCTAATGTTTGTTATTCTGCCCAAAGATTCGTAGTAAACCAATGTCATTTATTTTTAATGTAGGTCAACAATAGAAATTCAACTTAAGCAAAGATAAAACTTACAAAAATTCAATATTTCAGTGCATGGTAACTGTACGAAACCCTTCAAATGGAATCTACTATTGTTGAACAAATTTAATTTTAATATCAACTACGGTACTGTATGTAGCAGCGGATGTAGAACCGGGCAGCTCAAGCCGCGCGGCTCTAGCTGCCGCTTGGGAATTGTACATTTAAGTTTAATTCTATATTGGTGGCTGACCACCTCACACTACTCAATGTAAGATGAGAAACGCCCCTCTTAAATTCAATTCTATTGGTGGCTGACAACTCCCTCCACTCTGTCGACCAATCACAAGCTAGTACAAGTCTACGCCCACAACGCCCTCTCATTGGCTGATGCCATTACGCCATCATGGCCTAGCAAAGGCGGAGCTTGAAGGCGTGTCTAATAGGAGTCTAAGCGAATCACCATATTGCTACTGCCATCTGCTGGCTGAATTCGGAGCTAACTTATTTCGAATGTTTTTTCAAGAAAGTTGAGAAGGGCGGTGAAAATAGCTACAATCTTCAATTCGCTTGTTATCAAGTTTCCAATTTTTGTTAGGACAAGTATATTTTCAGTGGAACTCAAGATTTATGATGATTCCCAATATGATTCCTGTGAAGAATTTATAATTTTCTCCCTGATGTGCTCCCAAACAAATAAATAGAAATAAATCAATTGATAATTGAAAACTGAATAAGTCGCTAAAATGTTTTCCATTTATTGATACAGTACTTGGTACAGTATTTCCATTTCCAACTTATCCCAACCAGAAATATCCAAGCATAATTTTCAAGTGCTCTCGATGACAAAGTACGGTACAATGTTACAGTTTTGCTCAATGTAGGTAGCCTATACTTATTTTCTATTTATTTCTTTTATGCTTTTGCTCATCACCTATTACATGTCTGAATACATAAAAATATAAAACATTACGTCAATACATTAGAATAAGAAAGTCCCGATAACCCTTTTTTTGCCACACAACAAGCAACAATGCGATTACAAATGAGTAAACTGTAAAAATGGAAGGCAGCTTGAATCATGTTTGGCTTAGAATATGTTGGATTGTATCCGTATGATAATGGGGGGGGGGGCGCCAGCAGAAATCTAGAAATCTCGCACAGGGCACCAAAACACCACGCGAGGGCCCTGCTGTATAACAATGTATAAAACCAACTAATCAGGTGAATGATAATATGATTTAAAAATTATTTGAAGGCCAATGTAATCTAATGATTGAAAAGCTTGCTCGTTTCTAGCAAAATTGAAGGGATTTCAAACTAGCAATAAGCTATAATTTATTGATTGTTAGATCTGTCATAAGCTTTAATCTTCAATGATCAAAATATACGAAGACTTTTTTGGCATGAAACAATCCAATATAAGGGGGGTTCCTTTTACTTTATTTGTAATCATTTTTCAATGTGTTTTGTATTATGAATTATGAGGAAATAAATAAATTTGAATTGAATTGAATCCAATATACATTAAATGAGGTACATTATTGGTCGAAGTAGTGAAAAAATCCATAAATCAAAGTCACTTTGGGGGGCCCGTAAAATATGTTTGCGGGGGGGGGGGGGCCCGAAAAAAACTTTTACGGCACTGTGTAGACCTGTCTCAACAAGGGCATTATAAACAGTAGAATGCGTAGTGCAGCTTAGTAAGTCCATCTAGGACTCGACTTTTCCAATGAGTCTAATGAAATGAAGGTGTGATTAAGTATATCAAGAGAAAACATTATTCCCATCGTCCTCAACACACGCTGCCACGGAACTCGTTAACAATGCATCGATTATATTAATTATTCCAAACCACACAATCACCTCAAAGCATAAAAAGATTTTCAGATTCAAATTCAATAACTTTATTCATATAGATTACATAATACAATAATTCGAATCATATGCTGTAAGAATAAATATATAAATGAAAATAAAACTAATAATTAAATAACACTATAATAATAGGATAATAACACTATAATAATTCAATAACACTATAATTAAATTGTGGTTCGCTTAAGTTGGCTAATTATAAACTATGAAAACTTGCAAAATGAGGCAGTTGTAGGATTCAATAAGCTAACGGTGACATAAATTCGTGCTGTATCTACATAAAATGGCGGAGTTTAGACATATAAATGTCCATTCTTGGAGAGGGATGTTCAAAGACATTTCTCCCATTAACACTCAACCAGAGAAAGAGAGAGAGAGAGAGAGAGAGAGAGAGAGAGATAGAGTGAGCAAGATACGATTAGAATAGATTATTCACTTTATTCACATTTAGATTACAATGTGATTCTGATCTAGATTACAACATTTATCGGCTCATACCAATAGAGACAGAAATAGAAAAAAGAGAGACATAGACAGAGACAGACACGAGGGAGAGTAAGAGAGAGTTTTGGCGGAGCCGAAAGAAAATCAGATTTTCGATCAGCAAAAAAATTGTGAGATGAAAAATCGCCTATTTCTACCAACACACCGCAACAATCAATCACACAATCGCCTACTGCCAATATTCGCTTGCTACCGAGTGAATGAATGAATAATGAATCATTCATCATGCTAGCTGCAATACGTCATGACGTCACAACAGATTTGGCGCCAAAATTCAAGCGTACATGGCTGCAGGGTAGTCTGTCCAAGCTGTGAAGACATTCTGACAAAATGGGAAAATGACTCCAGCTCGATCAATACTGGTTCAAAAATTGAAAATTTAGTTTCAACTTGTAGGTAATTTTTTGATCTACAATTTGAGACCAAGTTTGTAATATTTGAACCAATATTGATCGAGCTGGAGTCATTTTCCCATCTTGCCAGAATGTCTTCTTTGCTTGTACAGGCTACAGCGAAACAAAAAACCGAATTGAAGGTGACATATGAAATGCGGCAATCTGAAATTGGTATATTGCACGCAACAAAGAAACAGGCGGTTGGAGAATGACTGTTATTGACTCTCAACTCTGTCAGGACAGTCCGCGAGCGATTTTATTGATCATATCGAGTGGAGATTAACCACAGCAAACCGTTCCGCACTTGCAGACAGCTTTCACACTGTCCTGAAAGAGCTGAGAATTAGTAAAACTCATTGGTCAATCGCCAATTTTTTTTTACATTAGCTACAGTGCTTTAGGCTATTTCGGGTGATTGAAAGTTTTCGATTTATCCTGAGCTGGAAAGCTTTAATAGTCTATTAAGTCCTAAATTGAAGTCTGATTTCAACCTGAATTGTGTTTCGATTGCAGTTTGGGAGTTTCAATAGCCAATAGAATGTTGTGATTTCTATACTTCTTCTATTTAAACCACTTTAAGAACAGTATAGTATAGCACAGGTGGCTCGTGCCCATGAATTAGGTGAAGTGCTGTACAGTGAAAGATACAGGCACTTCACCTGTAAGCTAGTTGGAGGAGTGGTAAAGCGCCGGTCTGATAACCAGGTGGACCCTGGTTCAAGTCCCAAGCGGGGGAACAATTTTTGACCACAGCACAATCACATAGATACGGCCACCCCGTCTTTCGGAGGAGACGATAAGCCGTCGGTCCCGACTACATAAAAAAAAAGTAGTCGTCATCTATCATCCTTTTCATTACCCACGCACAAGCCTAAGAGCTCATGTGGGCTTCACCCTCATAATCAAAAACAAATCAAAAACCTGGACACCAGCCGCCAGTGTAGCATAGTCTGTACAATCAAAGAAGACATTCTGGCAAGATGAGAAAATGGCTCCAGCTCGGTCAATATTGGTTCAAGAATTATAAATTTGGTCTGAAATTGTAGGAAACATTCTGATCTACAAGTTGAGACCAAATTTGTAATTCTTGAACCAATGTCTTCTTTGCTTGGATAGATACAACTGCTGCTAGGTCGACTCCAGCTCGGTCAATATTGGTTCAAGGATTATAAATTTGGTCTCAAATTGCAGATCAGAACGTATCCTACAATTTGAAACCATATTTATAATTTTTTAATCAATATTGACCGAACTTGAGTCATTCTTACATCTTGCCAGAATGTTTTCTTTGCTTGGACAGACTACTATATACTATAGTATAGACTATAGTATAATTAGTATATAGTTATAGACTACTATAACTATATACATATAAGGCAATCCTAAATCATTTGAAATCAGTCTACAGTTTTTGAGTTGGAAGTTGAAATATTTATCAATTCTCTTCTTTGTTCGATAGTTTAGAATATTTTTGTTGTTTGTAGCATTCAAGTTACAGAGATAAAAATAAAATCCATCGAAACCTCTCAACTGAATTACGATTTGAGAGTTTGCAACGAGAGATATTTTAGCTCACTAGTTTTTAAGTTGAGATAAATCGAAAACTCTTGTTACGATTTAAAAGCTTCAATCGAGAATGGAAGCTCATGAGTGGGCAGTAGTAGTCGGCCATTTTCAAAACTGCAGAATCACAAACCATAAGAACAATGTCATTTAAAAAACACCAGCGGCTCGTGCCCACGAAACAGGTGAAGTGCTGTACAGTAAAAGATACGAGCACTTCACCTGTTTCATGGGCACGAGCCGCCAGTTTAAAAGATAGAAAGGTTTCAACGATATCCACTTCAACATCAACTTGAAATAATTCGAATGAGACTGCTTCAAGCATCAAATGTTTGAAAAATTGTTTTCAAGTAAAAAATTCCTTAATCGCTTTCAGATATTCGATTGTATGCTTCAATCCAGCTCTCAAATAACCCAGATGGAACCATCCAATAGTTAAAAAGCTGGAATAAATGGCTAAATCGCCTTAAAAATTTTAAGGCGATTTCATTTTGAGTTGAAATGAATCGAACAGCTCCTAAATCAATAGCTGGAGAATCATTTTTGAAAATCGTAGCTTCAATTTCAGTCTGAATACCCATCTTGTCTTCTCAAATATGGAAAATTGCTTCTTCCACTTTTATTTGGATAAATTACTTCAAGCGTTAAAAAATATGGAATTGAAGTGATGAATTCATACAAGTTTGATACATTTTTATTAGGCAGTAAAGAGTGAACCATAATTGTGATAAGTATGAGTTGAAGTTGAACCAAAGTGAACTATTAACTATAATTGAGTCATCACTATATATATATTATATTATCAATATATATATATATATATATATATATAGCACATCATAGAAAGTCACTTTTAGATAATTATTTCACAAATAGACAGATTTAAGTGATGGATAGGAAGAAAAACACAAATAAACTTACATTTTAAGGTGAAAATATTTCGGTGAAAAAAAAAATATATTTTATATTATCTATATATATATATATATATATATATATATGGAAAACATTATCTTATTCCCAGTAGTATTGAATCGGACATGAGAAAAGATTCAGCAACAATAGTAAATATGAAGGGAAAAAGTATCTCGAGTTAAAATGTAGCCTATCTCAAATTATATCGAGTTCAAGGCCGATGAGGATGTTGAATTTCTGTATTTCAATATCAAAGGCAAACTTCGAAACATTCTAGAAGCTTTAGAAATAACTAAAAGTTGATCAACAGCTTATTTTAAATGACTAGAATCATTCCACCCTCCAATTTAGTTTTATCGTGAATTTGTAAGTCATTTGTCACTTCCGTATCATTCATCTATTCATCTCAAATGTTATTGTAACTCACTGGCGGCTCGTGCCCATGAAACAGGTGAAGTGCTGTACAGTAAGAGATACGGGCACTTCACCTGTTTCGTGGGTACGAGCCACCAGTGTTGTAACTATTCATCAATATTCCAGTATTGTGTTTGTTGTTTGAATCGCCATTTTGTAACGTTCGTATGAACCGCTAATCGGGGAGGAGCTTGTCTAGACCAATGGCTGACGTTCACTGTGATTGGTAAGCAACCACCAATGGCGGTGCTTCAACGCTAGTATAAATACTACTGCTCTTCACGTTTAGTTTTAGTTCACTGGCGGCTCGTACCCACGAAACAGGTGAAGTGCCCGTATCTTTTACTGTATAGCACTTCGCCTGTTTCGTGGGCACGAGCCGCCAGTGCTTCACGTTTAGTTTTAGTTTACTAATAAGTAAACTAGAATAGTAGATTGAGACTAGTAGATTGATGATTGTGTAACAACCGAAACTAGTATCTCGATTCTTTATAGATCTGTGGTTTAACAATATTTTCTCTTTTAATTTAATAAGGATAACTACCACAATATCACATTCATAACATCTCAACAGGGGAAGAATAAACATCAATGAAATTATGTAATTTGAAAATAGAAACAACAAAAGAGCATATCGTCAATTTTTCCACAAATTTTTCATATTGGAGACTTCATGTTTTCGAAAAATTCGCTGTAATTAAATCTATTCAACAGAAATTTTCTCCTCTATTACAACGTTGAAAACCAAAACCAATGATCCAAGAATTTGACATTTTGAAAATTTCTCCGATATCCAACAAAAACAATTCACCAAATGAATTTCACAAAATTCCCTCAATTTTAAACGTCAAACATTTCCTGATTCTCGTTTCCAAGAAAATCGCGCTAACAACAAATCGATTCTAAACAATGCATTCATTGTTTTCAGCTTCCGGCAGGAAAAAAGTTCGGGGAAAAAAGTCGAAAGAGTTTAGAAAAATAGGATAAACAAAGAAATGAAAAGAAACAAATGGAGGAAAGGAGTGCAAGGGATTGAAAAGAGAAAGAGAGAGAAAAAGTGTAACAAAAGGGAGAAATAAGAAGAAAACAAATGAAGGAAAGAAGTGCAACAGATTGAGAAGAGAGAGGAAGAAATAAAACAAAACAAAACAGATGGGTGGGTAGAAAATTGCCATTGGCTGTCAAGAGGTCAACTAATGTTATACTCTTTTTATGTAACTTCCGACTAAGAATTCATTGTATTTCAAATCTCATACATGTTAGACAAATACGAAAGTTACATCAACTATTGTTAATAGAGCACATTCTAAAACAACACTTGAACTACCTGCGAAAAGCGACTCGTTATAGTCTGTCCAAGAAAAGAAGGCATTCTGGAAAGATGGGGAAATGACTCATGCTTGTTAAATATTGGTTCAAACATTATAAACTTGGTCTTCAATTGTAGTGGAGTATGCTATCTACGATTTGATACTGGATTTATAGTTTTTGAACAGATATTGACCGAACTGAAGTCATTTCCCCATCTTGCCGGAATGTCTTCTTTGCTAGGACAGACTGTACTTGATCGAAAAAAACACAAAAAATTGAGGGGCACTCTTGAAGTTACTGTAAATAAACAGAGGGAAAACTTTGAAGGAGTGAATAAAGCAAAGACGAAGGGTAGGGGAAAGAAGAAGAAGAAGAAGAAGAAGAAGAAGAAGAAGAAGAAGAAGAAGAAGAAGAAGAAGAAGAAGAAGAAGAAGAAGAAGAAGAAGAAGAAGAAGAAGAAGAAGAAGAAGAAGAAGAAGAAGAAGAAGAAGAAGAAGAAGAAGAAGAAGAAGAAGAAGATGATGATGATGATGATGATGATGATGATGATGATGATGATGATGATGATGATGATGATGATGATGATGATGATGATGATGATGATGATGATGATGATGATGATGATGATGATGATGATGATGATGATGATGATGATGATGATGATGATGATGATGATGATGATGATGATGATGATGATGATGATGATGATGATGATGATGATGAAGAAGAAGAAAATGGTAGAAAATAAAACAAGAAAAACTGGACGAAAAGAAAACTTCCTGTTATCGACTTGTCATATAGTGGTGGATGTAGGCCTAGATAGATTGACAGATATAGATATATACAATAAAGGGTGTCTCGTAAAAGGGCATCCACCCTTGAAGAGTCCGATGGTTCGATAAGGTAAACAAATAATGTTTACAAGCCTTCAACAACACTCAAGGACTACTTCACTAACTGACACCAAATTGGAGTGAAACAAATTATCTATCGGAGTGGAGAAAATTGTTGGAAAGCAACAAAAACTATCTGAGTGGAGCAATAAAATGATTGGGAAACAAATTATTGGAGTAAGGCAAATTGGAGTAGGCTAGGAGTTGAGCAAATTGGGGTAATAGAGATAAAAAATAGAGAGAGAGTATAAAGTTTGAAAGATAGATAATGTCTTTATTTGTCCACTTATCACATTACATATTGAGCACTGGCGGCTCGTGTCCACGAAACAGGTGAAGTGCTGTACAGTAAAATATACGGGCACTTCACCTGTACAATGTGTAAGAGTCACCAGTGATATTAGGTTATGTGGGGGAAGTTGAGACACAAGAGGCACAATTCACTCAACTCATAAAGTGGCGTTTAACATAATTTTATCGGTTACCGAATACATAAACTTTTCTGTCGCATTGAAAATAGTGGGATTGGGTCGATAACAATTTTCCTGGAATGGGCTAATGTCATAGCTTGAGAATGGTGTGAATTTGCTGAGAAATTTGTTTGGAAAGGTCGTAAAAACTTGGTTTCAAAGTGGTTGATCGATAGTAATTTTTTTATGAGGCTAGGCATGAAATTTTCGAGTTCCGGTTGAATAGGAAAAAGTCTGATGTCCGGTTTTTCCAAGCACACTCAAATTCGAGGGACCCTCAAGTTTACTACATTTCCTATACTTATCATAGAAAATGTCAGCTGTTCATCAAAATTTGAGGTTATTTTGTCCATATTTAAGAATTTCAAGATGGCGGCTGAACAAATACCATTCATACGATGTATTACTGTGGTTGGTGTGTATGTTATATAGATTTACCAACTACCCTCCACCCTCCACGCTCTACCCACCGGCAGTGCGGCCTCAGCCTAATTGATAATATCAGCTGTTGGAGCGCTCAAATAGCAGACAAAACCGCCTAACTATAAGGCATCAGTTATGTTTTTCATCAAATACTAATAGGAGAAATTCTGTTGTAGTTAATCACTCGCTCAGGTTAGCGAGCAGCCTGATTGGCCAGTAAGTTGAACAGTCGCCATTAGTGTGTCAACCAATCAGGAGCCAGCTGTACTATAACGTCACATGTCACCTGACAGCCATGTTTACAAATTTACTAGCTACTAGATTCTTATTGGTCAAAGCCGTTCTTGGTTCAGCTCATCGGCCAATCAAACGGCTCTTTGAATATTTTAAGGCGTTCCACTTCATATGCATTGTCACTCCCACTTTTCATGAAGTTTTATTTGTAGATTTCCTTATCATTTCTTACGATTCTCAACATTATCATCATTATTATCATTATTTGATAATGTTTGACAGTGTTATGATTTTTTCGTTCTATGTCAATATCATCTTATAGCAAACAAATTCATAGGCTTCGTATTATATAGGCGGCCCTCTACAATCTGTAACGCCTTCAAGACCCCAAAATCAACTATCTCTCAATTTTCTTCCCACTTAATTTCCCATCAAATTCACGCCGGCTTCCCATTATCTAACCACAAAAATCATCCACCCCTTCAAAAGATTATCATCCCTTATCACAACTCTTCCTACAAAATTCCACCCTCATTTTCTACATTTCTCTCTCACGTTTTACTCTACACTCCTTTCTTATCTCTCTCTCTCTCTTTTCTACACTTCTCTCTCACCTTTCTTTCTCCTCGACTTTCCTTTCTCACCTTTTTCTCTTTTATACAATTCTCTGTTACATTTCTCTCTTATCTACACTTCTCTCTTGCCTTCTTCTCTTTTCTATCCTTCTTTCTCACCTTCTCTCTTTTTCACACTTATCCCTTACCTTTCTTTCTATTCGACACTTCTTCCTCGCTTTCATCTCTTTTCTACATTTCTCTGTCACTTCCTCTTTTCTCTACAGTTTTCTTTCACCTTTCTCTCTTTTCTACATTTTTCTATCACCTTTCTCTCTTTTTTACACTTCTCTCCCACATTCCTCTCTTTTCTACACTTCTCTCTCATATTTATCTCTTTTCCACACTTATTCTCTCTAACCTTTCTCTCTTTTCTACACTTTTCTTTCTTTTCACACATATCTCTCACCTTTCTCTCTTTTGAAAACTTCTCTCTCACAGAGAGAGACAGAGAGAGATCTCTCTGAGATCTCCCCCTTATCTACATTTCTCTCTCACCTTTTTCTCTTTTCTACACCTTTCTCTCTTTTCTACATTTATTTCTCACCTTTCTCTCTTTCCTACTCTTCTTCCCTACCTTTCTCCCTTTTTACACTTCTCTCTCACCTTTTTCTCTTTTCTACACTTTTCTCTCTTTTCTACACTTCTTTCTTACCTTTCTCTCCTTTCTCAACTTCTCTCTCACCTTTCTCTCTTTTCTATACTTCTTTCTCACCTTTCACTCTTTACTACGCTTTTCTCTCACCTTTTCTCTCTCTCTCTCTCTCTCTCTCTATCTCTTTCTTCTAAACTTCACTCACCCTTGTCCCTAATTTTCTACACTCTTTCCAGTAAACCTCGCCACATTTCTCCTTATTCTCTCATCAACCCTCCTTTCCAGCCTAGGTTTTGAGGGGTGGTTTATTGTAGGTGTTATTTTGACAAATCGCTCGTCAAATTCCATCGTTATGTTGTTGTTGCTTGGTTGCCATGGTAACGACCAATAGCATTGCAGGATTGGTAATGTGAGAGTTTTGAATACTGCCTATGACACCCGTGTTACATCTTGGCGGTCAGTTAGTGCGAAAACCTGGTTAGATACGGTTATGGAGTTCGAAATTGATTTGTTGGAATAATTTTCAACAGCTTGAATATCGTCAATTATTTTCAAGAGTATTAGTGGGTACAAAAAGTTGGATAGATACGAGTATTGAGTTTAAATTTATTCGAAATTAGATATTTGTATTAAAGTTTATCTTAAATAATCTTATTATCAACTTCTAAACTGATCTAATCTTCTTTTCTAATCAACTATATAATTGGAAATTAGTTTTGAAAGAAGTGGGTGCGAAAAGTTGGTTAAATACGAGAATTGAGTTCAAATTCATTTGGAATTACATATTTGTGGAAAAGTTTATCTTGAATAATGTTCTTATTAACTTCTAAACTTTTCTAATCTTCTAAAAAGTATTCTTCTTATCAACTATATAATTTAAAATTAGTTTCAACAGTTGTAGTGGGTGCAAAAAATTAGTTAGATACGAGTATTGAGTTGAATTGATTAAAAATCATATATCTCTGAACAAGTTTCTATAATATAATCGTATCCTCCTCAACAACTTTATCATTGAAAATTAATTTCAAGAGTAGTAGTGTTGGTTGATAATTTGATTAGATAAGAGTATTGAGTTTGAATTTTTTGAGAAATAACATGTTCCTATGCAAGTTGCTATTGAATAAATATTAGTCCCTAGGGAGATAGGAATAGAGATCTTAAACAGATTCCTTTTCTCAAAATTTATCTCAAAGTTAGTGACTGACTGACTGAGAGAAATCCTTTTTTAACTCAGTCTGAAGTGGTGTTCTTATAAACTCCTTATTGAAAACTGATTTGGATTAAGGTGATAAAGAAAAAAATGTATTTTTCTCGAAAGATAATAATGTTCCAGTGGCTTCGTGATAAGTCGTGGAGCTAGGGACACAGGATTCCTACTGAGGCTAAAATCACTGGCGGCTCGTACCCACGAAACAGGTGAAGTGCTCGCATCTCTTACTATACAGCACTTCACCTGTTTCGTGGGCACGAGCCGCCAGTGGCTAAAATTTCTACACGGGTTGTTTGGAAATCAGTTGTTGATAATGAGGATTTTCATCTATTCATAATTACTCATTCTTGGGAAATTAATAGGATTTGAATATTCTTAGATGATTCATTAGAAAAAATTTGAAATCCGAGTCATTGAAAATACTTGACTTCTCTAGGGACTTGTGTTTGTGGGAACTTATTGAAACTACAAGTATTTAGATTAATTATTTTCAGTTGCTTCGAATCTACAATATCTTTACAGGAATTATCAAAAATTTTTGGATGCTTCCATCCTTCAATATCTGTGAGATCTTGGTAAAAGGAGATTCTTATCATTGTCAGATAGGTTATTAGGGCTATGTAAGTTTTTAATGGAGAAAATACATACATCGTGATTCTCTGATAGCTTTCTCATTAGAGTTTCGCAAGTTTTTGATAGGGGGAATGCATAATTTGTTTCAGAGGACTTTCTTTTAAGAACTTCGTGCGTTCTTAATAGGAAAATTCATAAGTTTTTCAGACTTTTCAGCAATCAAAATGCATAGGATTTTTAGGAGTATGAAGGTTTTAGTGATAATGACATTTTGTGAAATATACTAATCGATCACGTCGTTTGAGAAAGTGACTTTTTGATAACAAACATTCCTCAATAAAAATTTGTAACGTTTGGAACAATTTATTACGGCATTTGAAGAGTTGAATTAGTCTTTTTTTTAAAGAATTTCAAATATAAAAAATGGAGACGTGTAGTATGAACGCCATCAAATACCTGCTCTTCTTCTTCAATCTGATATTTGCTGTAAGTTTTCTATTAATTTAATTAATAAATAGATTTCAAATGATAATCTTTTTTTAACGAAAAAATGTGAAAATGTTGTGTGACAATTGTTGTGAAAGGTTTCTACGCTCCGAGCAATGTAGCCTACTTTAAGCATAGTGATAGAAATATTGTTTGAAAATATATTACGATTTTTCTTGAAGTGGAACTAGTCTTACCATAGGTATAGAGGACGCTAAAAAGTTAGGCGATTTCGTCTGCTCCTTGTGCGCTCCAACAGCTGATTTCGTCAATTAGAGTGGTCATTGAGCTATGCCTTGATGATGTTTCTCAAATCAAAAGAGACAATAGATGCTCTACATCACCTGTTTGTAGATTGTAGGGTATAACACGTAGAAGAGACAGACGAAACCACCTTAGTTTTTGGCGTCAGCTATAAAATTCATAAAGAAAGCTTGGTGACTCGCAATGGCTCACTTTTAACAATAACAATCAAGTAGATCACATAAAGTAGTACAAACCCATTAACCAAAATCAAAATACTTGACCCGACATTCTATTCCCAAACTAAACATCAACCGATTAAATACTAGATCCAATAAAATCATCTCTAACAACATAAACCACCTTCTCGAAACTCCATACTCTACTATTCCCCATTAAGTTTACAGCAATTTCTAAAAACGTTTCCTTGTATAGCCTGTCCAAGCAAAGAAGACATTCTGGCAAGATAGGAATGAACTCATCTCGGTTAATATTGGTTCAAAAGTTATAAATTTGGTCTTCAATTGTAGATAAGAATGTTTCCTACAATTTTAGAACAAATTAAAAATATTTGAACCAATATTGACCGAGCTGGAATCATTTTTCCAGCTTGCCAGAATGTCGTCTTTGCTTGTAAAGACTATGATAGACGATTTTAATGAGTCCTTTATCTCTATAATCCTAGACCCTTAAAATAAATGGACGTTCATCCATTAATCTCATTTCTCTCAACCCTTATAATTTGTCAGTTATTGTTTCAGTAATACATAGTTTGGCTTACCACGTATGTTTTACATGTGGAGATACCGAGCACGCTCAACTATTACTTCAAGTACGATGAAAATTATAAAAAAATACTAAAACTCAACAACATTCTATTGAATGTTAGCTAAAGTACAGAAAATTATAGACAATGATGAAAAGTGAAGCCAGCCTATATCGACTAATAAATAGTTATAATGTTCAAGTTAACCTATGGGTTTAAAGGTAATAGGCTACATAGTTATAGTCTTTCCAAGCAAAGAAGACATTCTGGCAAAATTGAAGAATCACTTCAGTTCGGTCTATATTGGTTTAAAAATTGAAAATTTCACCTCAAATTGTAGGAAACATTCTGATCCACGATTTGGAACCAAATTTATAATTTCCGAACCAATATTGACCGAACTGTAGTCATTTTTCCATCTTGCCAGAATGTCTTCTTTGCTTGGACAGACTATGAGGCCAAACAAAAAGATCTATCATTATCTGACAGATTATCAAACAGATTGAAACATAAATAAAAATCAAACACCCTTTTTTTGAAAACTTTAAAAATTATAAAACACACATTGTATTATTTTAAACAGCCCTGTTTTAAAGTTCTTTATCAAACAGATCTATCATCCCGTTCAAATCAAAGTTCATCCCGTTGATTTACTAAACCGGAGAAATAAAAATCAAACTGAAAAGATAATTATAACGTTTATCCTTCCAAGTCAGCGGTGATTTTAACGTCACCTTATCTTCAAGTTTCTATGAAAGGAATATAAAGGATGGAGAAATTTGAAGAATGGCGGATAAAGTGGATTGATTTGTGTGCAATTTACGAAGTTGATTGGATGATTGTTGGGACATTTTCCAATAATATTATCATCTTGAAGGTTTTCTAAAGTAGGCTGCGATAAAATAGTTGATAATAATTATTGTGTCAAAGTCAAGTAGCGAAGAATTGAGTTGAGTATTAAGCACTGGCGGCTCGTACCCACGAAACAGGTGAAGTGCCAGTATCTTTTACTGTACAGCACTTCACTTGTTTCATGGGCACGAGCCGCCAGTGGTATTAAGTTGATTCGATCATTTACTACTTGCGGCTCGTACCCACGAAACAGGTGAAGTGCTGAACAGTGAAAGATACGGGCACTTCACCTGTTTCATGGGCACAAGCCACCAGTGTCATTACTCATTAATCGTTTAAATATTCATCTAATAGTTTTATAATTAGTTCAAAAGAATAGTGTAATTAATCAATCATGATTATAATTGTTCACATTTTGTGAGTTAATATGGATGATTAATCATTAATGGACTTTGTATATATAAAAATTTTATTCTCTCCTCAATATCAATTGTAAATTAAGAATTCTATGAGCTTTTCAAGTGAACAGTAAATTGATCCTAAAAGATTATACATGAATGAGCTTTAATAATGGAAAGAAACTTATCTGTTTTCATATGATAATAAAGATCTATGAAACGAAATAACAATTCCCTTCAAATGAATGATTAAATCACAGTTTTTAACGTCCACCATTGGCCTAGGCAAGCCCCTCCCCGATAAGCGGTTCATACGGAGAGGGGATTGTCTTGGCCAATGGCAGACGTTCACTGTGATTGGTTCAAGCAACTACCAATAGCGGGGCTTGACGATTCCTAAATACTGCTCTTTTCATCAAGTTCAAATTTGCCAGATATTGATATTGCTGTAGCAACCAATACCGATATCTCGGACTCTCTAAATAAGTCTGTGGTTTAGATGAAAAATCAAGGTATTTTATTCTTTAATAAATCTATGGTTTGACAATACCTTTTATTCACATTTAATATGTATAACTGTATTTTCGTTCCTTTTATTGTATAATTGTAATCAAATAGATAAAATAAATAAATATCAATATTCTACCTTCACAACTACTCAACAATTCAATGGTTTAAAATAATATTTTATTGTTTTTTCATTAAATCATGTTTTCATATTTTTAGGCTACACATA
This sequence comes from Sogatella furcifera, assembly GCA_017141385.1. Taxonomy (NCBI): domain Eukaryota; kingdom Metazoa; phylum Arthropoda; class Insecta; order Hemiptera; family Delphacidae; genus Sogatella; species Sogatella furcifera. Next base: position 1,984,718 of record CM029555.1, on the reverse strand, counting down.
ATTTAGCTATTGATCATCATAGCAAAACATTGGGTATAGTCTGACCAAGCAAAGAAGACCCTCTGGCAAGATAAGAAAATGACACCAGCTTCGTCAATATTTGTTCAAAAATCTCATGGTCTTAATAGCAGATCAAATTGTTTCGTACAATTTGCGACCAAATTGATAACTTCTTAAACCAATATTGACCGAGCTTGAGTAATTTTCCCATCTTACCAGAGGGTCTTCTTTGCTTGGGCAGACTATAACAAAAGTATAGTAACAATAATACTATGTTCATGTTATCTTTCTTATGTATCATAATCAACATGTTCAAGTAGAGTAGCAACAATATTTTGTTTATTATATCTTTGTTATGTTTATCATATTATGTTGTTCTTTTGTTCAACAGTTATCAGGTCTGGTTCTTATCATAGTAGGAGTGATGGTTCTCCTGGATGTGGGAGAATTCAGCCACTTTTTGGAGAGCAAAATTCTCGCTCCGCCCATTGTAATGATAGTGGCTGGTTGCATTGTATTCCTCGTTGCTTTCCTGGGATGCTGTGGAGCCATCAAGGAGAGCTATTCTATGCTGATTGCGGTGAGAAACTTTATTTTTAAAATTTATTATGAAATAGGGCTCATCATCAATAGGAATGGTCAAAAGTTTCATGGACGATATTGATGGATAGCTAAATAAATAAACTTTAAATAGCTGTAGTCTGGTCGCGCAGAGAAGGCATTCTGGCAATATGCGAAAATGACTACAACTCGGTCAATATTAGTTCAAAGTTTACACGAGAATAATGTTGATGGCGTGAATGATGATCATTGCCAAATTCAATTGATGTGCCATCAACATTAAACAAGACATTCTGGCAAGATGGGAAAATGACTACAACTCGGTCAATATTAGTTCAAAGTTTACACGAGAATAATGTTGATGGCGTGAATGATGATCATTGCCAAATTCAATTGATGTGCCATATGATCATTGCCAAATTCAATTGATGTGCCATCAACATTAAACAAGACATTCTGGCAAGATGAAAATGACTCGCTCGAGTATAGGTTTAAACTATAAATTTGGTCTCAAATTGTAGAGAGGAATGTTCTCTACAATTTAAGACCAAATTCATAATTTTCAATCCAATATTGACCGAGCTGGAGTCGTTCTCCCATCTTGCAGGAATGTCTTCTTTGCTCCACCAGACAATCAATATACTGATACTGATGTAGACATTTTTATTCATATTGGAACTTCAGGTCAATGTTGAATAGACTAGACTAGGGCTCTATAAAATAATACAAAATAAGAAAAAACCTCTTCATAAAACTAAACTACTATCTTACGTTGTGTAAATAATGTAATCAAATAAACATATCTTATGTCGATTTGAACTAGTATCGATACCTAAATTAGTAAACTTCTTGTCAGAAATGGAGGCGGTTTGCAAATGACTGTTATTAATGCTCAGCTCTGTCAGGACAGTCTGAAGCTGTCTCTAAAAGCGTTGGATTAGTGTTTTGAAAAACGTATTAGTGTAGCTGGGTTCGCTTTCTTCTTGACTTACTCTCGCATACAGTTCGCCTTCTATCCTGACAGATCTTATAATAAATTACAGTTCAATCGCCTTAATTTCTGACGACAGCTGTATCGGAGCTCATTCATTCTAGATTTTATTCATAGGCTACTAAACGGTCATGTTTCTTCGAGTTTAAAACTGTTTGAAATACATTGAATATTATATTAATCACCTAAAATGAAGAGTTCACATGATCTAATTTTGTAAAGGATTTGCTATCGAGAGTTTACCCTTCAAAACTCATCCCCTAATAAATTCAGTGGGATTTAATAACATTATAAACTAGCTTTCAATCAAATTTTTCAATTGTCCCGCAGTTTGCCGTTCTGCTGCTGGTGATTTTCATAGTGGAAATGGCAGTAGGCATAGCGGCAGGCATGGCCAAAGACGATTTTAGCAACGCAATGCGATCGTCGTTGAAAAAATCGCTCAACAATTACACCATCAACGAACAGGACAGAAAGGCGTGGGACACTGTTCAGAGGAAGGTCGGTTCACATATTGTATTTTGCACGGAATTTATAGGTTTCAGAGTATGAGATTTCTAAAAAAATCAATTTAATTTGTTGAAAGTGTAATGATTAAGTCTCGCATTAAACGGCTTGTTAGATAGTTAGAAATAACCTCTATTTTGAATATTTTTACCAAAATTGGGAAGAAGAGACGTTTTGGACTTTGTCTGTGTTTCAATCCTACTGTAATTCAATCTTGTCAATAAATAAATAAATAACGCGCTGGTTTGATAACCAAAAGGACCCGACCGGGAAAAATTTCTTTGGACACAGCACAATCACATAGTTACGGCCACCTCGTCTTACTTACTCACGGATACTAGAACACAGTTCTAGAATCCTTGCTTATTCCCAATCCATAATGCATAATGTCAGTTAGATGACGTCTTTCAAAATCAAATAGTTTTCTACCTGCCACTTCGAATCGTCCATGTACGGACAAAAAATTAGTCCAAACACAATAGTTGAATGAACTACTGTTTGTTATTCTGTCAATCTATTGTCTGTCATAATCATTATCCAACGGATATGGTACAATCAATTCAATTAAGATAGGCATACACTCCACTAGACAATTCACTATCATTTACTGTACTAAAAATGGACTATCGTTTGGATTTTTTCAAAATTTGAGTAATCTGAATTTGTAAGAATTGAGGAGAAAATCTTCAAACCCAAGCATTGGGAAAAGTAGGAGTGTCAATGCTGATGATGTATGGAACGCCTAGAAATATCCAAAGAGCTGATTGGCCAATGAGCTGAACAAAGAAAGGTTTCAACCTTGTCATTTCATTTCATAATCCATTTTATTTCATTTCATCAGAATATAACTATTTAAACATGGCTGTCACGTGACACATGACGTTCTCGAACAGCAGGCTCCTGATTGGTTGAGACATAAAATGGCGACTATTTACTGACATTCATCCTCTTCATGATATTAGCCTATAAGAATCAAAATATCTTTCATGATAATTGAATTGTATCTATCATACCCTCAATGTTTCCTTATTGTCCACGGCTACTATCAATGTATGTTAATAAATGACAAAAATCACAATACCCTTCTAGTATATTTGTTATCAAAACACAACATGTTTCGCTCTCCTACAGGCAATCTCAAGAGTAAGCAGATGAACACTTCAACAGATAAACATAATTGAATTAGCTCCAAGTACGCTAATGAATTCTCTCGTATGATAATGTGTTTGTTTATGATTATGACTGATTTCATTTACATGTTGATTTGTTTATTTGACTTACATTTGATTATACATTTAGAGTTCGATTTGCATATTTTCATAAAAAATATACGGTATGCCTAGTTTTTTCTATTATTCACTATCTTATCATGTATGAAATTCAACACACTTCCGTATCAATATCACCGACTTCTGTATCACATAGCCTACTCCTGTATCGCATAGCCTACTTCTGTATCGCATGGCCCACTTCTGTATAGCATAGCCCACTTCTGTATCACATAGCCTACTTCTGTACCGCATAGCCTACTTCTGTATCACATAGCCTACTTCTGTATCATAGCCTACTTCTGTATCACATAGCCTACTTCTGTATCACATAGCCTACTTCTGTATCACATAATTGTCGTTTTGCAGCTGCAGTGCTGCGGCGTGGACGGGCCGCGCGGCTGGCTCACCGTCTTCCCCAGCAACAACGTTCCGGGCTCCTGTTGCCGCGACCCGCCCGCATCGGCCAACGCGTTCTGCCGCAACACCCTCGACGCCTCCATCATCCACCAGGACGGCTGCTATCAGAAACTCAAGGACAAGGTGAAGGACAACATCGTGCTGATCATGGGAGTCGGTATCGGGGTTGCTTTTATTGAGGTCAGTTGCATTAGATAGTAGATTAGTCAGTTGAATAGACCACATAGTAAACCAAATAATATCTTTTTTAATTATTAATAATGAAGGCCTACCTACCTGAAATTTTATCCTTATTATTTCTTAAGGAAATCCGATTGCCAAATGAAATAGAATTTTATTAACATAATTAACAATTCATTACATCTAACAAACATACAGTACATGTGAATTTCCACCTCATGAAAGAAACTGTGTGTGGAGAAAATTTTAAAGAAATAACGTGGCTAAACAGAAAGAATTGAAAAAAAAATGATAAGTTATTTCACAAGAAAAATATAGGTAAGACCAATATAGTTCAGTTCAGTTTGAGCTATTCATGGAAAAATACGATGAAGTTCCATAGGATGAATTTAGAATTTTTCTATAATCGTAATCAATAATGTCTTTGGTAGCCTATAGCTCACGACATAAGGCGGTTTCGTCTGTCTCTTGTAGGTGATGTAACCCATCCATTGTATTGATGTTAAAATTCATTAGATTTAATAAAATAATTAGGACTACAGGCTTTGTAAACTGCTTAATAAATTACACAGACGCAGGATTTCATACTGTGATGTATCTACGTGGAACGGCGGAGTTTAAAAAATGTAAATGTCCATTTTTCGAAAACGATATTCAAGGATATCCTTCAATCAACACTAAAAAATGACCGTACCATGGTACAGAGAATAATAAAGATGTATTTCAATTTGAATTCGTGATCACAAAAATTAAGGTTGGCGAATGACTGTTATTCTTTATTCTTTCTTTACAATTGCGACTTGGTTTCCAAGTATTTTAAGCAAAGGATGAATGAGTGATGATGAAGGTTTAAGATGTAGGTTATATGTCTATATTAATACCCAGCTCTGTGAGGACAGTCGGCAAGCGGTCTACGACAGTACTTTGAACCGAGAGCAACGCCAGCTGCACTAATTCGCTCTCTAAGACAGCTTCAGACTGTCCTGACAGAGCTGAGAATCAATGACAGTCATTTGCCAACCACCTTCAATTTTGTCACAAGCTCTAATTTCGATTTGATCTTGGAGGATGATCCTTTACAATCATTTCTCTATTCAAAATTTTTATAATTTGCTATTTCTCCTGGACTATAAATTTATTCTTAATTGAAGTGCTACGAAAATCTAACCTAGTTTCGAGCTACTTAACCAATAACTTAACCAATAAGTTATTGTTTCTGTAAAATGAATAAATAAATAAATATTATTTGATTTTGTATTAATTTCTGTGTTACAGTTGGCTGGCATAGTACTAGCCTGCTGTCTCGCCTCGGCGATAAAGAAAGAAGAGGAGCTAAAGTAAGCTATCTCACTTCAATGCAAAATTTGGAGAGCATGATGCATGGCTGCCTCAATACTTCAATTTTCAATACCGTATTCTACAATACTTCAATTGTTAATAATCTACAATACTTCAATTGTCAATAATCTACAATACTTCAATTTTCAATAATTTACAATGCTTCAATTTTCAATACTCTCCAATACTTTAATTGTCAATAATCTGCAATACTTCAATTTTCAATACTCACCAATACTCCAATTTTCGATACTCTCCAATACTTCAATTGTCAATAATCTACAATACTTCAATTTTCAATACTCTCCAATACTTTAATTGTCAATAATCTGCAATACTTCAATTGTCAATAATCTACAATACTTCAATTGTCAATAATCTACAATACTTCAATTTTCAATACTCTCCAATACTTCAATTGTCAATAATCTACAATACTTCAATTGTCAATAATCAATTACAATACTTCAATTTTCAATACTCTCCAATACTTCAATTGTCAATAATCTACAATACTTCAATTTTCAATACTCTCCAATACTTCAATTGTCAATAATCTACAATACTTCAATTTTCAATAATCAATACTTTAATTTTCAATAATCTCAATACTTCAATTTTCAATACTCTCTAATACTTCAATTGTCAATAATCTACAATACTTCAATTTTCAATACTCTCCAATACTTCAATTGTTAATACCCCAGAATCGCAATCCATAGAATGCCATACATAAATGGCCTCAATGATGGATACAACGATACTTCACAAAATAAATATAGTCATAGAGTATCCTACTAATCCCGCCTATATGAACACATAAATATACTATATGTTATGCTAGATGAAAGTATTTAAATATTGTACCTGCAATTAAAATATGTAGAATCAATTAGTTGAAATTTAAGAATTTGAGAAGTCAAATTGTATATAAGGAGTATTCTTCTCATTGGTAAGCTATTATGAGTATGTAAATTCTCATTATCATGTATTATTGAAGTTGTGTAGTTAAGCTAATCTGCTTCAACATTATTATAACGATTCTTCTTGGTATACTAACTCCTGAGAAATATAATTTATTAGAATAAATATTAGCTCTTATGCACGAGTTATCAAATCGTTAATATTAATATTTAGCTTCTAGAATACTTATTCTACACCTTCTAAATGTTATGCTCAAATTATTCTACATTTTATGCTGAATTATTTTTTAGCTTCCAGATTTGATACTTATAATACAGTAGAATGCTAATTAAGATAATTTGATTGGTAGGATTGAATGCTTCTATTATTATTCTACTTCCAACTGTATTCCAATACTACTGTATTCCAATACCTCCACTTAAGAGATGCAAACTTCTTGCCATGACTGTACTTTCTTACTAGAACATGAATCTACAGTTTGCTGCTTCTAATACGGTATGTTATTTAATTCTCAGAGGCGCAAAATTATAAGCACTGTTGTACCCTATATTGTGATATAGTGAGGCTATCTATACTACTGTAGTGAATGAGATTTTTATAATGCTTCTCTTGCTTGAAATAATACAATACCGGTAGACTTATTGCTTTAAATTTAACACTGTTGCATATTTCAAAATATCATTGCTGAAAACAAATCAATATCCTTCTATCTTGGCCTTTACTTTTTAGCAGATTAATAAATTTCTATTTTTATCAAATAGATTTGATATTCTTGTTTTAATTTTGAGCATCATTTTAAATGATGGGCATTGAATTACCGACAAATGTTTACTTATAGTTAAAAATCAATAAACTACTTGATAAAATAAACTCAACGTTTAAAATAATTGAAAAATAAATAAAAATCAAACACCCTTTTTTTTGAAAACTTTAAAATTATAAAAAACACATACATGTTTCGGGAGCTAAGCCCATTCTCAATGTGGATAATTGATTTTTATTTATTTTTCAATTATTTTAAACAGCCCTAAGTTTTAAAGTTCTTTACTAAACGTTTAAATTATACGACTTTATTTCAGTTGAATTGCTATTTTGTCAGGGAATGATGTTCTTTACTTGATGCATGGATTTTGAATATAGAACTACCTTGGTTTATACAAACTCATTTGAATATATGCAAACTCTGATCGACTTGTCGTTGGTCTGGATGAACTCAGGCTTGAACGTGGGCTCATATACCTTCAAAAATGATTACAAAATCAATAAGATAGTATACTATTATAATGTAATAGTAATAATAAATATTATAATTTTGAATTATGATGCTGTCTTGTATCCAATCAATATTACACATAAGAATACCTACTATAACACAGAATATATATAAGAATATATTACACATAACTAGGAACTTCTACTATATTTCCATACTTGGACAACACAATGAAAAATAGGTATTTTCAACTTTTCCGATCATAATCATTTTTCATACTGGAACAATATGCTATATGAAAAAAATTAGTATTTTTCATTTTTCAAATTTTCCCCATTATTTTGTCTTTGTGCTAATCTATTCAATGATTTGAATCATCCTTTAATACCCCAATAATATTATTATAGCCTAATATTATATCAATTCACTTGAACTATTTTTTATAACACTGCAGTCAATATTTTGAATATTATGGTTCTATTAAAAAGTACTACTCACATGGGGAGCGCTTTCTGATTTGTCGTCCACTTTGGAGCGCTCCAGGTGTGAGTTTCAGTTTTTGATGAAATTAATATCAGAATATTTACTGCAGTGTCGTGAAAAATAGTTCAAGTGGAATATTTACCAACATTTATTCATTCATTTATTTATTGTTAAGATTGCGACTTGATAGCAAGTATTTTGAGCAAAGGTGATGGATGAGTGAGTGAATGATATGATGTTCACATGGTGAATGAAAAATTATGAAAGTTTACATATCAATTTCCACTAAAAAAAAACACTTTTCACTTTAAAAAATTCTGAATTTTGATGAAAGTTCACCAGACCTAGCAGGTGGAATTTCTCTGAAATACATACGTAATGGGAAACAAAATAGATGAGTCTATTATATTAGCCTTTCTCTATTAGCCTTTATTCTAATTTATTAATCGCAATTATAATCCAAAAACAGACAAGTGACAGTGCTGCGGGTGTGGAATGAGATAGAGGAGGACAACAAGCGTTGGAGGGAGATGGAGGAGGAGAGATTGCGAAATCAGAAGATGAAGAAGAGCACATAGCGATCATGGTTCACACGGGCTTAGGACTTGGGCGCTTCCTGCTGCTTAATCTATGCTTCGTGTGCTGCTTCAACTTCACGCTACTTCATTTAAACTTCATTTATACTTCATCTACCTCATATGTATGGTATTTCAGGATAAATTTATATTACTTCTTAGACTGATTCCTTCCACCGAGAGAAGGAAAAGTTCCGTAGGACCAACGACCAACCTTTGATACCGAAATAACAATGACGAGAAATTGACTTTTTTTAATATTTTAGAGCATTAACGCAAAATTATCTTTTCCGAGCTAGAATAATTTGAGAACTCCAATGAGACCAGTTAGAATTCTCTATTATCTCATTAAAGATAGAAGCATTCAACTGGTTTCATTGGATTTCTCAGCTAATTTTTACACAGGGAATGATCATTTAGTGGGCTACCTTCATAAAGCCTCAAAAAATTGGAAAAGTAGAGATATTTTTTGAAAAATTCTAATTTTTCATAATTTTTATCTCATTGAAGAAGGATTAATCAATCCTATACATCTTTCTCCTCTAGGAATCAGCCTGAGAAGTATTGCACGCTCCTGAAACATCCCAAGTTATATACTTCATCTGTTCACCCAGACCTAGTAATTGGTGTGAATTCAATATTTAAATACTCGCTCATAACTAGTTTTACATAATTTTTGAGGAAAAACTGTGATCCAGGTTTTCCTGAAAAATGCTGGAATACGCTATTCAAGCGGGTTAACAAGCAGGGTACAAAAAATAATAGCATCTTAAAGATTGAACTAATTCCAAACATTAGATGAACAGAAAATATTAGGAATTTTCAGCTCATATTTAGATATTTTATTGTTGAATTCGATTTATGTTACGAGTACGATACAATCAAGACATTTTAATATGATGATACAAGAATATAGTTTAATTCTATTGTTACAACTGTATACATATTGGATAGTCTTGTACGTGCTTGTGTATCTTGATGGAAGATATTTTGTATTATAAAAATTTATTTATCTTGTATCTTACTGAGTCGTATCAAGTATCACGTATCGTATTTATCTTGTGTCATTTATCTTCTATCATAAAGGATTCGGTATTAGAGGGGATAATCTAGATCATTACCGTTTCATTCAGTTATTGAGTTATTCGAGAGCTCTCTAGCTGGTTCTCGTTTTTGGATAATCAAATAATAACCTGATCATAGTAGCTAAAATATATTTATAATTCATAGAAACTATAATCACCAATACCAAACATTATTGTTTCCAGTTTGGAAACCCAAAAACTTTGGGCCGGTTGCAATAAAGTCAGTTATTCCACCGCCATAAAATGACGTAATGGGAGGAGGTCAGTATAATGGGGGAAAAGGTCTTAGAATGACATAATTTAGAAAAAAATATGTGTCCAATATTCCAAAGCATATCTTATTTTATCTGCTAATATGAGTGAGAGTACCTATCTGCTAATAATGGAATAAGAGTAATTGTAAATATTGAGCTTCTTTGTCAAAACTTCTTCCATATTCTAGACCTATGTATTATTTAATAATATTATATCAGCAATAAATTTGTCTGAATGATTTGCTGTAACCAAGCAATAATTTGTGTAACATGTCTGTAGGCTACTGTATTTTATATATGTGTCTATTTTATGTGTATAGTATGTGTACCAGGTATCAATGTTGTAAAAGAGGATAAGAGTTCCTGTATTACAGGACAGTATTTTCTATAATAATAATAATTGTAAATTGTAGTTTATTTATTATGCCTTTTGAATTATAGTACAAAATTTCAGTAGAATGAATCTTTATTGCTACAAACTAGCTAAATGCCTGTAAGCCTTAACAAACCCAACTAAATGTTTAATAGGACAATTGTTAAAAGTTAATAAAATAAATAATGAATACGCCATCTTCTCAGCTTGCTTGAACTAATAACCATAATATTTCCTTACTCGTTTCAAACCCTGATGAAGACTACCTATAAAACTTGAAATTATCCCTCGCGTGAATTCAAAATTGAGTTTATTATAATGAGAAATTTGAAATTATTAAATGAAATGACAAGATATTGTCAAACCACAGATCTAGTAATAATTGAGATACCGGTTTCGCTTGCTCCATCATTGTCAATATTTTTTAAACTAAATCTAAACATAAAGAGCAGCAGTACTGCTTTTACGTATTTTATGCCTTCTGAATTATAGTACAAAATCTCAGTAGAATGGATCTTTATTGCTTTATGTATAAAATATGTATTTATCAAGGGCGTATTGAAAAATTCCTATTTCAGTTTTACAATTGAAATCGAAATGACTATCATTTCAAAATGGAGTCTTAGAACCGTGTCGTAATGAACGTTTTTTGATACAGGAGGAACTTTACGATACAGTCCAGATTCCACTTTATGATACATTCCTTGTTTCGTTTCGAAATCAGGTGATAAAAAGTTAACAGTGTTCAACCAACCTCAAAATCAAAACTGAGATTGGGATTGAGTAGCCTACCAGTATTTTTTTGTCAATATTTCAATTTATCTATTTGAATATTTAACTAATTTGAATAGTCCAAAGTTTAAATAGTTTAATATACTTAAAACTTTGTTAGTGAATATGTTAATAACTTTCACTTTTACAACAACACTCACGATTTTGTTGCTTGTCAAATGCGTTTTGTGGTTCTGACTGATATGTTATTTTTAAATATATTTAACAAGTAATAAGTTGATTTTCATAACAGTTCAATAGGATGAAGACAAAAGAAGTTAAATAAACAACGGTATGTTGATTTTTATAATAGCATACACTTACAGATAGCTTGATACTGGTGGTCTATAGCTTGATACTGGTCTGATACTGATAACTACACTGGTGGTCGTAGATAAAATAGTGATGCAACGGTTTCGCTTGCTCCATAGCATTCGTGAGATATTTAGAGCACTCGCTTCGCTCGTATTTTATGGCTCTAATTATATCTCACCTCATGCTAGAATGGATCTTTATTACAACCGTTGCATAAACTACTATTAAACTAACGATCGAGCACCGATATTGGTGATACGATGAAACTAAATTGTTAGTCTATACAGTTGTAACTATCGTAAAGTTTGCCACACTATTATATTTTTTCATTGTTTCCATTCTTTCGTAATATTTGTTTATTCTTTCATTTGTTATTAGTCCATTTCATTCAAAAAAAGCACTATTTGTCTTGCCCTGATACATCAAATAAATCATGTGATAATATTTTTTAGGTAATATTTTTTTTTGTTACAGTATTTATCCCTTTAACGTACGTTAATTGTATTAACACTACTCATGTAGTAATTGTTATAAGTAACATACGGTACATAATGTTCCAAAAAATGTATGCATTTTCGTAAAAACTTATATTACTATAATATACACTATCTTGTTGACAATGAATTCGAATCCGCCACTGGCGGCTCGTGCCCACGAAACTGGTGAAGTGCTGTACAGTAAAAGATACGGGCACTTCACCTGTTTTGTGGGTACGAGCCGCCAGTGGAATACGCTAATTCAAACGCATCAGCGTCACGTAGTGATAGATATAGTCTGGCCAAGCAAAGAAGAGCCTCTGGCAAGATGGGAAAATGACTCCAGCTCGGTCAATTTTGGTTCAAAAATTATTGATTTGGTCTCAAATTATAGATCAGAATGTTTCCTGCTATTGAGATCAAATTAATAATTTTTGAACCAATATTGACCGAGCTGGAGTCATTTTCCCATCTTGCCAGAGGCTCTTCTTTGCTTGTCCGGACTATATCAACAGGTGAACATTTTATTGTATCAGTATTCCCATAATTTTTTCTTACTCAAAACCTACATAATATTTTTTTGGAAAAAATATAGTCCAATAATTTAAATCTCCCTTGAATAGCCCACAGAGCCCACAGCCTACTCACCGCACTTTCAAAACATCCACAGAGCGCTATATGGGTCTAAAAATAGCGACCCTTGCTTCAAAAACCCCCTCCCACATCCAACTATTTTTGGTGGGGATAGGGGCCTCTCTCACTCCGGAAACTAACAGCTGGGTATGACGTCATAACCACAATAATAGAGGGTTGAAGTTTTAGAACTCTGTTGTAGACGACAGTTAGCCTGTCGTACTAGATATCGATCTGCGTGATGTGAAAAGTGAAATGATGCCATGTGTTAGTGATGATAGTTTACGGATAATAGATTTAGTTGAGTGAATTGAAAGTCTTTTAAATTATTAAATTGACCGTTTTTGGAATGATTTACCAAGGAATAGTGAATGAAATCAACCGTGGATGTTAGAATACATTGAGTCAACGAAGAAGAATTGGATAACAATCTTGTAATAACTGTTTATTATGGAATACGCGGTAATATACATAACGCCTTGTATATATGTATATGTATAACGCCCTGTGCTCAAATTTGAGCTTGTGATAATAAAATACAGTTGACACGAAAGAAGTTGAGTGAATTATCTGTTTTTAGAGAATCAAAAAGAAGTTGAAAATGTTGTTGCATAAACCTTCCTGTGTTTGTGATAATAGTTAACGGTTACTTGTTAACAAGAAAATATTGGTGGAATAATTATCTTTATGAAATCATTTCAGATTGAAATATTGACAGGTACCAAGAAAGAAGTTTCAAGTTCAGATGAATAGATAAATAAATAAATAACCGTTTATAGGATAATACAGTTATAACTACGTTTATTACAGTCCTACGATTTTGATAAGAGTTTAATATGAAAGTGCTTGTAGAAATTAACTGTTTTTGAATGATTTGCTTGGTAGTTATCACGGAAATGAACAAAAAAGTTCAGAATATAGTTGAAACAATCAACTACCCCTGGAATAGTTGACAAGTGCTGGATATAGTTTTGTAAATTAACTAGAGTTTATTGCAATTGGATAGTTTTGGATATAGTGATGATATATAGATTTGAATGCAAGTGCTGGATTTAATTTTGTAAATTAACTAGATAGTTTATTGGAATTGATATAGGCTGGTGAATGTGATATAATAACAATGATAAACAACAATTTTAGAAGATTGTTACTTCTGCAGCGGCTAAATATAGGCTACGAATGCACGGCCTGTAAGCTGAGTTTCGGTTCCAGAAAAGAGTTGATGAATCATTTGGATTGGATTCATCTGAATCCGAAAAAAGGTAATTACTTTTTAGTGCTATTAGTATTGAATGACATTAATTTATTAGATTTTTAAATAATGGTGATAGCCTATAAGCCTATTCTTCAGAATTGAAGTATCAATGTTTTTCAGTACAGGTAGCCGACAGCGAAAAAGTAGACGGAGGAAACGGAAAAGTCATTTAATAATTACATTTAAATTCTTTTTTTTTAAAACTCGTCATTATAGAAGAAAGTATACATATTTGAAAAAAAAACATTAATAATGAATACCAAAAATTCTGAATTCTTGGGAAAAACTGATAAGTAGTAATAAGTTAATTACACTACGAAGAAAATTGATGATCAGCAATAATCAGACACTAGGAAAAATAACGGTAGGGAAACTCCAAACTGTAATGATAAAAGTTTAGTAAATCAATAAAACCATGTATATAAATACGTTCATAAATTTGACAATACAATATAATAATATCAAATGATCAACAAAAAAGAGCTAAATTCGGTTCAATAGAATGACGAATATTATATTGGGCTATAAATTAAAAAGTAGTATACCGTATAACTAATTGAAATAGTACGGTAATAAAAATTAATAGACGTGATTTAATTAACATCATGCAATGAAAATATAACATCAGTGAAAGATAACTCACAAAAATTAATAATCTGGAAGTTTGTAAATTTAAAAACGAAATATCATAATTATATGCATAATATTGACGGATGTTTTTTGTTTGAACCATATAATTTCACAGATAAATTTATAATACATAAATTTATAATACATTAATTTATCAATCATGGGACAGGATTGTTTCCAAAGAAAGTGACACTATTTTATAGTCCTATTTCCATAAACAAGACTAAAAGAGTCCTGAGAAAACCTGAGGAAAAATGTTGCAGTCACCTCAAATAAAGAGGAAAAATTATTTCATGAAAAAGCTGGTTTCAAGATTTTTACAACGGTGTAAACGCATACATTTGATACAGTTGAATATATTCACAGCATCCCTATTTCAAACAATGCTTTTTTCAAAGCACTTTATAATTCAACCAGCTTTTTCATACAGTATATGATTTCATATCCTCATTTGTACGGAAACATGTTTCGGCGATTCGTTGTATTAAAAAAAAATTTGAATTTATTTGGGCCTATTAGAAGATCAGAAGCAGTTGCCATGGATACATTCTATAAAAGCTACCGAAGTTTTCTAAAATTTGAAAAGATTTTAGGTTAATGACTGTTTTTTGAAATTCTCAATGTAAACAAATTTTCAACTAAAATACAAAATTATTGAGGTTTGTGAACTCAAAACATAATGGAGATTGAAATAATGGCCTTAGACGGACGAAAAAAGAAATCAAGAAATACAAGGGTTAATAATAAAACAAAAGTTTCTGCTAGTAAATCACTACATGTATCAGATTTAATTTCAAGTCAAATTGTTTCTGGTAAGTTCAATATTAACTTTATTTAAATTTGTATGTATTTATTCAAACTATGAATGATTATTGATTCATTTTCTTTTGTAAGTTATTCATAACCATAGCTTAATAATGGATAATCATTCATTCATTAATATTTATTATTGAAAACCTCTTTACACGGAAGTTTTCTGATAGGATACACAGTAGTGATACAGAGTCCAAAATTGATATAGGAAGGAAGCTCGTTGATACGAGACTCTTGCAACGCTCATGAATTGTCATACCATTGGAAATAAGTCGGTGCTATTTCCAAATTATAAAATGATTGAACATTTTGGGAGCTTTTAAACTCAGTTCAGGTATTTTTTAAGTCGAATTAATAAAAAATAATTATAAATCACTAAGTTTAAAGAGGAGCCAATAGTTACTTTTCCCCGATTTTCATGATTGTCAAATAAGCTTACCGTACCTCACTTTGTATCCCCACGTTGCTAAATTTTTTGTCAATGAGCTTCCTCCCTGTACAATTGCATATCAATTTTGGACTTTCGTATCGCTAATTCGTATCAGAAAGCCGCCGTTTTAGACCTTACTTAGACTATTAATCATTCTCAAATAATAATCAATATAAATGATCAGAGTAAATTTGTTTCCCAGGTGACTACAAATGTTCAATTTGCGGCAAGCTATTTGGAAACCAGCAGATTTTCAACCTCCACAGTCAAATCCACGGTTTGAAAAAAGTCAGCGCCATACAGGAGAGAATCAGAGAACAGAAGAGCAATCTGAATGAGATTGAAAAGCAAATTACTGCTATCACAAGTCCTAGCGAGAATAAAAAAGGTTGGTGGGAATAAAATGATGAATAATAAAATACAACCGATATTGTCAATTCTAACCGATTATTTTGGTACAGGGCCGTGTAACTTATAGTGTTTTATTTCACTATTGAAAAAAATTAAAAACAATTTTAAAAAACAAAAATTAAAGAAAGGAACAATTCTACATTATGAACAGCGAGTCAGTCGATTTTTTAATAATTAATGAATCAATTATCGATTATTATGATTCATAATTAAATATTTTTGTGATATCTTGAATAACTAGATAGGTATTGATTATTATTATCAATATTAACAATAGATTAAATAATAACTATCAATAGAGCAATCCAATCAATAGAAATTACCGTACTTAAAATAATACTTTTCCACCTTAAAGCTATCACTATAAAGTAATGAGCATTATTGAGATACATAACATAATGTAAGGATATCAAGAACATTCGCCAACAGTAGAATACCGTATAGGATTAATAAGGTCACTAGTGAAACCACGGTCATGAATTCCTGAAAAACCCAATGAACTTATTATATAAAATACATAGGAATATATTATTACATATAAATATACATTTGAAAAGAAAGTTTATTATTATGAAGGCATATTATGATATTTTTGTAACAGAAAACAGTTTTTTTTATGAATGATAAATTGTATGAACATTTTTTTAACTTGTAATTATAATTTTTTCTCATCATTTACCAATAATAATTTATTCCTGTATTACAGCAAAGAAGAAAATCGGCCTCACCAAAGTGAGAATGGAGGATTGTCTGAGGTGTGACGCATGCTCCTGTATTTATGTGGACAAGAATGATTACTACAAGCATATGCGCAATTTTCATAAGATCACTGATCTCGATTCTCTCAAGTCCACCAACAGTCCTGCTCACTTCATGCTAGTTGATAAACCTAATAACAGGTGAGAAGTTAGAAATAACTATATGCAAAACCTTAAATATCAGATTGTCAAATCCATATACCCTTATATAGGTGGTCAGTAGGATCTTAGAGAAAGTTTTGTAAAAAGTATAATATTATTACACTTACATAATTTCTCACATAATAGAGGTGCTGATAGATAAAAATGAGGGAAAATATAATATTAAATTGTATTGAATATCAGATGAGTAAGTTACTGATAGCCCTATGGTAGTTGTTAAGGTGATACGCCTATAGTGTGGTATGAAATCATCCATGTATTGAGTAAAAAGACAAATATATTGTCAAACAACAGATTTATTGAAAATCGAGTTACCAGTTTATATTGCTAGATCATTATCAATCTCAGGTAAACTTGAACTTTTATCAATCTCAGGTAAGTCAATAGCAGAAGCACTTATTTACCAGAAATTGATGATGGTATATACGAGTATGTATACATATATATAGCAACCGATAATTGGCATTCTAATATGATTCTAATAGTATAATTGGTATTCTATTATAATTGGATTCTCAATAGATATCTATGGTTTGACAATATCTTGTCTTCTCATTAAAATGATATGGATAACTTTGTTACAATATCACCTTCACAACTTACTCAACAAGTTAAACATTGGCAATACTTGTGAATAATTGAGAAATTTCGCCTTCTTTTCAATAATTACCGGTATTATAGTTTGTGCAACACAAGTTAGAACTTCATCTATTTTCAAAGAAATAGCAGTAGCATTATCAGATATAGTGGGTATCGGAACTTATTTAAATTTCCAATAGAATATTTGTAATTTCCAGATCTGTTTGTTGAAAGTAATACTCCATATTTCAGTAATATTAAAAATTCTCCAGAGTTAAAGGTTTTGGAGGAAGTTAGATATGTTTTGATGAAATTGAAAAATTACGAAGACATGCGTTTCTCTTTCCAGAAATTTAACTTTTTTCCAGAATTCTGAATCATATCTAGTAGGTGATAAGTAACTCATGTTAATTATATCAGAGACAATGTATTATTATATAATATCTATATCTATAAAAGCGAAATGGCACTGACTGACTGATTCATTCATTCATTCATTCATTCATTCATCACCAGAACTAAAAATCTGCTGAACCGAATACGTTCAAATTTGGCAGGCATGTTTAGTTGGACGTTTAGACGCGCGCTAAGAAAGTATTTTTGAAACTTCATAAGAATACGCCAAATATTAAATTTTTTCTATATTTTTTCGGAGTTTTCTCAATTTTTTCGAGAATCAATCGGTAGAAAATGTTGATATTTGGTGAGAAGGTTCATATAAGGTCTAAAAATGTTGTGTTAAAATATTTTTGTAATCCGTTCAAGAGTATGCCAGTATTCACTATTTTTCAAAATTGTAAATGTATTGCGGGTTGCATATCTTCCGCCTTGATACAACCAATCCTTTCTGTAAAATCAATGGTTCAGCGTGATTATAGATGAACTAATTTAGAAGATATTGAATCAAGTTTTAAACTATGTCCGATATACTTCCCAAGGTTACGCTTAATATAAACGTTCAACTATTTTTCGGAGTGTTTCTCACATTTTTCGAGAACCGATTGGCAGAGAGATTTGAAATTTGGTAAACAGGTCCAGATTAGATCAAAAATGCTGTGTTCAATAAATTTCAAACCCCTTCTGAACGGAATTTGCAGGCGAGCGAAGCGAGCCCGTTTGTCTGATCTTACACTGACAGAGGTTTTGCAGGCGAGCGAAGCGAGCCTGTTTGTCTCACTTACACTGCCGATGCAGTCGGGGGTCCAGGGGCGGAGCCGGAGAAGGCGAGCGAAGCAGCCTATAACTAGTAATAATATAAATATAATAATAATATATAATAATTATATGTATAATAATACATTGTCTCTGATTATATCAAAATAACATGCAGAATTTGTGAATAATGGATTTGCGGCTATTGGTGAGAACCCTCATAGTTGAATCAAGACGAATACTATCTATAGACTTGCCTTCCATATTATCTATAGATATACTTGAATTATAATGACTTCATAATTATAATGTAAGTTACTTTCAATTATTCTCAGGAGGTACAAAATGCTTCCATTCTTGATAGACCCAAAGAAGCCAGAAAATGAAATTGATGAAGAACTGACACGATCTGTTAATGAAGATGCCAAATCGATAAAAAGTTTGAGCAGTACAACGCTTTATAGACATTTTTTGTCCTCTGAAGGAAAGTCAGCACTTAATGTTGCTTTATATTGAATTAAAATCCTTGAGTTTCGTTATTCACCTGCTAAAAAAGTTTCAGGATCGTATAAATTATTAAAAATTAATAAAACCACTTTTGACACAGCTATTATTGTTTTCAATTTATTTATTCACAATTTATTAGGCTGATTAGATATTTTATAATATATTATCCAATAAAAATTCAGTATAGATGAGTATCCAGTAGAGAATCTATTATTGGAAGGAGATTTATTTGATGAGTGAGAGTTTCCACAGTTTCAAAATTCTCTCCACCAGCTCAAACTGAATATCATGAATTTGAAAGAACTTAGCATGAAGCCTATCAACTTAACGGTAGAAATTAATCAATTCGACGTAGGCCTATTTTATAATAAATATTTATGATATTATTATTTATTATAGTATTTATATATTATTTATTTCATTTATAAGTATTTATTTATATATTATTTTATTTATATAGCATTTAGATTATTTATTATAGTATATTTATGATAAATATTTATAATAAATATATTTTATAATAAATAGTCTATTAGATATATTATAAGCTCACTAGCTCAGGTTTCAGGAAGAATTTCATAGGATCTTATCACTATCAAATTTATTCGAAAGTAAGATTGCTGCCTGAAGTATAGATTACTCTCTCATTTTTCCCACATGGAAAATATTGATGATCTCTATGGTATTATTATTTTTTGATGCTAGCTTATTTGTACCTCTCCATTTATCAATGCTCGATTGATTGTAGCGCTCCAAAGAGAAAGACTCCAGCATCGAAGATTGTAAAACAGCCATCAAAAACTGCTCCATCCACCAATGAATGCGACAAACTATTCCAAGCTACCATTAAAGATATCATTAAGGTGAGAATAATATTAAAGAGGTATATAGTTTTATAAAATTCATAGTTTTTGGAAACTTTTAAAAATACTCATCTCCCAATCCACGCTTCATGATTGGGTAATGAGTAACTTACCTACTAATAGAGCAGGGAGATATTTACCTTACCCATGCTGGTACTAAATACTATTGAAAAAGTTGGGCGTCAATTTTGTTATGAAGTCAAAGTTCATTTCAATTGAATAGATTGGTGTTCTATTGTCATAGTTTTTCGAGACTTATGTAAATGTCAATCTGTATTAATTTTCAATACTACTAGATTAGAAAAGTCTGATAAATTAAAGCAGTGAATTAGCATGAAAGCACAAATATATATAAGTTATATTGTAAATTCGACAAAAATTTAGATTATTAAAAACTAAAGCCATACTCGAGTTGCAATATACCGTATCATAAGCATTATCTTCAGTGAAACTGTGATTTCATTGAACTTACTTTTGTGGGATTGATAACATTTGTGATCTTTCTCACATTCACCTTGTTATAGAGGTGTTCCACCATAATATATACGGAGGAAGTGTTTATAAAAATAACTTCTATTGGAAAATTGAATTTTTTCATCAAAAACTAATTTTTTATCTCCATCATCATCATCCCAATAGAGAATATTTTTATTTCATCCTCTTCTTATTCTTCCTTTCTGTCCCTCCTTATAGTGTAACATGTAACATCACAGGTTGAGGTAAATTTGTATCCAATTTGTAAGTATATCTATATAATAATATTTGTTCAATTTCAGGACCGCTGGTCTCAGATGATATCTCAATCCAGGTTGAAAGAGTCGTCTCAACAGGTGAAAATCAAACCTGATCCAGACGCCCCTGCTGAAGCCTGCAATAATTTACTCAACATTAAGTCAGAAATACCTGAAAACTACGATATGTCTCATTTGTTGAGTCAGGTTGAGGTCAAAATTGAAACTTCTGATGCTGGAGACATGGATGATCGGTGAGAATAAAATTATTGTTGAATTTATAGCTGACACCAGAAATTTGGGCGGTTTCGTCTGCTCCTTGTGGGCTCCAACAGCTGATGTTGTGAGTTAGAGTTGTTATTCAGCTAAGCCTAGATGGAAGTAAATATTTGTATGATTTCAATGGTTAGGAGAACCTTACGGGTAGATTCCTCCTCGGCTCGCTAAAATGTGTAGGTATAGTTTGTCTTAGCAAAAAAGACCCTCTGACAAGATGAGAAAATGACTCCAGCTCGGTCAATAATTGTTCAAAAATTATCAATTTGATCTCAAATTGTAGGAAACAATTTGATTAAATGAAAAGACAAGACGTTGTCAAACTTCTGCATGATTTATTAAAAAATCGAGATACCGGTTTTGGTTTTACACCATTATATTAATCTCTGGTAAACCAGTGGTTTAACAACGTCTTGTCTTTTCATTTAATATGGATAACTACCACAATATCACCTTCACAACTACTCAAAAAGTGAAACAATTTGATCTACTATCAAGACCACATTTATAATTCTTGAACAAATATTGACCATGCTGGAGTCATTTTGAGGGTCTTCTTTTGCTTGGACAGACTATACTTGACCAATAATACTGGTCACCCATCCAAGACTGTTCCACAGTTTTCGTGACCTAGCTTCATGATCACTAGGCAGCCATTTCACTCTTCTAGTTTTGAAATTGGAAAAGAGACAAAAGCTGCTTCATATCAGATGTTAGTAGCCATTAGTAGGTTACATCACGTACAAAAGAGACAGACAAAAGCGCCTAACTTTTTTGCATCAGCTAAAACCGATACCGTATTATATTCCCTTTTGTTTTATAATTTTATAAGTCCAGAAATACAATAAAATTAAATTAAGAGTATAGTATCAACCAAACCATTTGCTTTAAACTATTTATCCTTATGAAAATATTTGTTTGTTCAAAAACTGAACTTTAAAACTGTTCAAAATAGTTGTGTAAAATAATTGAAAAATAAATAAAAATCAAACACCCTTTTTAAAAAACTTTATAAAATTATTGAAACACAGACATGTTTCGGCACATTAGGCCATTATTAATGTGGATAAAACACATGTGTGATAATGGCCTAATGTGCCGAAACATGTCTGTGTTTCAATAATTTTATAAAGTTTTTTAAAAAGGGTGTTTGATTTTTATTTATTTTTCAATTGTTTCTTCAAATATGCAGGCAATTTGAATACGGTAACCAATATAACAGTGTATATTATTGAATACTCTCTGTACTTTAAATTATCTGATAAATATATATACAATCTTGTGTTTTTGAAATATGTCTTGATTGACGATTGGAATGCGGATTTCAGAAAATTTAATTCTGAGTCTGATGTGCTGTATGTATATAGGCCTAATTGTTTTGAATTAATATACTTTTCCCATGATCTTGTATGACCCATCTTCAGTGTTCTAGTCCAATAGGTGCAATATGTTTGTGTATCTTTAGCTATGATTGAAGTGTAGGCCTAGTTGTCTTATTTTTTAGTCTTATTTCTAATAAAGATATTACAATTATTATTTTTATACTAAAATTAATAGTATTATTATAGAAATAATAATATATATTATATTATATGAATAGTAGTAAATTTATAGTAATTTTTTGGAAATATGTGTGTAATCTAGTCCTAATAGGCACAAAAGTACTTACTTATGAATGAGAATTATTACCGTATCTATTCAAGCACGTAATAAGCATTGGCGGCTCGTGCCCACAAAACATGTGAAGTGCTGTACAGGAAAAGATATGGGCACTTCACCTGTTTCGTGGGTTCGAGCCGCCAGTGGTAATAAGAGGTGTATTATTGTTCGCATTATGCTTCTAAAACTGCATCATCTTAATTCTATAGTTAAATTTAATGGAATGTTTGGTACTTGTATAATTATATTCTCCTATTACTCATAGGCACGAGCTCTCTCAATTGTAGAATAATATTGGGTAGCCTATAATATTCATCATATATATATATTTTTTTAAAATTTTTGTGATTGTAGCCTATTGTGTTGATGTAATATATTTTTCTATGATATTGAACAAACCATCTAGTGTTCTAGTCCAATATAATATGTTTGTTAATTTTTCAGCTATGATTAATATAATAGTAATATAATATTAATATTAATAGTAAGCTAATATTAATATGATTAATATAAAGTGTAGGCTACTTATCTTATTTCAAGGACGAAAGTGTACTTATGTTATTAATGAGGAATGTCAGTGTAATCTAGTCTTAACCATAATAGTAACCTAAGCTTTAGTTGTGTATCCATATTTTTAGTTACGGTAGTAAAACCCTATGAGCTTGCTTGATACTATGGTTATATTGTAAAATGTGTGTAATATTTTTATTCTAGTCTTGACAACAACTCAACTAGTCTAGTCCTGACAACTATCAGTTTTATCAAAAACCAATTTTTCTAGTCCTTGAGGCACAAAAATAGGTACTTAATCAGAAGAGATTTTGTATATAAATTGTGAGAAATTGAATTGTATTTACTGTGAGAAAATAAATAATTTTTACTAAGAACACTGTGTAAATTTGATATTCTTTCTTTGAGAATATGTCTAATCCATATAAGGAGTAATACTTTTTATAATTACGGTTTAGCATGAATTAAGCATGACTTTCAATATCCATAAACCACTCAGATTGAACATTTACAAAAAAAGCACTAGAAAGAAATAATAATAATAATATAATGACATTTTATATAAGATACAAATAACGGACTTACCTTTCAACTGCAACCTTAAATGAATTTTGAAAATTACTCGGGTATAAAAAAAAACAAAAATTAGTGATTTTCAAACCTTTATTTCTATAATCTCTTATGATACAAATAATACGAAACTTCTGTCATTTGATAATAATTTGCTTTTTATTTTACAGCTATTTTGCAGCCTTATTGTAATTTATTACGTCTTGTTTTCCAGAAATAATATATAGCCTATTGCATTTAAATAATCATATTGTAACAACAATTATTAGGTAGGCTACCTTAATCAATAATAATAACTCTTTTTTTAAATTTGATTAGAACACAATTTATTAGGTGTATTACGAATGAATAGTCTTTATTATAAAGGATGAGGACACTATCAACATATGAAGGCTTCTAATGAAAAATTGATCATGAAGTTGTTTCATAAAGCATATTATCAATGTTTTGCAAAGAGTCTATATGAATCATAGAATCTACTTCATAGAGTCTTGTTAGAGAAATTCACATTGATCTAAATGAGAAGAGTGTCCGTACTATAAAATAGAATTTAAAGAAGTGAAAGATATAAGTCTAAGATGTGTAAAAAATTTTCCTATTATTGGAAAAAAATATTTCAGAAATTAATAGAATATGGACCAACATAGTTTCAATCTTAGACCTATACACACATATTGCTTATAAAGTCCCCAATGAGTTTAGTTCTTCGGATTCTGGTTTTGCAAAGTTTTAATCGTAAAATTAATATAATTCACAAGTACTGAGTGGGTTATTGTACTAAGTACTATGTACTAAGTACAAGAGTAGGTTATTGTTATGGGTATGCACTACAACTCTTCATCACCTCTCTTATTACCCACGCATATTGCAGCACATGTGGGCATCACCCTCAGAAAAAACTAGAAACCAAGATTTAAATTATTGTAAGGGGAGGTCGAGTTTATTATTCGAAGACGCCTGCCTATATTTAAAATGATCAATTTGTTATTTGTCTTATCCTACTTCAAGTTTTGGTAATACAGTATAATAAACTTATTTTTAAATTCAAATTTATCAAGAAATTCATAGATTTGCTAATAAAATAAGAGAAATAGTGAACAAATAGATCTACAAATGAACAATAAAAAGAATATCATACAAGATTAGATACAATATAATATGTGATAGACAATAGATACATTATGTGCAAAATAACATACGTATAAATGTGAGAAATAAATTTTATAGATTACTATTTTTCAACATTTTTGCCTTTTTCCTAAAGAATGGTAGTGAATCTTCTAGAAGCTACTGGAAACATATTATTTTTTGAAGAATTGTGTTAAAAACGTAATTAAAAAAATATTTTTGCCATATATTCCAGATGATAAATAATGATGTTCAACATATGATTATTCAAGTTGATATTATTATTTATCATCTGGAATATATTGCAATTTTTATGATTTTTTTACTTGATTATTCAATAACAATAAAAATAGGCTATCATGAACATGTAAGGAGACGATGGTGAACAAATTCTGCTAAGATGAATTTTGGAAATCATGGTTTTTGATAATTATTATTTCTCTGTACATCAACTTGTACAAATAAATGGATGATTACGTATCTAATTTGCAGCTTAATTCCATTAATTTTTTCAATAAAATATTTGTGTACCGTAATTTATAATTTCATTTCAAATCAACAAATAATATTGTATTGATCAATAGATTCAACTAACCACAAACAGGTTGCAGTGAATTGTGCTGATTGAAATATTATGTAGATTATTTTTATCAACAAAATAAATAATTATATTTTTTACTAGTGTGTGGTGAAAATATTACCATCGATTTTACTTATACTACTAAGCTATATAATAATATTAATATTACTTCAGACATCTATGAAAAGCACTTGGAAATAATTGCTTTAAAGATATGTATGAATACAAATAGAGGCATTATTATTACTAATTCTAGTTACAATACTTTAAAATTATTGAAAAATAATGCATTTTTCGACTTGTGAGAAAGCCGAATTCAAATTGACTTTGATGAATAGTAAATATCTAGCCTATAATTTGGTGTTCGATCAAAATTAATTTATGATGTGGAGTAACTTACTTAAAATCTTCAAAAAACTTCAAGCTTCTTGAAAATTGGAAATCGACAAAAAATTGAAAAATGGGCTGTGAAGAATATTGAATCTATACCGACAATTGATCTAGTATTAAAAGTAGTAGGCCTAGGTAGGCTACAGCATTAAAGCCAGTACGGTACCGTATATTTATTTTATTTCTCTACAAAATTATTAGCTATGAATAAAATATACTATATGAAGTTTCATTATTGATCATGGAAATTCTCCAATCATTAAAATAACATCGTAGACCGATTACATAAGATTCTAATACATAAGATTCATAAGATTACATAAGATTCTAATACATAGTTGGGATTCGACTTGGAATAAAACCCATTCTGACGATAATGGAGAGTCAAAAAAAGTCTGTCCAAACAAAGAAGACCAATTGATCTGGCAAAATGGGAAAATGACTCCGGCTTGGTCAATATTGGTTCAAAAATTATAAAATTGTAAACACTCTGCTCTACAATTTGAGACCAAATTTATAATTTTTGAATCGATATTCACCGAGGATAGTCATTTTTCTATATTTCCAGAATGTCTTCTTTGCTCGACCAGACTGTATAGGTCTACTGTAAAGATCTTTCTTCGAAAATATATAGTGAAAGTTTATCACTTATTAAAAGCACATGCCATTGATAATAAAAACGTTGAAAAATTATAACGGTTAACTCAAAACTATACCTAACTATTATCACACATACACAAATAGCATTACATCAATATACACACTCAGATTTATAATAAAAAGATATTTGCAGTTACAATTTTATTTCACAATATAAAAGTGCAATTTACTTTAATAAAAGTGCAGAATACAAAATATTACGCTCTATGCTCAATTTTCTTATAAATAACACATTTTTTCTCTATTCAAGAATCACACTCATTTCAGACTTTACACAACCTTACATTATTATAATCATAATTTAGGTAGTTTTATCACAATCTAAAGCCAGTTAGCTATACTTTTTGAATTTGCTAGCATTATTGTTCCAACATAAATGCAGATTTTATGGTCAAATAATAGGCTACTATTTCAATGCTATTCATAGCTATTCATAGCTGGGTTTAGACAAAAGATTTTGCTCAAGTAAAATGTATGGTAAGAATAATACATAATTGAATACTCAAGTACCTTATCAAATTACTCATCTATTAATAGTATTTGATAGGTATTCCTATCAAAAACTCAATTACAAATGAAATCATTGTTGTGGGCGGCTCGTGCCCACGAAACAGGTGAAGTGTTGTACAGTAAAACATACGGGCACTTCACCTGTTTCGTGGGCACCAGCCGCCAGTGATTGTTATATTGTTCACATTAGAACAGAATAATTCCATTTTCTTTTAAATTACCGGTACCAAATTTTCCACTTGAAAGTTCAATAATATGTATCCTTTGAATAAGCTTACATATCTAAATGAACTCTATGGGATCTTTGGGTTACTGAACGACTAAAAAATTTGAACATTTTTTCTTGTATGAATTCTTTGCATTTTACAAATAAACGTCAAAAAGATCTTGTCTCAAATCCTGAAAACAGTCGAAAGACTGAATCAAATCAAATATTATTGATTGATAATACAATCTTAGAATCTTGACAGTCAATAGGCCTGATTCAAAAAGTCATTAATTTACCAATACCGTTCAAATATAATTATTATAACTCCATAGGTACATTAACCGGTACATTATTATAGAATTGTTATAATTATTTGTGAAGAAAGCTCCAGCACTGGTATATAGTGTTTCTATGTAGATTCGCTAATATAATTGAATAATTAATTAAATTATTTTATTTGTAGAACTCCACATACAAGCAAAAGCTACATAGTTCTTCAAATAAGCATTTCACTCGACTTGAAATCCAATCATAAGTGCGAATTGGTGAGCTGCTGAAAGGTCTTTATAGGCCCTCTTCTACTCAGTATAAGTAAGTTAAATCTATCGCTAAATTTTTCCGAGTTGATTTATTCATAACCTCCTGAGTGAAGTGTTATTAAATGGATATTGTAACAAAATTCTTAATAACTATTATGTGATAAGTTATAATATATGAGTTTATACAATAATAAGTTAATCACAAATGTTATTAACCCCGGTGTAAAGGTGGCTTTACCTTTCAGCAAACAAAAATATGAATTGATGATCGAGTAAATTAATGTTTTTTTTTCAATTATGATTTTTGTCATTCCCTACTGTCATGGTGTGAGGTGGGGAATTCCTTTATTTCAATTTTCCATTAAAAAATGAAATAAAATTATGTAGCCTACTTACCGGACGAACAACCCATTAACTGCAGTCTTCTAATAATATAAACTTCTTAAATTTAAATACATTATTCTTCAAGGTACCGGTAGGCGCTTGTTACCAAAACCATATATAAATAGATTTAAATAGAATATTTTATAAAAACGTTTTCCCGTGACAAGTAGGGCTGCGGGTTAGGCTGAGGCTGTTACATCATCCCCTGATCGAGGCTCATCTATAGTCTGCTGTCCAAGCAAAGAAGACCCTCTGGCAAGATGGGAGAATGACTCCAGCTTGGTCAATACTTGTTCAAGAATTATAAATGTGGTCTAAATAGTAGATCAAATTGTTTCCTACAATTTGAGATCAAATTGATAAATTTTGAACCAATATTGACCGAGTTGGAGTCATTCTCCCGCATCTTGCCAGAGGGTCTTCTTTGCTTGGATAGATAAACCTCCAGGTAGATCAAACGCGTTTTTCCTTATGAGCGCGCTCATGACAAGAAGGTCATAAATGGAATTTTTCAAGGGTCATTTTAGCACAAGGGGGCTCTCCGTGATTGGCTCGTTTGTGGCCACGTGACCTCTCACGCTCTCACTCTCAATCTAATCTAATCTAATCTCGAGCAGATGACTTATTGAACTCTCAATCTTAATACAGATGATACACTGTCATCTGACATATAGATTATCGTAATTCGTAGTAGATTCCAGATTTTACTCTAAAGTGGTGGGGGGAAAGCATCACGTAGACCTAAGGAACTATAAAGACTTATGCCGGGTTTTTCCAAGCACACTCAAAGTTGAGGGACCCTCAAATTTTGATGAACAGCTGACATTTTCTATGATAAGTATAGGAAATGTGGTAAAGTGTAGTACCTTAAACTTGAGGGTCCCTCAAATTTGAGTGTGCTTGGAAAAACCGGGCATTAAGCTATAGTTTTTTATAGAGCCCTACGTAGACCTCGTAAGGCCTCCACGTAAGGGCAAAACATGTCAAATATGAGGTCAAACATGTCAAATAAGGCTTCGAGTTAGGCTGTGGGTGCTATATGGTATATACATAGTTTAACATCTATATCTATATGATTCCTATAATCATAATAATAGTATTAAACTCCAGCCTAACCCTAACCCACAGCCTCACCTTTTTGGCATGTTCTTACCCTAAAGCCGCGTATCGACAGTTCGAGGCATGTGCCACGAATGCCTCACGGTACAGTCTGTTGACGCAAAAAAACCCTCTGTCAAGATGGGAAAATGACTCTAGCTCGGTCAATATTTGTTAAAAAGTCTGTTCTACAATTTGAGACCACATTTATAATTCTTGAATTAATATTGACCGAGCTAGAGTCATTTTCCCATCTTGCCAGAGGGTCTTTTTTGCTTCAACAGACTGTACATTCGTGGCACATGCCTCGGACTGTCGATACGCGGCTTAATACGATACTCACCTCAATCTAAACCCGCAGCCCCAACAACAGCCTCAGGTTAGGGACAACCTGAATAATAGTAATAATTTCTTGTCAACGAACATTCAATTTAGCTAATAAACATCAATTATCATGTACAATTTACTACTAACATCAATAACAACCATGCATGCATTGAAAAATTCTCATTTTTCACTTCCAAACTCATCAAAAAATTTCAGGATTCAACACCTAATATCAATAAACATTCGAGGAATGGGGGGGGGGGGGGGGTTGTGTGACACCAAATAACAAAAAATATATTCAACATCAAGTTTTTTAATAATAAAATGAGATTCGTGCTAAAATAATAATATTAACTTAGTTGAACATCAAAGTTAGAGCATGAGTACAAAAAAGAACTGATTACACGAACATGGCAAGATGTACAGTAATTAAACAACAAAATGCAATAAAAACGTAACACAATCACAGACAATTAATTATGAGACCTAAATAATATTATTTACATGAAGCATGAATTATTATTACAAATAATTAAAATAATCACAGCAAAATTATTAGACAAGATCGATACACCTGTGTTAAAAATCTTAGTAGCCTATTGTATAGTCTGTCCAAGCAAAGAAGACATTCTGACAAGATGGGAAAATGTCTCTAACTTGGTCAATATTGGTTCAAAATTAAGAAATTGGACTCACATTGTAGAAAACATTCTAATCTACAATTTGAGACCAAATTTCCAATTTTTGAACTAATATTGATCGAGCTGGAGTCATTCTCCCATCTTGCCAGAATGCGTTCTTTGCTTAGACAGACTATATCGGATTGCTTATAGGTTTCGTTTCATTATTACAATATTCTAGTTCGATGAATATACAAAAACAACAGAATAAAACACAATGAATTATAAAAAACATTGAAAAGAGTCAAATAATACACTCATCATAAAGAATTGATTTCAAAAGATCACGATATCTTATAAATTTTTAATGAAACATAATTAATTCAGATAATCATAAAATAATGGAACAAATTAAGCATTTTATTCCAAACATGTTCAACATTGAATAAATAGGTAAATTTACCTCTTAAAATCACAAAGATATCTCTTCAAGATTGGAAATAAATTTGGTATTAAGAAATATTTAAAACGTCCAGGCAGCACATTTCATTACATTACATTATTGAAATTGCCATTATTGAATTGAGCATACAAAAATCATAATTCAAATAAGTATTTGGGTACCGTACTTTATTTGATTCTGCTCAGTGGAAAATACATTACTGATTGATTCATCAATAAATCAAAATATTTTTACTGATTGAACTTCAGCTAACTTACAAGAAATGCAGTGCAAAGACTTGAAATCAGTTCAAAACTGAAAAAATACAGTTTTTTTCACAAGAGGATCAAAAATTATTACTCTCAAATTATTTGTGATTGCATAGAACTAATAAAAATCATTGTTGGAAAAAACATATGATAAAATAATAAGAATGACTTCAAAATTAGTATTTTTAGAGAAAAATCTTCTCAATATTTTTATTACCATGTGGATTTTGCTAATATGCAACTCAGCACTAGAAGCTAAAGCAGTCAATTAACATTTTCAACCTGTAAAGCAATCCTAACCTATAAACATAGGCTCAACCTAACCTAACCTAACTCAAACCTAACCTAAAACTAGACATTTCTCACTTGTTTCAATTCTAAACGCGTGTAAAAATAAAAGCGGTGATTTTTTTCAAAAACATTTTCACAAGCCTTGTGCATTAAACCACAAAGCTACCTCTAAAAATTCCTAAATATTTCTCCTTTCCATTATACTTAGACAGGCGTGCAAAATTTACCCTAATTTTTACAATTAACATACAATTGAACAACTATTACATGCGCGCATACACTTATACAAACATACAGTGAAAATTAACCAATACATAAATACACACACATACACAAAAAATATGTATCATATTACATATATGTACAACGATAAGCACCTTAACAATAATTATTATTCTGTGATGTGAAAACTATAAAATATATATAAATATACAATGCAGTCATTGAGTATTATTGGTATATTATTATCATCATCATCAGTATTATTTATTACATGAACATTTACAACAACACTAGTTAAAAGCATAAAAATACATATAAAATTGATGAAAATATGAGTGATATAGTTATATTAACCGTTATGAACAACCGACATTATTAACTCTATTTTAAGCTAGTTTAACGGGGAGTTATTCCTGTATTAAAGCATGCACTATACTGTACCTAGAAATAAGAATTCAAATAAAAGTTTTCAATCTCATTAATTCTTTAAATACGATGATATAAAATGAAAAATATAAACAATTAAATGAAATGGTATGTTTTATAAAACTAGGCAAACATGCTCAATCAATATCGGACTTCTGCATTTTTTCTGTAATCTAAAAAATTTTTGTCTCAAAATTACAATATTCAACTCTCACTATCTACCTATTCGACTTTTTTTGTTATTAATTTACTTTTCAAAACTTTCACTGTACCTTCAAACTCCCGTATTGTAAAATGATGTATTTCCTAACAATTCGCCAATACGAAAGTTACATCTATTCACGTATAAATGATAAAATTAACTGTCATGATCATTTTACAAGTCTTTTTGCTGACTACAAGGCACATTTTGTTTGACAGATTATTACTGTCTAGTAATGGCTCGTTTCATCACACTATTGATTTCAATTCTAAATTAGACAGAGAAAGAGATATACTGAATAATGCAGTGAGAGAGAGATGAAAATAATGGAAATGCAATTGTACCTTGAGAAGGCAGAGAGAGAAAGAGACATACTGAATATTCAGTAGAAAGAGAAGGATGAAACCAATGCAATTGCAGCCGATCTCTCTAATTATTCATTTAGTCTGTCCAAGCAAAGAAGACATTCTGGCAAGATGGGAAAATGACTCCAACTCGATCAATATTGGTTCAAGAATTATTAATTTGGTCTCAAATTGTAGAAAACATTTAGCTGTACAATTTGAGACATAATTTTTAATTTTCGAACCAATATTGACCGAGCTGGAGTAATTTTTCCATCTTGCCAGAATGTCTTCTCTGCTTGGACAGACTATACCATCGATTAGAATAAATAACTGACCTACTGGACAAAAAAAAGTTTTTGAGTAGTCTGGATTATGGGAAACCTTTCATAACCTTCTAGCATTCATAGAGAAATGATAGATGGTTTTGAATCTTTCAAGAAACTGATTCTATAAGACAGCAATATTGGAAATCTATTGAGAAGTCCAGAAAGCTCTGAGTTATCTTCTAAGAATCTAATTTTATTGACAGCAGTTTTCAACTTTTTGATAAGTTTCTGAAAGAACTTTTAAAAGTTTTGAACGTGAAACTTGACGCATTAATTCAAGTATTGCCAGTCAATTAGTTTATATCAGTGCCATTTCTGAAAAAAGTTTTCTTCATGATAAATTGTCAAGTTTTAACTTATAAGAAATATTTATGATTGAAAAGAGAGCATTATCCTACATACCAAAAATCAAATTGAACTGAGCAAACATTAATCTAATAATGATATGCTTCAATAGAATTTTTACACAAAGTGATTTTCATTTAAAGAAGAATAAATTTCAATATACATGCCAAGTAATACAATACATTCTCATCAAAGAACATTCTAGAGAAGGATTTTACATACTTATATTACCCTATTAAATGCTCCATAAATTCAAGCACAAGCATGCATATAGGCTGTTGAAGCAAAGAAGACATTCTGGCTAGATGAGAAAATGCCAATATTGGTTCAGAAAACATAAATTTGGTTTCAAATTGTAGGAAACATTCTGCTCCACAATTTGAGACCAAATTTATAAGTTTTGAACAAATATTGACCGAGCTGGAGTCATTTTCCCATCTTGCCAGAATGTCTTCTTTGTTTGGACATACTATACCGTCCTATTATATTTTCAAACATTATCAATTCAGTCAAATATCAAGGCAATTTGTGACTGAACAACTTTTAAATTCTAAATTTTTCTTACCTTACCACCTCGATTCGCTCATACAAGTGCAATTTGAACAATGAAAGTTATTGGATAGTTGAAAGAAATGGACATGCAAGTTTGATCAGGCAGTATTTGTGAAATATTAGGTCACGTGAACAATAAAATAAAACAAAATAATGAAAATTATCGACAATTTCATGCTCATTATCCACATAACATGTAAAAAAATCATTCATGCTCACATAGACGAAAAATTCAAAATTGTTGAATTATTGAATGAAATTCAATATTGAATATTGTAGCAACCAATGTAGAGAATGTAGTCATGATTACATTCATGTAGTACCCAAGCATAATTATATACTTGGATTAATAGACAATTGAAAATTGAACAAAAAATAAATAAAAAATACTAGAAAATGTGAAAGCTACCGAGTAAAAAAGTGTAAAAACAATAATAAAACATCACAATTAGCTGTAAAGAATGTCATAAAAAATTGAATCGAGTTCAATAGAATTCAATAGAGTGAATTGATTCGACAAACTGAGATGGAACAAAATATTAGTACCAATTGGTTGAAAAATGTGAAAAATAATGTCATATTGTATTTGTACTCACAACTAGAGAAACAATAGTTTGTTCAAGATAATTTCTGTCCAAGCAAAGAAAAGCCTCCGGTAAGATGGGAAAATGACTCCAGCTTCGTCAATATTTGTTCAAGAATTATTATAAAAGTGGTGTTAATAGTAGACCAAATTGTTTCCTATAATTTGAGATTGAATTGATAATATTTGAACCAATGTTGACCGATGTTGAGACATTTTCTCATCTTGCCAGAGGGACTTCTTTGCTTGAACATACTATTAGTGTATTTAAAAATATCATATTGAATGATACTTGACGAATAAAATTGTTGAAGAGCTGGATGATACGAATTTATTACAAATAAACGTTTCTTTGAGAAGTTAGCTTATAAAAAGTGTTATAGTCAACAAAAAAATCAAGACGTTCTAGGACGAAAAAATCGATTCAACAAATTTTATCGATCATCCCGTCTTTTATAAATCCAAATTCACTGAACTAGATAATATTTTAGACTGATACCTACTTCAACTGCATTTTTACAACAGAAGTAATTATTTGAAAGATTTTCCTATTCAATTTTATGCTTAAAAAAATGATTAGTGAAAATAATTTGTAGTTCAACAATTACTACGATTAT
Source organism: Sogatella furcifera (assembly GCA_017141385.1). Lineage (NCBI taxonomy): Eukaryota > Metazoa > Arthropoda > Insecta > Hemiptera > Delphacidae > Sogatella > Sogatella furcifera. Next base: position 1,949,979 of record CM029555.1, on the reverse strand, counting down.
GAGGATGACTGTCATGAGTTTGAGAAGAGAGCGAAATAAGTTTCATAAAACAAAATAGAAACAAGTTCTTCCACCAATTCATACCAATTAAAAAACAGCTAGTAGAAACTAGTAGAAGCAATTAAATAATTACGTCGTTGGATTCTTCTAATCACAACCTTCAAAGTAGACACTCTGACAAGATGGGAAAATGACTCCAGCTCGGTCAATATTGCTTCCAAAATTATGAAATTGGTTTCAGATCGTAAGTCAGAAAGTTTTCTACAATTTGAGACCAAATTCATAATTTTTGAACCAATATTGACCGAGCTGGAGTCATTTCCCCATCTTGCCTGAATGTCTTCTTTGCTTGGACAGACTATACAAGGACATTGTCATAGGTCATGCGGTGATCCTACTCTACTTGTTTGAAGTTGGGACATTGAATAAAGTTCGCGAAGCTGAGAAGACATGCCGTTACAATGTAAAGTCTATTGTCACGAGTGTCTTCTTCACTAGCACGAGCTACACGGAATTTCATTGAATTAATTTCTACTACTTACCGTGCACTTAGAATGAGCACCAAGCTTGATAATAGCTCAATTAATAATTCCTAACTTTATGCTCTATAAAGTAGCCAACAGCTAAAAGCTGAAAGCTTATAAGCTGTAAAGCTAATACTATAGCACAAAACTAAAATTCAGGGCCCTGGCTTATAAACATTTTACAATCCACATTACTCATAATTTGTGGATTTTATGGGCGTTTCTGTCTCATAAACGTTTCCAATAAAAAGCAAATTCTACAGTTTCAGCTGATTAAAAAAGATGACATGAAACGAATTTACCTCAAGTAAATAGAATATCGGAATAGTCCAATGCTATTCCTTCAAAACCAAAACTTTGCTCCTAATTTAATAATTTTGATATATAAATTGATTTATTATTATGATTTATATATTTAATAATAAATATCAATCATCATTTTTGTCGCTAAAATATTATCATAACCTACAAAGAAAATCGTAAACAAACCAAGTCAGAAGACCCTAGCCTTGTAATCTAAAATGGCCACGATGATTTGAGTTTGAACAGTTAATATCGTGAATTTTTCGTCTGAACCAATTTACATAGACATATAACCCACATCTTAAACTTTCATCATTCATCCTTTGCTTAAAATACTTGGAAACCAAGTCGCAATTGTAAAGAAAGAATAAAGAATAGGGTACATGGGATTTTCTATTCCACTCGAACCATCGCGGCCATTTTAGATTCGAATGTTAGGGTCTTCTAGTGAGTTTTGACTGATCAACAGCTGATCCTTTCCAAAATTTGGAACATTGTAAATCGAGAGTTTTATTGGTGAATCTACGATCCCAATCACTTGTTTTTCATCAGAAAACAAGCTGTAGATCTTTATAAGCTAGGGTTCAACTTTCAAAACAGTCGCGATTTGTAATTTAATAGCTGATATTGGTAAAAATTGAATAACTGAATATAATACTAGTACTTGATCTAGCATATATTGCCATCAAATAATTCTAGTAGCAGTGGAAGCAATCCACCCATTAGGCCCACCTTTAAAATTCAGCACGTTAGAACTTAATAAATAATTCAACTTATTAAAATAACTATTAGGCCCATAACAAAAAAAAATGGTTAAACCTTGTTTCGAGATCATTAGTTAAACCTTGGTTAAAATCAAGGTTTGATTGATCATGGCTTCAATCGAAATTATTGCCATTAAAATAAAAACAGGCTTAGTAGGCCTTCCATAGTTTCAGTATTATTCAATTTGAAACAGTTTGAAGTTTTTGAATTACCTAGTAAACTTAGAAAGGGATTCAAGTTACTTGGGGAAACGAGAAACCTACTAATAATATAACTTCATTACTACATAGAACACCTTCAACATATAGATATAGACTACAGTGTAAAAAGCAGTTGAAATTCTAAGAAACATTACACCCAGTCTGTATTTCATTAGTTTCTTCACACTAGTATAACTATATTTTCAATGTATAAACCAGTACGTATAGTTTAGAATAGTCTGTCCAAGCAAAGAAGACATTCTGGCAAGATTGGAAAATGAATTGAGCTCGGTCAATATTGGTTCAAAACCTATTAATTTGGTCTCAATTTGTAGAAAACATTCTGCTCTACAATTGAAGACCAAACTTATAATTTTTAATCAATATTGACCGAGCTGGAGTCATTTTCCCTTCTTGCCAGAATGTCTTGAACAGACTAAACTTGTATTGTGAATGAACACATGGCTGTGAATGCTAGTTAAATATTATAATTACCAAGCTTATAAAAGAACAACAGTGATTTTAATGTTAATATTTTGTGGAGAAGGTTCAGCTATAAGAGTTTCAATAGAAAAGAATCATTTGATGATGGAGGTTTTAAAGAATTGACATAAATCTCCAGTTAAATTAATATGAGGAAACAATGATGATCGGGAATTATCAAATTTAATAGGCCTGATTAGAATACAAATTAATCCCTATCACAGAGATTTCACATTGTAAACTATTATACAAATCAAGCGCCAAATTTGAAAGTTGTAACTATACAGGAATCAAGATTTGATCTTGAAAATATTACCTGAAGACGTACAGGTATCTTATAGCTGAACCTACTTCTGTTACTAAAAATTTAAATATTCCATTCATCATGTCAAGTCGGTAGAATAGAACAAGCTCGAAGGACAGCAGTGAATCTTTCTTGGAAAAATCCCTTCCGTCCGCTGGATTCGAACCAGGATCAGAAAGACCGGACAACTTCCGAGAGACGAGAGTGGTTTTTTGTCAAAATCCCTTTCGTCCGCTGGATTCGAACCAGGATCAGAAAGTCCGGACAACTTCGAGAGACGGGAGTGGTTTTTTGTCAAAATCCCTTCCGTCCGCTGGATTCGAACCACGATCCTTTGGATTATTGCTACTCTACTATCCACCGACTCAGCAAGCGAAGCTCATGATTTTTCAAAAGAGTTTCACCACATGAAAATCTCTTGAGAAAAATCAATTTCGCAGATCGCCATGAATCGAGAAATAAATAACTTCGAACTATATTTCTTTTAAACCTTAGAATGCAGCACACAGTTACAACAATGCCTTCTTCATGTGAATAGGAACCAAGCTTATTACAAAAAAGTTTTCAGATTTGAGAGGACTGGAAAAGTGGTGGGGAAGCCTGAAAATTATGGATGTAGTACAGATCAACAACATATGATATTTTCCCCTAAAAATATTAGCGCATGTGCACGGTACTAGAAGTTGTGACGTCAGATTCTAGTCTCCCTCATCCGGTTTTCATTTCGCTCAATATCAGGCAGTTACGGAGCAACCTTCTCTGTAATAAGCTTGAATAGGAGCGCACTTTCGCCGTTTATATTTAGCTTAATCTGGTCAAGTAGAGAAAACATTCTAACAAGATGGAAAAATCACTCCAGCTCGGTCAATATTGGTTCAAAAATGATAAATTTAGAGTAAAATTGTAGAAAACATTCTGCTCTACAATTTGAGACCAATTTTTGAACCAATATTGACCGAGCTGGAGTCATTTTTCCATCTTGCAGGAATGTCTTCTTTGCTCGACCAGACTATATTGTAGATAAACGGCAACAGTGTGCTTCTATTCAAGGTTATTACAGAGAAGGTTGCTCCGTAACTGCCCGATATTACATCAAAACTACCCTCCACTCAAATTTGAGGGACCCTCAAGTTTACTACATTTCCTGTACTTATCATAGAAAATATCAGCTGTTCACCAAAATTTGAGCGACCCTCAACTTTGAGTGTGCTTGGAAAACCCCATTAGTCACTCTCTCTCTCCCTCTCTCTTGTGGGTTAAGTGGAAGAGGGGCTTGCATGCCTCAACTTCGCCCACAAACTCTTGTAAATTTTTACAAAGTGTAAAATAAAGTCGTTTTTATCTATCTCTCATACATAACTGTGGCAGCATTGTACTCCACAACCACACTACTGCATCCCAAGGTTTAGAAGAACAATAAGCTATTACACAATTCAGCTAATATTCAACAACATTATCAATCAACAAAGTAAAGCTTATCTGAAAATGTCCCTGCATTTCTCCTAGCGAGGTGATGGTGAAGAAGGTGATTGGTGTGACGGTGATCGTGATGGCTGTGGCGAGTATTAGGCGACTGCGGTGACTTCTGTGGCAACATGTTTCCGTACAACATGGTGCCTTCCAACATGTTACCGTACAACACGTTACTGTGCAACAGGTTACCGTGCAACAAGTTGTCTTGAAACATGTTACCGTACAACAAGTTGTCTTGCAACGTGTTCCCGTGCAACAAGTTGTCTTGCAACGTGTTCTCGTGCAACAAGTTGTCTTGCAACGTGTTCCCGTGCAACAAGTTGCTCTGCAACATGTTCTCGTGCAACAAGTTGTCTTGAAACATGTTCCCGTGCAACAAGTTGTTTTGCAACATGTTCCCGTGCAACAAGTTGCCTTGCGACTTGTGTCCTTGTCAGACCCTGAACGGCGGTTGTACAACTGTGTTGTTGTTTAGACGTATTGTGTTAGTGTCGTTCGAGTTTTCATCGGGCTCTATCCATTCGCTTTGTACGTCATCATGGTAACCAGGGTTCAGGATGATATTGGGCACCAACTCCATTGTTTCCTGGTCGTCAGGGTGCACTAAAAGAACGAAACAATTATGACAATTAATAACATGGAAAAATAGTTAATAAACTCCTAATTGACTTGATGAGATGTGCTTCTAATTATCTGTTTTTAAGAGAGCTGAAAGATAGATATTTAACGTGACACTTGGCTTCTTAGAATTGTAAAATAAGGAATTTGATATTTCTTAGCATTTGGTATTTAAAAGAGAAATCTTTGTAATATTTTGCTGATATTAAATCTTTCAGTCTTAGGCTGAGGCCGCACTGCCGGTGGGTAGAGCCTGGAGGGTAGAGGGTAGTTGGTAAATCTATAGAACATACACACCATCCACAGTAATACATCGTATGAATGGTATGTGTTCAGCCGCCATCTTGAAATTCTTAAATATGGACAACATAACCTCAAAAAACAGAATGACGTCATAATATTTATACGATGTATTACTGTGGATGGTCTATAGATTTACCAACTACCCTCCACCCTCCAGGCTCTACCCAGCGGCAGTGCGGCCTCAGCCTTACATATAGTTACTTACATTATTTACTATAGCCTATCTATCCAGACTCTAGAGTAATTATTGATTATAATTTGTTTTATTTCTGTTTGGTTTTATTACAATGCGCTGCAGGCAGTAATCCTACTTTATGATAAATAAACTAGATTCAAACAATTTTTGCTAAGCACTGGCAACATTTACTGGATATCCTAGTGGCCAATTAATTTTCTATTCTTTAAAATTGAGAAAATGTATCCTGTTTTTTCTGATGGAAACAATTTATCGTTCATTACTTATTATAGTTAGTTCACTATGAAACGTGTTCTAGAGATACATAGCAACAATTAAAAATATAAAATAAAATTAATTTGTAATATACTTGTTAAGAAATTTCAGGTTATTCATAGTGTATGATAGAATAATACAAAATATATTTAGAAATACAAGTGATTTTTGAGAACAAACTAATTTTATACATTAGTTAAGCGTCTAAAGCAGTGAGTACATGGTTAATTTTCCTTTTACAACATAATACGTGTTTGTTCATTCTTTATTTATTCGAAAAATACAATGAAACTTATTGAAATAAAACACAGATAGTAGCTTAAGAGGGTGCATGTGATAGGTGAAACCGTTAACGGATATATACAGGAGATACATCAGGAGTAAGTGAGTAAATAATCTGAATTACAGTGACAGAGAGTGAGTAGACTCTAGAGTCTAGAGACTCTAGAGAGTGAGTAGTAGTACAGTGACAGAAGGTGAAAGAGACAAGATAAGATTAAAACAGCGCCAGAGTGAGCGAGTAGGTGAGAGAGACAAGATATGCGTGGAACAGAGAGAGTGAATTTGTGAGCGAGATGAAATGCTTTGAATGAATTAGCTCAAGATATAGTGTCATAACTGCAACCAGAAAGTAAGTGAACAACGTATACTTACAACAGAGAAAGGCGAAAAAAGTGAGAGAGAAAGACACAGAGAGAAAAATAAGCAAAACGTACTTTTCTCTTGTGCTTGAGTAATAAATGTGATCCTATGAATTAAGACAAGACACAAAAGCGATCGAAGAATCAGCTCTAGGAATACATATGATTCGGTTTTAAATTGCCTTAGGACCGGCGAATGGCCATAATCAACACAAAATTGAAAGCAGTTTAAATTCGGGTATAATTATATTGTGAACTTGATGGTGTGAAAAGGGAGTGACAGGAGAACTAGCTCAAGTCACTATAAAAAACTTGATACGTAATTTATATCCGTAAAAGAAGTCAGGTTAATTACAATACTGATCGTACTGTAGTCTGTGAATGGACTAGAAATCAAAATTAAAATTGCTGCCTTAATTTTAACTGGGAGGGCGAAGTTAGGGTACAGCCGGCCCTCTCTTACACTCAAACCTCTAATGTAAATAGTGGCAGAATCTATTTTTTATTTGTCAATGGCGCAACAGCCCTATGAAGGGCCTAGGCCTACCAACTGTTTGCCAGTTTCATATTCACTTCACTATACAACAGTCCGTCCAAGCAAAGAAGACACCCCGAAGGGAAAGACGGGAAAACGACTCCAGCCCGGCCAATACCGGCCCAGAAGCCATAAATTCTCAAACAGAACCCACAGCCCCCGTACCAACACCGACCGAGCCGAGGCTATCCCCCATCCCGCCAGAATACATTCCCGGCCCAGACAGACCATACAGCAGGCGAATAATCAAGATAGAGGTAACGTGTAGCTAGCACGTTGATCCTCTCAACCATAAACCAGTCTTCACAACCAAGTGAAGATGCAGAACACCTCTGGATAACATGCAGTTAATCAGTTAGAGTGTAATGCAACAATTGCTATTCCTCCAGAAACGGGAAACGACTGACTGTCTTTACTAACCACAGCCAATCTCCCAAAGGAAGGAGGCAGAATAATTAGCCCGAGATTAATGAATTGATACTGTGGAGTGCAAGAAGACAGAAAGTTGAAAACAAACTTATTACCGTGACATGAAAGAAGACAGAAAGTGTGAAGAAACTTGATACCGTGAATTGAAAGGAGACAGATGAATCATCTCTAGATTATGAATAATATTGTGATAGCGAGTTGTAAGGAAGCCTAGCCTAGATATATAGTCTGTACAAGCAAAGAAGAGCCTCTGGCGAGATGGGAAAATGACTCCAGCTTGGTCAGTATTGGTTCAAAAATTATTGATTTGGTCTCAATCGTGGGAAACATTCTGATCTACAATTTGAGACCAAATTTATAATTTTTGAACAAATGATTTGGTCTATATCGTAGGAAACATTCTGATCTACAATTTGAGACCAAATTTATAATTTTTGAACCAATGTTGACCGAGTTGGAGTCATTTTCACATCTTGCCAGAGGGTCTTCTTTGCTTCGACAGGCTATACTGTGATGGATGGTGGATAAACGGTTATACACTCATGAGAGTGATAGAAAAATCAGTTGAAGATAAATCTACTGTGATAGTCAAACAATAAAACGCCAAGTGAACAGTGTCAGCTCAAGAAATACTTCAGCGATAGGTGAATCATGAAATCAGTAGTTAATAGTAGGTACCAAAAGAACCAGTTCAAGAAACAAATTACAGCAATGATAGGTGATCTATTAAACGAAATAGGCGAGTCAACAACCTTAAGAGACCCAGTGATTCTACATTCTACACCCCTTCCCCCCAAGGTTAGTAAATCTACCAGGTTGGCCAGCGTCCATATAGCCCAGCAGTCCATTTTTTGACGTCACTAATTTTCTACATTATGCTCTATACCTATATTTATGATTCGACACTCTATTCACGATCACTTGAGACGAAATAAACAAACTTTTCGAGTGTGTATGCGTGTAATGGGAGGTCTTCTATGCGAAACTTTCGGCCACAGACCAACAGCTGTAGCCAACGTCTAGAGACAAGACAAGTCGGACTGTAATCAATCACAGCTTCAGACAAGAGTCAGCTGTTCGACTGCAGCCAATTTTTTCGCATAGAAGAAGACCTTCCATTACACGCACACACATGCAAAAGGTTTGTTTATTTCGTCTCAATGAACTATAGGAATGGTGAATGGACTATAGGATTACAATTTTCCAGCTGTTCCGCAGAGAATTGAAAAATAAAAAAATACCACAAAAATCTCAATATCAATGAAAATAATTGTGATAATATGTAAAAATAATGAATTAAATTATTTAGTGTTATTACAGTCAAATAATAATGAATAATGTTGTAATATTAGAAGAATATAATGCTATTGTTGTCATAAATTGGGGCCAAAGATTCGAGAAACTAGCGCTCTCGTTGAGAAAAAAGTAAGCTTTGGTGGGTTCAAACTATGCAATTACAATTATAAAAATGAAAATAGTCATATTTTACAAAAAAATTATTGTTTCCTTTTTAATTGTGATGTTCTCAACTCATCAGAATTCATTACAACATTAATATTCTTCAACACTAACGAGAATAGTTTATGTCTACGTTTTCATCAGCTGTGCTTTTCATTTTGAGCGCTAGAGTGCGACACTGTAGAAATTTAGTGACGTCAGACTCGTGAACCATTATTTCGAGAGAAATATCCCACCTGGTAGATTTACTAGTCTTCATAAATAGTGCCAAAAGAACCAGTTCAAGAAATAAATTACTGCAATGATAGGTGAACCATTAAACGAAATAGGTTATTCATTGAGCTCAACAGCGATTCTAAATTCTACACCCCTTCCCCCAAACCCACAAACGGTGCCAACTGTTGAGTGACAGATTGAGTGATAAATTGAGTGATGACAAGAGCCGCCTTACTGAGACACGAGTACGACGATTGAGAGGAGCTGTTGTTGAGTGATGATGATGTAGTAGGACGATGATGTTGATGGTGTTGGGTGGTGGGTACTCTTAGATAGCGCTTACTGAGGGGCAGATGCCGGCACTCGGCGTACAGCGCGTAACAGGTGCCCAAGGCGAGCACTAGAAGGGTGCCCATCACCACCGCCACGGCCGCCACCCATACGCGGGTGTCGAACGTTTCGGCGCCCTCCAGAAGGTGGCGTCCTAGTTCTGCAAAATCACAAAAACAGAAACTCGTTTATTCCACAATCAGTATACAGTACATGAAAAAGAGACATTTCATTTACTAATAGTGCTATCTAATAAATACGATACTGGACTACATTTTTATTTACAGTTATGTAATAGGAATTAGCCTACATGGGCATCAAAGTGGGAAAGTAGATAAAAAACTAATAAACCTATATATATATATATATATATGCATAATGTGCAATTAGAAAGTATTCAACCGAAATTTTTCAACATGGAAATTCTGAGTTCTAAAATAATTATTTGTGTGAGCATTTCGGAATCTGAATAATTTGAGTTTTAAAGTACAGCGCAGAAGAAACATAACCTTATTTGGACTATAATTTTCGTTTTTATGCCCTCTCATTATGATTCTTTACTATGAATTATTGATATGATATGCAAATTTGATTTATTGGAATTAAAATGAACCTATATAATGTAGTGAGATTTGATATCTTGAAATCTTCTATTCTAATTTTGGTAAAAAAAAAACTGGGAACTGAAATAGCTGATAATAAAGGAGTATTGTCATAGTCTGGTCGAGCAAAGAAGGCATTCTGGCAAGATGGGAAAACTACTCCAGCTCAGTCAATATTGGTTCAATAATTATGAATTTGGTCTCAAAAGCTCTTAAATTGTGAATCAGAGTGTTTCCTACAATTAGAGAGCAGATTTATAATTTCTGAACCAATATTGACCGAGCTGGAGTCATTTTACGTCTGATGTAACGTACCACCAACAGCTGACGTAAAGCATCTATTATTGTCTCTTTTGATTTCAAAAAATCCATTTAGGAATAGATTAATGACTATCCTGAATGACAACATCAGCTGTTGAAGCGCACAAGGAGCAGACGAGACTGCCTCATTTTCTTTGCGTTAGCTTTACCCGTATCAAATCCCCATACAGGAAGCTTGTAAGAACACTTGAATTCTATTTTTGTTTAAAACAACTAACTCAACTCAATAGAGTATAGTCGTGGGCAGATGTCAAATACACTCAAGATCTCATTGTCACAAGATAATGACAAAATTACTCTCACTTAAGCGTGGGGGGGGCTTCGAGAGAACAATTAATCCTACAACTAAATTATTCTACTCGAAATTCAATCACATAACATTTTTCTGTGTACATATTGTAGTAGATATCGATAGTAAAACAGACTGGAAAGATAACGTTTCTATAATCTGGCCAAGCAAAGAAGAGCCTCTGGCAAGATGGGAAAATGACTCTAGCTTGGTCAATATTGGTATGAAAATTATTGATTTGGTCTCAAATTGTAGATCAGAATGTTTCCTACAATTATTGAGACCGAATCAATATTTTTGAAACAATATTGACCGAGCTGGAGTCATTTTCCCATCTTGCCGGAGGCTCTTCTTTGCTTGGCCAGACTATATAAGGTCTGAAAGACATTTTGGAATTCATTGTCTGAGTTCTATCCAATGAGTTTATTGTATTCTAATAAATACATTTTTTGTCTCCTTTTTCAATTTATTATTAAAAGAAAGTTGTATAGCTGACGCCAAAATAGGCGTTTTCGACTGCTCCTTGTGCGCTCCAAGAGCTGATGTTGTTAATATAATATTAAAGTTGTAATTTACCTATGCCTAGATGATGTTTTTGAAATGAAGAGAGACAATAGATGCTTCACATCAGTTGATAGTGGATTACGAAACGTACAAGATACAGGCGAAACCGTTCAACTTTTTAAGGTTAGGTAAAAATAAGCGAAGAAAAAGAAGAAGAAGACGGAGAAAGAAGAAGATGGAGAAGAAGAAGATGGAAGAGAAGAAGAAGATGAAGAAGAAGAAGATGGAGAAGAACATGAGAAGAAGAAGAAGAAAAAGATGGAGAAGGAGAACATGAGAAGAAGAACATGGAGAAGAAGGAGAAGAAAAGAAGAAGAAGAAGTAGGTGGAGGAGGAAGAAGGAGCAAAAGTAGGGAGTAGAAGAAGAGAAGGATAAGAAGAAGAGAAGAAGATGGAAGAAGAAGAAGAAGAAGATGGAAGAGAAGATGAGGAAGGAAAGAAGAGAGAAGAAAAGAGAAGAAGTAGGTGGAGGAGAAGAAGATGGAGGAGAAGAAGAAGATGAAGAAGAAGATGAAGAAAGAAGATAGAGAAGAAGAAGAAAATGAAGAGAACATGAGAAGAAGAACATGGAGAAGAAGAAGAAGAAGAAGAAGAAGAAGAAGAAGAGCAAGATGAGGAGAGAAAGAAGAAGAAGAAGGAAGAAGAAGAAGAAGAAGATGGAAGAAGAAGAAGAAGACAGAAAAAAGAAGAAGATGAGAAGATGAGAAGAAGATGGAGAGGAAGAAGATGAAGAAGAAAGAGAGAAAAGAAGATGGAGAAAGAAGAAAAGAAGAAGAAGAAGAACATGGAGAAGAAGGAGAAGAAAAGAAGAAGCAGAAGAAGTAGGTGGAGGAGGAGGAGAAGGAGCAAGAGTAGGAGAAAGGATAAGAAGAAGGAGAAGAAGATGGAGAGGAAGAAGAAGAAGAAGAAGATGGAGGAGAAGAGGAAGAAGAAGAAGACAGAGAAGAAAAAGAAGAAGAAGTAGGTGGAGGAGAAGGAGCAAAAGTAGGAGGAATAGGAGGAGGAGAAGAAGAAGAAACCGTTTTAAAAAAGAGAAGCGAGCATGTTAGCAGAATAATCTTATAAATGGTTAAAAAAATAGGTGGGAGGAGGAAGTGAGAAGGAGAAGATGAACAATAAGAAAAACAAAAAAAGAAGCGAGACAACAAAGAACTAGAAGAAGCAGAGCTACCCACAGCAATAATTGAACAATAATCTGTTCCAAGTAAGAAAATTAAAACAATAATCTCACCAATTTCAAAGAGAAAATTCAATAATAATTATTGATTTTAATAATCTCACCAATTTCAAAGAGATAATTCAACAATAAAATTGATTTTGATAATTATCTCACCTATTTCCTGATTATCGTGATGGGTGCAGCCTTCCAGCATAACTACTTCTCCTTCGCCCAACTTGTTGTTGGCCCACACCTGAAACTGATATGTTGAGTTCGGCTCCAGCTGATAGATGTCGATTTGCGTCTGTAACACACAAAACAATTATCATTAATTTACCAGCGAGAATATGAATTTCAGCGTCCATTTAGCAAACATTATTAAGAAGCGAGCATATTTGAACGAAATATAATAGAATGTAGAAAACAATGAATTCGGGATTGACTGAAGTATCGTATCAATAATATTTTTTATGCATTATGAATATGTTTTTTTATAATCTAGAACCTACGTTGCTTTGTTTGTTTGAATTCATGTGTTTCAGGAGGAATGTGCAACACTTCTCAGGCTGATTCCCCACACCAAGTGGAGAAAAAAGTTCCATGGGACAGACCCTCAAAAACGCTTTGTTACCGAGATAACAATGGAGGAAAATTTACATTTTTGAAAATAAAATAATTTTTATAATTTTTGATAGGTTTCATCTAGGTTCTAAAGCTATTAATTCCCATGTGAAATTGACTAAGAAATTCAAGGAAATCAGATAGCGGTTTGTAACTTCTAAGGTTATAAAAATGATAATGAAAATACAGTATGCTAAACACAATTTTTCAACAATTAAAGGCTGTAACTGGATAAGAAATTGTGCTCCAATGTTTTTTCAATTCAATATTTTTCAATCGTTGATAATAATTGCTTGCTTTTGGAAATCTTTTTTGCTTTTTCCAAAGTCAGAAGTACTTCTTCTAAATTATAATTAATGTTGATAAAACACTAACTAACTATCACCGTTTCCTGTTACTGATCATCGGGTATAGCAGCAGCGATTCTGTTCCAATAAAACGTGTACTCACCGCAGTGGCACTGATGCGTCCCGGTTTGACGGGGTGCCACGGATCGGGCGGATGACCCGGTTGGGTGTGCGCCAGCCGGTAGTTGGCGGTGAAGTGCGTGATCGGGTAGCCGCCGGTGTCCAGCACGTCCCATCGTAACAGCGCCAAAATGGTCGACGGGTGCACGGTCACGTTGACTAGGGGCGGGGGCACACCTGGGGAAGAGATGAGTAAAAAATGATTAGGTTTATATGACGTTTGACGTCACAAAATTGTTTTGAAAATGTCATCACGGTAATACAATGTACCAAAAGCAACAATCAAATTGAAAGGTGTTGTAGCAGTCCTATCTTTGAAAAAAGTTCATGAAGCTATTGAGTAATTGAGATAAATTACCGGTTTCAGTTATTAGTTGATACACAATATTATGAGTCTTGTTCACTCACCAAAATGTAATTTGAATAAATGATAATGATGATAATATTATCAATTTCTGGTAAAATCCGATAGCTAACTCGTCGTTCAAAAGAGATTGATAACAACCGAAACCGGTATCTCGATTTCTAATCTGTCATTTGACAATATCTAGTCTTTTATCAAATAAGGATACAGCTCAAGCCAAAAAGTTAGGCTGTTTCATCTGCACATTGTGCGCTCCAACAGCTGATGTTGTCAATTAAGTGAAAGTGGTTTAATTTAGCTATGACTAACTTAGTGGCCAGATAATTTCTTTCAAATCAAAAGAGACAATAGATGCTTTTTACACGAGACGAGATGTTAGTAGCTTACATGTTAGAGAAAGACAAAAACGAGTATCATTTTTGCGTCTGATATAACTAACACAATATCAAATTCAAAACAATACTTGTTCAATCTGGTCGAGCAAAGAAGACTTTCTGGCAAGATGGGAAAATGACTCCAGCTCGATCAATATTGGTTCAAAAATGATAAATTGGTGAATAGAATGTTTCTACATTTTAGATCAAATTCAACAATTTTTATGCTAAACTATGAATTAGAATGTTTTCTACAACATGAAGCAAAATTTATGATTTTTTAACCAATATTGACAGTTAATAATTATTAATTAGAATCTGTATATATTGCTACCGTATATAAATAGACAAAGGACTTCTGCAACTGCAAATATTGACCAATATATAGAGATTCTAATTAATAATTATCCAGCGGTTGGTATAAGATTACTGCAATATCTAATAATTCTTCCATCAATATTGACACAGCGCTGTAGGTCAGTCATTTTCCCATCTTGTCAGAATGTCTTCTTTGCTCGACCAGACTATATAGGGAAATAGAATATCGAATATATAAAATTATCAACATAAACCTCACTCACTTCTAACATGCAGCATAATCCTCCGATGCAGCCTAACCGTACTATCGGCATCCATCACATAACAGTTGTAGATGCCCGAATCCCTCCGTTTCAGGTTGACCAGCTGCAGAGCGCCGTCCTCTCTAGTGATCATGCGCTCGTTGCGCGCCTCCCTCGTCCACTCCACTATGCTATCTGTCAATGACATCGTCTCGGCACCGGGACATCGTAAGGTTAGGTTACCTCCCTCGTCGATGCTCTGCTCATGTAGGTCGTCGTCTTCAGTCGGTGGCTCGATGTTGGCGTAGCAGCCTTCTGTAAATGATTTGAAAAAATGTTCAAAACAGAAATTAATAAAATTCATTGGTTAAAATAAGTTAAGTTGAATAAAAAATGATTGGTTAAAAGTTAGTAAGCTTAATCAGTTATTTAGTTGAAAAAATTGGGAATAAATGTATATGAATGTAAGCCTCAGTCTCGACCAGTCCACATGTCGGCATAATATAGGATAACTTGGTTTCTTTAAATTACGTCAAGTTAGGTTGGTTTGGATTAATTTGAAATGACAACGATACTCGCAATAGTTAAAACAATAATTAACTTATCGCTACTTCACATTGAAATTTAAAATTGGATTGATTACCAAAAAATGATTCATAATAACTTAAGTACATCGTAACTATTATTTCAACAGTTTTGCGTAAAATCTGGAGACATAAAAACGATGGGCTAAAATAAGGATTACTTTTTTATACCTGCATATTAGATGGAGTTAAGTTAATAAGATCAGCAAAGAATAATTCAATTTAAAATTGAAAGAACAATGACCAGAGTCAAGGTTACAATATTAAGTAGCCTATTTGACATAAAATTTAATAATGTTGTTGAATATGAAAATACCATTTGCAAGATAGGTTCAGCAGATTCTAGTTGAGCTCAATAAGCCTATTTTTAAGCAAAAAATGAAATCAGTAAAAATTTGATGAAAAAATATATATAATCTACTCACTCTTGATCAGAAAAGAAACAAACAAGAAATTAAGAATAATTCTGGCAGCCATATTTTCATTGATGACAGTCTTTCACTGCTGAGGGCCTCTCAAGCATATTTGATAAAGTAGAAGACAATTTTATCTCTAATTATTCATTTTACACACACACCCATAGTAATAAACAACAAATCGAACACTTTGACAAACACCACCATGTTGGTTATGATGATTGAAAATGATTTGGGGTTTGGGAAATGTCTGTCTGCTACAAGTCCACCAACATTGCGGTAATAAAAAGTCACGTGAAATAATAATTAACACTGCTTTCCACTCGTAAATAAGTAGATTTCAACCTCCTCTGATAAGTTATTTGTTTTTTGAGATAAATTGGATTAGTTATTTCTTCAGATATCCGAGAATCTGTCTTGAAAAAATCTAAGAAAATCAGTTGGTCTCTCAATTTGCGACGAGATATCAAAGGCAGCAGGAATCGAACATCTGTTTTTGATCATCATAATCATCAACATTTCGATGGTTGTGAACTTCGTGTCTTGCGCGCAGTATTTTGTTAATAATAAGCATAAAATTGTTGTCTAATTCTTATGAAAATCTTGTTGTAATTATATCTATAAAATCTGACATAAATTTACGTGAAAATCGTATCTTCAGTGCCCAAACCAAGTGAATAATTGTGGATGGTAGGTTAGATTTAAATCTCTATCTCTTGTCAAAAAGCTATCTTAAACAGCGCTTTCTGTAATTCTTCTTGAATTTTTGGTTTCTTCCTTTATTCAAATGCTTATTTTTCCACTATTAAACTGTTAAATTCATAATTGATGGAATTATTTAAATTTCAAAAGAGCCTTTCAAGTCCAGTATTGTTTCCAAATTGAATGGCTTCTCTAATCAAATTAGAGATTGGAATTACATACCGTAACTTGATTGGAATAGATTAGACATTTTTGGTTTAACTAATGTCACACAGAAAACATATCAAGTGAAATATATTGGTTCCTAGTTCAAGTATGCTATATATAACAATAATATTTTGCACCATTCAATGAGAAAACATAAGGTAACTTGACTTACTTCCTAATTCTCACTCGTCATGATTTCTTTTTGTTCAAGACAAAGACCTTGATCTCATCAATATTCTTCAACTGAATTTCTATTTCGTTCTATTATTTCTCAGTTCACTTTTGCTTATATTTTGCAGTGGATCATCCTCTCCAATCCTATCATGAGAAGTTTCGCTCTCTAAAGATTACCGTACCTCTCTATCCTAAGATCGCCACCAACTTAATCTTCTCCTGGTTCACAAGAACAGAATGAAACCATCGAACACGAATCTGATATATAACTTATTTTTTCCATTTTTAAATACTAGGAACTAATTTTTGTTGAATCCATATGATTATGATTTGGCCTATATTTTCAAGTGTAGAAAATACTTCAGCTCTTGAAAATTCATCAGTTATCCAAAAAAAATCAATAAGTAGCCTAAGGCTGTCAAATATTAATAAATTATATATATAAATTAATAGGTATTACTCAATCAATTGAAAAAGAGGAATTTTGAGATTGAACTTTTCAGAAATTTGAAAATTGTCTTTAGTAGGCTACAATTGATTTGTTGTATTCTGTGTGATTCTGTTGTAATAACTTGTATTCTTGTTTATTTTACGTATTCTCACTCTTCTGTACTATATGTCATTTTATGTATTGCTGTGAAATTGCTGCAATAAATTGATTTGAATTGAGCTTGCTATTCAATTTGAAGAAATATGACACCTTGAAAACTAAGTTACTCGATTTCTATTGCAGTTTGCGGTGTATTTAAAGTCAGAATGATTCGTTCATTATTCTGACAGCAGATTGGTGGAAAAGGAATTGTTTTCACTTTAACACAAACTAACTTCAAATAACTGGAAAGGTGAGAATAAATTTTTATTATTTTGTCTGTGTTCTAATATCAAATAAGTTATGTAGAAAATTGAAAAATAAAAATATCCACTTGCGGTTATGAAGCTTGTTGGAGGCCTTTTGAAGCGCTCTAGAAATGTACCAGTAGCTATAGTCTGTACAAGCAAAGAAGACATTCTGGCAAGATGGGAAAATGACTGCAACTCGGTCAATATTCCTCCAAAATTGTGAATTTAGTCTGAAATTGTATATCAGAATGTTTTCTACAAGATTGAAATGTTTCCTAGAATTTGAGACCTATAATTTTTGAACCAATATTGACCGAGCTGGAGTCATTTTCCATCTTGCCAGAATGTCTTGTTTGCTTAAGCAGACTATGGGCTGGTTGCACGTACGTTCTGCTAGTTTAATCGCCGTGTCAAAGTGGAAAAACGTTCAAATAAATAAAGTATTGAAATGTGATAGTAGTAGCAAAATATTCGAATGTACTTATTACAAATGGATATTAGAATCAATAATTATCTCGTTATTGTATAAATTATTTATTTAATAATACAAAAAAATGATCTGGAAATTGCATGCCGATACAACTTAATTGTTGTCAGGTTGGTAGTACCATAAAAATCGAAAACTTTCAGCCGCTATTGTTTTCAGATATTGAAAATTTAATCATCAGCTGATGGTTATGTTAAAATTTTTGACGCCTCATACTCTGGCCGATTAGTTTTGAAATTAGTATTCAATTCTAATTAAACAGCTGCTGACCTGTTAAATTTAGAAAAAACCGCCATTGAAAATTTCCATAACCCCATTTATATCTTTGCCTCAATGATAATAAATCTCAACTTGATTCATGAATCAAGGCTAGTAATATTTTTAGGCAATAAAATTTAATGTAAATGATGTGTCATCAAGTTTTGTAAATGAAACTCAAGGCTTTTTAATAATTTATATGTTTCTATTCTCTATTTAAGTTGAGTTAGTTTGCCGTTGCTACAAGATGTCGTTATCCAGGCTAATCACGGCGTTAAAAGTTAACGAAGTTACGAACAACCGGCCCTATAGATACTTTGAAGGAAATTACTAGATACTTTAGGAGGAAACTGAACGTTTTGTATAGCTGATGCCAAAAAAATTAGGTAACTTTGTCTGCTACTTGTGCCCTCAAGGACAACATAAGCTGTTGTAGCGCACAAGGAGCAGATGAAACTGCCTAAAGTTCTGGCGTCAGCTGTACTTGGTTACCTGTTGATATAGGAATGACATTTTCCTACAGACTTCAAATTGAAAATTTTAATTAAATTCATATATCAACTCCTGCAACATTATAAGTAGCTATATTTTTCATTAAATTTTTCTCAGAATTAAAAGTAATAGTCTCGTGTAGTTATGATTGAAGCTGTGTATGTGTACTATCAAGATTCTTTTTAATTTATCAATAAATAGGCTAATCATCATAATTATTAAAATCAATTGGATGAAAAACAGTAAGCTCAGTACCAATATTTTTCTTCTAAATTTTAATATTATTTGTTCACTTGGAATATGTTCATTATACATTCACCAAGAGTTTAATAAAATTATTTAATTGTTACTTAGCTGAATATTAATGGAGTTAATGTTTTGCTTGTCACTGGCATCAACTTTGTCGTACTCTTACAATATTACCCGCATGAACATTGATGATTCAGCATGATTATTCTAGGCCTGCAGTAGATACCTAACTTGAAAAATTTATCAGTTCTATAATTTATATACAGGGTGTTTCAGGAAGAATGTGCAATACTTCTCAGGCTGATTCCTTACACCAAGTAGACAAAAAGTTCCATGGGACCAACCCCCAAAAACGCTTTGTTACCGAGATAACAATGGCGGAAAGTTGAGATTTTTCAAAATATATTAATTTTTCCAATTTTTTAGAGGCTTTAGTGAGGTTCTAAAATGATCAATTCCTATGTAAAATTAGCTGAGGAATTAAATGAAACCAGTTCCAAGTTTGTAACTTGAACGGTCATTGAGATAATTGGAAAAATATTCTAGAAAAAGCCATTTTTTCAACAATAAGGGTTATAACTGGATAAGGAATCATAAAATTGTTTTTTTTTTATTGATGGAAGTTGAAGAGAGTCGGATTCTAAAGAAAACGTTAAATGGTGGCGATTGTGTAAATCTTACCCAAATCTCAGTAATGGCGATCAAAAATCGCAAAATCGCTACTAAACATAAATTCATCACTTGTGCTATGTTTTGTCAATTTTGCGATTTTCGATCGCCATTTCTGAGATTTGGGTAAGATTTACACAATCGCCACCATTTAACGTTTTCTTTAGAATCCGACTCTCTTCAACTTCCATCAATAAAAAAAAACAATTTTATGATTCCTTATCCAGTTATAACCCTTATTGTTGAAAAAATGGCGTTTTCTAGAATATTTTTCCAATTATCTCAATAACCGTTAAAGTTACAAACTTGGAACTGGTTTCATTGAATTCCTCAGCTAATTTTACATAGAAATTGATTATTTTAGAACTTTACTAAAGCCTCTAAAAAATTAGAAAAATTAATATATTTTGAAAAATCTCAATTTTCCGCCATTGTTATCTCAGTAACAAAGCGTTTTTGGGGGTTGGTCCCATGGAACTTTTTTGTCTACTTGGTGTAAGGAATCAGCCTGAGAAGTATTGCACATTCCTCCTGAAACACCCTGTATTTCTATAACAGTTTTATATTTCAAATTATTTTTAAATGAATTAAATACTATTAAATATTGAATTTGAAAGCATGGTTTGGAGATTGAAGACTATTTCATTGATAACTTATAAAAATAGAATAAGATGTATTTTTGATGAAAACGAATTAAGCTCTATAACAAAGTGAAAATATTGGTGACATTTAAACATTGCTTATTGTTGATGTTCATCAAGTTCGAGTTAAGATTTAGCAGAACAAAATCTATTTGATGTAATTTTACTAATTTTTAATGTAAGTTATCATGAAATTTCCTTGAAAATTGTCACTACTTGTTGGTGCTTCTACCATAGTATCTGAATTTTATTTAGCGAGAAAAATGACTAGCGTAGCTCATTCATTTTTATATGAAATCTGGATTGAAAATGTATAATATGAGGTTTATTGGGCACACGGTGAGGGTGGTTGCTTAGTGATTGTGAAGTTGAGTCATGAACACTGTGGATTGCTCTTGGATATGGACCAGAATCTAACTAAATCCAACATATCTGAAGATGAACAAAAATTCATCTATATTTTTTAATCTTCAAATATCTTATTACAGCGTCCTGTATTTTTCATAGCGTATACGATTTCGTCCTCTATACCATATCAATTCAACTGTAAAATAGTTTTGGCTTCTTAAACCTTTTCAGTAATGTAAAAGGATCTAATGAGATAATCGAAGTTAGTCTTTGACCAAGTACTATTTTTGAACTGACTCCAAATTATGAGTGGTGTCGTCTGCTCCTTGGGCACTCCAACAGCTGATGTTGTCAATAGAGTCATCATTTGCCTATGTCTAGATGAGGTTTCTGAAATCAAAAGGGACAATAGACTCTTTACAACAGCTGTTATAGTCTGTCCAAGCAAAGAAGAGCCTCTGGAAAGATGGGGAACTGACTCCAGCTTGGTCAATATGTGTTCAAGAATTATTATAAATGTGGTATTTGTAGTAGATCAAATTGTTTCCTACAATTTGAGATCGAATTGATAATTTTTGAACCAATATTGACCGAGCTTGAGTCATTCTCCCATATTGCCAGAGGGTCTTCTTTGCTTGGACAGACTATAGTAGTTTTTATCACGTGCAAGAGACAGACGAAACCGCCTTACTTCTCGGCATCAGCTATAATGTGTTGAACAGTTGAATAAATTTGTGAACTTGAAGATTTTTCTGCCCTTCATGGGCTGATACTAGAGTATCTAAGTAATCGAATTGAGTAAGTCATCCACTAAAGTAAAATACGTCTCTAGTTGTTAGTTCATGATTTTGTGTTCCTTTAAGAAGATACACAAGATTTTATTTGTATCAAATGAAGCAATTAAATTGATTGAAATCTTGAATCTTTTTGAAGTGAAATTGAACCATTGACATACTGCTCTATGCATATTCTTCTTCCAAACATTTTTTTTTTCATTTATAAGCTCCAGTTGAATTTGATTTGTATGCTAGACCAATATATTTCTAAACCTTGAATATTTGATTAGACCTTATATAAGGCAATCTTATTCAAGGCAGTGTTCTCAAGGTTCGATTAACTTTCAAGATGATACATCCTAAAAGATACACAAGATTATAAATGTATCAAAATAAACAATCCAATTGAAAAGTATTTCTTCCATTGAAACGTCTTGTGTCAAAAATATTATACAATAATTCTCAATCCCAGGTTATTCAAATGGTATGGATAGCCTTCTTGTATAATCTCGTAATTGAATTGTGTATAGTCTAGTCAAGCAAAGAAGACATTCTGTTAAGATGAAAAAATGACTGCAGCTTCGTAAATTTTGGTTCAACAATTTAAAATTTGGTTTAAATTGTATAAGACATTCTGCTCTATAATTTGAGACAAAATTTATAATTTTTGAACAAATATTGACCGTGCTGAGATCATTTTCCCATATTGTCAGAATGTCAATTAGACTATAGTCTATTCACGATCACTTGAGACGAAATAAACAAAATTGTTGCGTGTGTGTTCGTGTAATGGTAGGTCTTCTTCTATGCGGAACAGTCGAACTGCTGACTCTTGTCTTGAGCTGTGATTGGCTACAGCTGTTGGAATGGCCGACCGTTCCGTATAGAAGAAGACCTACCATTACACGCACACACACACGCAAAAAATTTGTTTATTTTGCCTCAAGTGATCGTGAATAGGGTACAGGGACGCAGTTTTATATCAATTACATGACCCAGCAGCTACTGACATCTAGTGGCAAAATTGAAAACTAAGACCGGTATGAAAAAATAAACGTAAAGCGCCCAGTACACAGGCATTGTAGTGTTGGCCATTGAATATCTGTAGCCAATCACAGTTTTTGTCTTGTGATTGAGTCAAACAATAACAGCTGTGATTGGCTATAGATATTCAACTGGCCGATACTACAATCCCCGTGTACTAAATAAAGATTCTCAGAGACGACCCAGTAGATACTACCATCTAGCGGCTGAATTCGTAAACAAAATTACGATAATTCTCCTCCCAACAGGTAAAAGTTGTAGGCGGAGGTTGCAGGCGTTCCAGTTGGCGAATTCAATTTTGATTTGTAAAATTTTATTCCCAGTTTATCAGTTGACTATTTAAGTTCAGAAATGTATTAACATTTTTAATTTAAGGTGCTCAAAAATGAGTATTTTACTGTGTACAAGTGTTCAATGAAATACACTGGCGGCTTGTGCCCACGAAACAGGTGAAGTGCTGTACAGTAAAAGATACGGACACTTCACCTGTTTCGTGGGCACGAGCCGCCAGTGATGAAATAAAGAGTAAGTCTAACTTTCATTCATGAATTCATCCTCCAGTTTGTCCAATGTCGTATACGTCATTTCGTAATCCTCTTAGCCAATCAGGAGTAGGTATTTCTTCCAATAGTGAGTTGGTCATTACTTACTCCATTCAATGACAGTTCTTCAAGTGTGAACAATGGAGAATGAGAAGGAATAATTCCTTTGGATTTATCAAATGTTTTTATTTGAATTTGAATTTCAGATGGATTTATCGATCGTTTTGTTGAATACATTTATTCATATTATTTCAATTAGGAAAATTTGATTCTTTGTAGTCGGTTGGAGACCAGCAATGTTTATTGGATAAAGTATATTAAGCTTGACTCTGAAAATTTCATTGAAAATGTTTTCCATTTTCGGAGATTGATTCAAAATCGTAGATCCTTTCTTAACACGAATTCTCTCGAAGACAATCTGATATTCATGAATGAAATTTGTAAGAACGAAATTATGTTATTTCCTTAACAGTTTACCATTTCCAGTTCTGAAAACAATTAGATTATTCTTTAAATTTCTGACTATTCCATCTTTGAATAATATTCAAAATTAATATTACAAATTTCAGCTCCCACGCAGTCAAGCGTCATTATAGAAAAGTTGATTTTTCATATTTTCTTCATTTTCATCCTGTAGGTGGAAACTGAGATTCAATTTTCAGACGAATGAAGACTAACTTATTCCTTTCTTTTTTTTCCAATTTTGTTTTCACTTCATTTCCTTTGCTTTGTGCAATGACGTATGCTGGTGCCAAAGAAAGGTCACCCTCTCCGATAGTGACTTTCTTCGAAATTTTCCACTGATCTCATAGAAAGGTCAACTATGATCTGTTCAATTCTCCACTTCTCCCCATTTTGAATCCCCTCTGCTTCTTCTTCTTTACTTTATCCTCCTTCTTCTTTACTATATTTTCCTTTTTACACGTCTCTCTGATTTTTTACCTTTTCTTCATATTCTATCAATTCTGTTTTCGGGTTTGCTTCCAATAATTAATTATTTCTTTCGTTTTTTTCTCTTACTCTTTTATATTTGCTTCTCCTCTTATTTATCATTCATCTTGCTTCTTGTTCTCTGGAACCTGTCTTATTCTCATAATTCTTCCCTCCTTATTTTTCCGTGCTTTTGCTCTCATTTCAATATCTCTTTTATTTTTATATTTCTGCCTCTCCTCATTCTTCTGAATCTTCTCCACTTATCATCATTATTTTCTACTTCCATCTTTTTGTTATAATCTTCTTATTTTCTCTCACCTTCTATATTTTCTTCTTACTCACTTTTTATCACTCCCCATATTCTTCTTCTTACTCATTTTTTATCACTCCCCATTCATCTCCTCTGTTTCTCTCTTCTTCTTTCTTTTAACACTATTTGTTGTCCTTGTTACTCCCCCGTCAGTTTTCTATGAACTTTACAATGGCCTTTAACCCTTTTCGAAAAGGACTCGGCTTGCCCTTTCAGTTGACATTCTGTGGGTGGCACTACGCCAGCTCAAAGTTGGTGTGAAAACTCCAGATTCTCGATAAATAATGTCTATTCTCGGTTCCTTGCTCCTTGATTGGTACATAGGATAAGTGCATGCTCGTATCTTCCAAGTGGATCGTGTATGGTATTTATTTTCAATGATAAATGTCGTTTTCCGGGTCCTTACTCCTTGATTGTGATACGTAGGATAAGTGCATATATTTCAAATTGATCGTGAATGGATGCTTATTTAAGATGACCTTATCTTTGGTTACCGTAAGCCATTTTGGAATGAATGTTATTTTTGATATTAGGTTTGATACACGCTCAGCTAATAGTAGATGTGTTGTCCAAGGTAGGTTTCCATTTCCACTGAAATCGCTTCTAAATTACGGTTTCATAGTTTTTTTTACCTTAAGGGCCGGTTTCTCCAAAAAAGTTGATCTGAATTTTGGATTAAACCATCAGCTGGCAAGTTAATAAAAGTGACCATACACTGACAGCTGATAGTTTAAACTGAAATTTCAGTTAAACGTATTTGGAGAAACCGGCCCAGTATGATTTAGAACACAAGTAAATAAAAGTGACCATACACTGACAACTGATCGTTTAAACTAAAATTTCAGTTAAACGTATTTGGAGAAACCGGCCCTTAAGGTTTAAGTGTGGACATAACCTCTATTTTGAATATTTTAACCAAAATTGGGAAGAAGAGACGTTTTGGACTTTGTCTGTGTTCCAATCCTACTGTATTTCAATCTTGTTAATGAATAAAAATATATATTTGAAAATATCTTTGAAATCGCACGGATACATGTGTCTGAAATGTAATTACAACTTATACGTAGTTGTAAATAATGCAATGCACACTGGTCAGCTGATTGTTTATTCGAGTTGCTCTAGAGAACTACGTGTTTCTATTTTATATTGTTCCTGACATGTGCCCGCCACTTGAAGCATTGGAAAATTGTTAACTCTCTTATAAAATTTCATTGTTTTTTATAGGTATTCGCAATCCGTATGAAGTCGTGTTGTTTGTTAAAGAAGTAGCTTCTAACTTTTTTCTCTAATTCACTACTATAGCATTGACGGATACAAAATCGCTACTACAGAAAATAACAGGATACCACGACTCAACAGGTGTACCCCTTGTGTGTCGAATGATTCTACCCAATGTTGATTCTTCCTATTACATTGACTCAACAAATATAGTAACAAGATACCCAACAGGTTTAGTGAATAGTAAGAAAACTGAGATGTTGTCAAATTTCACAAAAAATTTTGTGAAATATTTTTTGTGAAATTTGACAACATATCAGTTTTCTTATTATGGAGAGATTTCACATCACCATCAGTTCTTCCAATTTTAGTGAATAGTCCTTATGAATCAAGTGATTCTTTGCAATCCATCAGCTATGCCACGTTTACAACGGTATGTTAACATACTTTTTCGAATAACGTTGCATTATATAGACTCATATATTATATAACATTGTATAAAAGTTATTAACATTCCGGTGTAAACGTGGCTTTAGAATGTATTTACTCAACAGGATACCACGACTTGAACAGGTTAGGTTAAGTGAATACTCCTTTTATATCAAATGATTTTTCTCAATTCAGTTGAAATACATTTTTTTAATTAAGCTTACGTGTCCTCCGAACCATCATCTGTTATCCGAGGCGACCCACAGCGCAGTGGCGTGGCGAGGCGACCTCAAGGCAAACTGTAGAGTTGAGGCACGAGTGTGCAATAGTTGGGTTGTTGCCATGGCAACGCGTGTTGAGCGTCATATGATGACGTCACAGAGGGGGTTGTGACGCATTTGGCCTTTGCTGCTCGGTGGGCGAATCGTCAACAGGGGGCTTATTTTACCCTTTGTGGCGGGGGGGAGGTTGTTTGTGGTGTAGGGAGGGGGTTGAGGAGTTGAAGAAGAGGGGTTTAAAAAGGAGAGAGGAGTTATAAAGAATGAGAGGGTTCGGAAGGAGGGAGTTACAGTAGAGGGAATTTAGGAGGCTTAATTTCATATAGAGGAAGGATATATGTTCTCTTCTAGCTATTTTACCAATATTAAAGCTCTTCATTTACTATATAATATCTCTATAATAATAAAATATAGTATGGTCGAGAAAAGGTGATATTCTGGCGGGATGGGAGCACTGGCGGTTCGTGCCCACGAAACAGGTGAAGTGTCCGTATCTTTTACTGTACAACACTTCACCTGTTTCGTGGGCACGAGCCGCCAGTGGATGGGAGAATGACTACAGCTCGCTCTATATTGGTTCAACAGTTATACATTTTTTATTGTGTTATAAGCCTCTTAAAACATAATGTCTCAAATTGTAGATCCGATTTTTTTCAATTTTAGACCAAAGTTATAATTTTGAACCAATATTGAGCGAGATGGAATCATTTTCGCATCTTGCCAGAATGTTTTCCTTGGTCAATCAGACTATACAGAATGGGAGGATTTGGTGGTTCGAAGGAGGGAGTTTAAATAGGGAAATTGAGGGGATACTCGTATAATACTCTATTTGATGTAACTTGGACTTACACGAACTGTAGAATTTCTTTCAAATTAATTCCACTGACGGCTCGTGCCCACGAAACAGGTGAAGTGCTGTACAGTAAAAGATACGGGCACTTCACCTGTTTCGTTACATCACGTACAAGAAACAGACAAACCCGCCTAACGTTTCGGCATCAGCTATACACACTGCTTTACGCCAATTACATGACTCAGTAGCTACTGACATCTAGGATCAAGATTTAGAACTAGGACTGGTTTGAAAAATGAAGATTTCTAGAAACGACCCAGTAGTTATCACCATCTAGCGACTAAATTCCGAAATAAGACTCGGAATTCTTGACCAATCAGAAGAAAGTTATAGTCTGTCCAAGCAAAGAAGACCCTCCGGAAAGATGGGAAAATGATTCCAGCTTGGTCAATATTTGTTCAAGAATTATAAATGTGATCTTGAATGTAGATCAAATTGTTTCCTCCAATTTGAGATCAAATTGATAAATTTTGAATCAATATTGACGAGCTTGAGTTATTATCCCATCTTGCCATTGGACAGACTATACAGGAGGAGATTGCAGGATTTTCAACAGCGGTATTCAATCTTGACTTGAGAAACTTTTGAGTTTCACAGTTTTATACTGGAGTGCGGAACAGGAATTTATTAGACTTTCTCAATTAGGTGCTGAAAAATGGTAAAACTCAGTTCTGTACAAGACGTCATCTATACAAGACTTTTATAGTCGATTTATTCATTTTTATTTTATTTATTCATACAGAACGCATGAGGAAAAACTAGGCAAAGCCTGTACTATTTCTCACCAAAGGAATTTTGATAGAGAATTAAATTTTGATTTTTCAATTTGATTCTTGTATTATCTCGATTGTATAATCAGAGCAAAGAAGCCTCTCTGGCAAGATGGGAAAATGACTCCAGCGATGTCAATATTTGACATTATAGTTACTACTATTCTTAATAGTAGAACAAATTGTTTCCCACATTTTGAGATAAAATGATAAGTTTTGAACCAATATTGACCGAGCTTGAGTCATTCTCCCATCTTGCCAGAGGGTCTTCTTTGCTTGTACCGACTATACCAGTAGGACTGGTCTAGTATTCACAGTAAATCTCTGCAACAAGTTTCAACTGTATTTCTAGCTTTCCCAAACAAGTTGCAAACGTTCTCTGATAAAACTGAAGCCAAAAACTGTGTTACAATGAATCGTTCCTATCCAGGATAATTGATTCTGGTTGAGAAATGTAATACGAATTATCTTATGCAAATTTATCCCACTATCTCTATATATAAAAGCGAAATGACACTTGACTGATTCATTCATTCATCACCAGAACTAAAAATCCACTGAACCGAATGCGTTCAAATTTGGCAGGCATGTTCAGTTGGACGTTTAGACGCGCGCTAAGAACGGATTTTAAAAACTTTTCTGGGATACGCTAAATATTTGAGTTTTTCTATAGTTTTTCGGCGTTTTCTCAATTTTTTCGAGAACCAATCGGTAGAAAATGTTGATATTTGATGGGCTGGTTCAGATAAAGTCTAGAAATGTTGAGTTAACATATTTTTGAAATTCGTTCAAGACTACGCCAGTAATAAGGTTTTCAAAATTGTAGATGTATTGCGGGTTGCATATCTTCCGCCTTGATACGACCAATCCTTAGTGTAAATTCAATGGTTCAGCGAGATTTTAGATGAACTGATTTGGAAGATCAAGTTTGAATCATTGAATCAAGTTTCAAACTACATATACTTCCGATATATTTCCAAGGTTACGCTTAATATTAGCGTTTTACTATTTTTTGGAATTTTCGGAGTTTTTCTTCGATTTTTCTGGAACAAATTGGCAGAAAATGATGAAATTAGATGAACAGGTCCAGATCAGGTGTAGAAATGCTGAAATAAATTTCGAATCCCTTCTGAACGGAATTTGCAGGCGAGCGAAGCGAGCCTGTTTGTCTTAGCTCTCACTGACAGAGGTTTTGCAGGCGAGCGAAGCGAGCCTGTTTGATTCACTTACACTGCCTATATTGTCGGGGGTCCAGGGGGCGGAGCCCCCTGGCTAGGCGGAGAAGGCGAGCGATGCGAGCCTGCCGGCTAGTCCAGGATAATTGATTCTGGTTGAGAAATTTAATACGAATTATCTTATGCAAATTTATCCCACTATTGAACATATAGTTGTGTAACTTAGTTGTGTTGATAGTTGTGCAAATTCATCCCACTATTCAGCATATAGTTGTGTAACAATACAACACAATGAAAACTGTACTCCTGAACGAATTTCGGTAATCAATTCTAATTTTGCTTTTACTGAAATGGAACTTTGTATTGAATGGAAAATTCGCAGTGATTTGCTGTAGTGGAAACTGTTTGAGGGGACGAGTGTATGGTTGGCATCTGGCTTTTCTCATTTTCAAAGGAAAGCCGCTTCTCGATTAGAGTGAGAGCGTAGACGTATGACGTCACTGCAATGACGTCAGTCGCCTGTTTGATGACGTCAGAACGCTGATCGATCCATTGACAGAAAGCGCCGTTTATTTATACTTATCGCTCTGCTTTAAGCATCACGTTCTAATGTGTTTAAATAATTGGATGTGATAAAAGTATGTAATTTGAATCATCTACATTAATTTTTATTATCCATTAATTATCAATCTCATGACAAACAGACAGGTAGTGGAAGAAAGTAGAAAGAGCAAGCTCTAAGTTTTTCCCTATAGTCTGTACAAGCAAAGAAGACATTCTGGCAAGATGGGGAAATGACTCTAGTTCGGTCAATATTGGTTTGAAAATTATGAATTTTGTCTCAAATTGTTGAACAGACTGTTTTCTACAATTTAAGACCAAATTTATTATTTTCAATATTATTGATTCGAACTCTAATAATTTCTCTATCTTGACAGAAAATTTGAGACAAAATTTATAATTTTTGAACTAATGTTGAACGTGCTGGGTTCATTGTTCCGTCTTGCCAGAATGTCTTCTTTGCTCGACCACACTTTATCGAAGTTATTCCTACACTGGCGGCTTGTGCCCACGAAACAGTGGAAGTGCCCGTATCTTCTACTGTATTGCACTTCACCTGTTTCGTAGGTACGAGCAACCAGTGCATTCTTCAAAGTTCAATAATCAATTGAATAAACTTTCAAGAATCGTTTGTGGGATAAACCTCTTATTGAAGATGATTAATTGATTTCAATGGATTAATAGAGATTAAAGAGTTTTATAAAAAGAGTCGTTCACCCTCAGTTAGATCTGGTGCGAGATTCCGTCGTCGAGATTTCCAATTAATTAATTTTTAGTTCAAGTGAGCTGGTTCCAATCAGATAGGTTGTCGAATGCAGGTAATCAAAGTTGAAGATGAGCCACAGTATGTCCAAGCAAAGAAGACGTTCTGGCAAGATGGTAAAATGACTCCAGCTCGGTCAATATTGGTTCAAAAATAATGAATTTGGTCTCACATTGTAGAAAACATTCTGCTCTATAATTTGAGACCAAATCTAAAATTGTTGAACCACATTTGACTGAACTGGAGTCATTTTTCCATCTCGACAGAATGTCTTCTTTGCTTGAACAGTGAACTTAATTTCTGTTGTTTTCTGACGAGATTTGAAGATTTGTTTTGGGTATTTTGATTGTGAATAGAAAAC
Organism: Sogatella furcifera; assembly: GCA_017141385.1. Lineage (NCBI taxonomy): Eukaryota > Metazoa > Arthropoda > Insecta > Hemiptera > Delphacidae > Sogatella > Sogatella furcifera. The sequence continues at coordinate 1,919,545 of CM029555.1, read as the reverse complement.
GGTTTTCACGCTAAGACTGAGTTTTAATTCCTTTGAATAGTTCAAAATGAATTGTAGATCTTTGAAATTTATATTGAAAATTGTGGATATACCTTCGCTGATTGATATAAGTTATATCATATAACCTTTTATTTACTGTCTTCATGCAATTTTCAATGCTGTACATAATAATTGCTATGTATTACCAAAGACAATATAAGTTAATTAATACTAGTTCTAGGTCTGGGTTATTACACACAAAATTCTATAGAATAACTCGTACAAAAACATATAATAAACCATTATACAAACCATTTAATAAAGCCATTGCTGCCAACTCATTCCTAAAACGCCGTCGACCTGAATCCGTCATTTTTAGCCCTATCTCAAATTCAGTTTTCATCACTATGATCTTCATAGGAATCTTTCATTTCTTACTTTTATTATCATTATAAATAATACAGTATTATGATTCCATTTATCATTACACGGGCTAATCATACTTGCAGGTAGAATATTATTATTGAATTGTCATATATTTACTCATTTCACAAATAAAATAGTTTCAATTTGAAATAGAAGAGTGACACTTCTCAATTGCATATTCAATCTCACCTCCTCCATATTGTATTCTATTTGCAGTTAGATTTGATGATGTAGGTTTATACAGGAAATTATTTTCCTAATTGGATTGATTTTAGTTTGCACATAGGGAGATGTTATGACATGAATTGATTCAGTCCTATCGAGCTAAGAAGACATTCTGGCAAGATGGGAAAATGGCTCCAGCTCGGTCAATATTGGTTAAAAAATTTTATATTTGGTCTCAAATTGTAGAAAACATTCTGCTCTACAATTTGAAACCAAATGTTTAATTGTTGAACCAATATTGACCGAGCTGGAGTAATTTTCCCATCTTGCCAGAATGTCTTCTTCGCTTGACCAGTCTCTACTTCCATGTGAATGATGTAAGTCCATGCACTCCCATTACTCCGACTTTCGTGTATTCTGTTACATTTGTTGTCGCGTTATTCATAACGGACAGGCAACTTGCATTGAACTGAGTGGATGTTGCTTTTGATTGAAAATTTGAAACTTTTGTTTGCTCGCCTACGCCCGCCCGGTCTGCTATGACGTCATAGCGCGGCGCCATTCTGAAAGCAAAACAATAGAATTCAGTTGATTGACATTGCATCCCTTTGTGTCGGTGTTTGGTACAGATTTTTCTGATTGGATTGATTTTAGTATGCATATAGAGGGATGTTATCCCGTAGATTTGTACAGAAGTCTATAAAATCATTGAGAAGTATTTCAATTTTGGCTTTGAAATTTCAAGAAAAATGTGTTATTATTTTCAGATTATTCCAGTTATATTTTTGTAGTTTTCGGATTTTGACTTGACTTTCGACGATTTGGCTTCAATATCTGTGTTTACATTCTCCATTGTTCATCCACAGCTTATTGTTCTTCCCAAAATAAATGAGTAAATGGATAAAACTGAAGGTTTCAAGTCAGGAAGGAATAAATATGTGTATGATACACCATCTTTCTTTTTTTCGCTAGCAGCCATTTTCTAAAACAGAACTCACGAAACACTGTCAACCAATAGGAAAAGAGCAGGCGGGGCATGAAGGCGTGTCCAAGTCAAATGTGAAACATCACCCGTCAACTGCTGCCATCTACTGGTTGAATTTGGAAACTTATCGAACCAATTTTTTCGGCCATCTTGATCGTAGGCGGAGCTTGGAGGCGTATCCAATGGAAGCCTAAGCGAGTCACCCTATCGCTACTGCCATCTGCTGGCTGAATTCGGAACTATTTCGATTGTTATTCAAGAAAGTTGGGTAGAACATTGAACATAGCTGAGATCTTCAATTTGCTTTATTGCTTCAGTTTCCAATTTTCTGTTGAAACATCTTCATTTCCAGTTGAATGAAATATTTATGATGGTTCCTAATATTTTTCTGTTGAAATTTATTATTCCCTTATGTGCTTTCAAGCAAACTGATAAATTAAATATATCAATAATTTGAAATAATTATTTCAAAGATAAATTACGGTACATGTGTGACAGTTTTGCTCAATTTATATAGTCCTTAGTTATTTTTTATTATTTCCTGTAAGCATTTGCTTATCACTTATCCAATGCATAAAAATACGAAACAATACGTTGGGATACATTTAAATAGGCAAGTCCATTCAATCCTTTTTGCCACACCACATGCAACATTGGGATTGATTATGAGAAAAATGTGAATATGCAAAGCAGTTAGATATATGTTAGTTATATGTTTGGCTTTGAATATATTATAATATGTTGGATTGCATTTGTCTGGTAATTTATGTAATATTATTGTTTATTGTTACAAATGCGACTTAGCATATATCAAGTATTTCAAGCAAAGGTGATAAGTGGATGATGATGTTTAGGCTAAATAGTGAATGAATGATGATGGATGATCAATGTTTACATTATGGGGGGGCGACTGCCAAAATCTCGCACAGGGCGCCAAAAAACCATGCGAGGGCCCTGTGTCGAGTTATACAAGTGTATTCGACAGCACTGGCGGCTCATACCGACGAAACAGGTGAAGTGCCCGTATCTTTCACTGTACAGCACTTCACCTGTTTCGTGAGGACGAGCCGCCAGTGTTGGACAGTTGCCACTTTTGTTGGCTGCTATAACTCACAGATCAGACATTTGTTAATAATTTCCACCACTGGCGGCTCGTACCCACGGAACAGGTGAAGTGTCTGTACCTTTTACTGTGCAGCACTTCACCTGTTTCGTGGGCACGAGCCGCCAGTGATTTCCACTTCTATATCCTGAACCTACTCAATTCTCCTCTCAAATCCAATCTATTTCGCGGCTCAGATATCTTCTCCAACTCAATATCAACTCGAGTGACAGCATAATTATTACAGTTGTTGCGAGATTGAAAGAAGAAATGTGAACAAAACAAAACACAACACAAAACAAAAGAAAACTGGAACAAAAGAAAACTGATTAGCGATTTCCTTCCTCTCCTACTGTCTGTTTTTCCTCCAATCTTTTCTTTTTTCATTTGTTTTCCTCATCTCTTCTCCTTCTCCACTTTTCCCTATTCATCTGTTTCCACATAGTTTTTCTCCCCTCCTATTCCCTTTTGATTAGTTTTTTACATATTATCTCCCTCCTATTCCCTTTTGATTCGTTTTTTACATATTCATTTCCCCTCCTATTTCCTTTCCATTCGTTTTCTATATGCATAATTTTCCTCTCCGCCTTACCCATTTTCATCAGCTGTTCATGTTCCACACCTTTGGAATTTCCCCATCAACCCATAAAATAAATATTTTCATGGCTTTTAATGGTGGGGAGACCCTTGCGGGTAGTTCCACCTGTATACCAATTGATACCTGGCCAAATACCGGTCACCCATCCAAGAGCAGGCCACAGTGTTCGTGACTTGACTTCACGTACACCGATAGATCACCCTCACCGAGAGTCCACCAATACCCAGTACATGAAACTTTATCAACCCATACTTTCCCAGTTTCTTATGTTTTCCACCATTGCGGTAGCGAGGGGGAGGTATTGTTGGGGCGAAATTGGTTACGTCAATGATGTGTTTGACGTCATAAGTATGACGTCATAGCGGTGACGCAAACCAAAGTCGCGATCAATGCTTGATGCTGCTTCTGCTGCGATGTGGTGGTTCGGTTGCTGTTGGTCTGCTTTTCCACTTTCCACTTGTTTGCTTTTCTTTTTCTTCTTCTTCTTCTTCTTCTTCTTCTTCTTCTTCTTCTTCTTCTTCTTCTTCCTTCGTTGTTAGTTTTTGTTAGCTTCGATGATATAATTTTATTTTGTTCTTTCGTCTTCTCATTTCTCGTTGGTGCTTGCATTTGTGCATCCTATCTTGGTTTACAGGAAATTAGTTGGAAAGTTCGTTAGTATGATTGGTTTAATATCATCTGCATTTTCATGATCTCTCTTGTCTCCCCTCCTTCCTATTATTATTCTTTCAATATATTCTGCATTGTCATTATCTCTTTCTTCTCTCCTTTCTCATTACACTGTATTTTTTTTTTGTTTTTGAAGGTCCGTATGAATTTTCCCACTTCAATATTAACAAAACTGAGTTGAATTAGTTTGAATTGAGATGGATTCACAGTTCAAATTGATGTTCGTGTCGTTCAGTTTATTTCGAAGAGGCAATTGTATCTTGGAGACCCTTCTCCTAAAATAGTTAATTGCTGCTAATGGGAAAAGGATAATCTTTCAGTGATGAGCAAAATAGATGTCAATAAGATGGTTGTAGAAGATTGTAATATTTTTGTAGAAGATTGGAATATAAGACAAATTAATATTGTCTATAAATATTGTCAATGAAAATTATTGGCCAGAAGTCAGCGTGTTGATAAATGCTTCAAGTATTCATCATAAATTCATTAGAAATTTATTCAATAATCAATAGAAGCGAGGAATTTTTGAGCACCGAAGCTCAGCTTTGATATGTTAGTTTGTATATTATATGCAACCAATTTAAGAAGTATACACCTTTATTTTCTGAAATCGAACATTTTTTTCAGTTGATTATAGATATTTGTGGAATTGATTGTCTGATCACAAATCATAAAATGAAGAAAGAGACAATGAAGAAGTAGTACAGTTTAAGAAGGAAATGAAGAGTAAACAAAAGAGATGAAGATAAAAGAAGAAAGAAAAGAGAATAGATAACTGAGAAGTAATATGCGAATAGTTGAAGAACTGTACACATTTAATTTTCTGAAATCGAATAAAGTTTTTGACGTGATTGCTGATACAGTACTTATAGAATTGATTGATAACAAATAAAAAATTGAAGAAGTATACCGTAGTTTAAGAAGACAATGAAGAGTATAAAAGATTATAATTATTAAAGAAGAAAAAAGGGAAGAGAACAGATAAGTGCCGTGAAGACAGAAATTTGCAAAAATAAAAAAAAAGAAGTAAAGTTCAAGAAGTATAGATGGAGAGTAACTATAGAAGACGAGAATAAAATAAGAAAAAAAGGGGAAGGGAATAGATAACTGCCCTGTAGAAAAGGGTTCTTGTTCGTAGTGTGTCAATAGAAGTCCCCCTTCCCCTTTAAACATATTAGCGGCTGGTGGGGGAATTCTCACCCCTCTTGTCTTCAACCACTTACCACTGTTAGAGCTAGTTTGGGGGGGGGGGATTTTCACTCCCCCAAGTGTATAGTCTGTCCAAGCAAAGAAGACATTCCGGCAGGATGGGGAAATGACTCCAGCTCGCTCAATATTGGTTAGAAAACTATGAATTTGGTTTCAAATTGTAGAAAACATTTCAATCTACAATTCGAGACCAAATTTATAATTTTTGAACCAATATTGGCTGAGCTGGAGTCATCTCCCCATCTTGCCAGAATGTCTTCTTTGTTTGAACAGACTATACCTCTGTTGGAGCTATTGTTGGGTTGATGGTGGTGGGGAGATGAGGTTTTTCACCCCCCCCCCCCCCCCAAGTGTATAAACATATGCGTAGCCTGGTTGTTGTTTCCCCAGATCTTCTCTCGTGCCCTTCTCCTTCTGCTTCCTTATTTGTTTGTAAGTGGGTTGGGAGGGCGTTTTCTTCGTTTATCGGAGCTGCTTCTTGGGATTAATCTTGACGGGTCTTCTCCTATACCGTTCCTTGCATTCTTCTAATTTCCATTATTTTTTCCTTTCGTTTTTATAATTTACATCATTTTTGCTTGATGACGTTAATATTGTATTTCTTTTGCTATTCATTTTTCCTGCTTGATGATGATAATTAGATGACTTTTTGAGTAGTTGTGGAGGGGATAATTCATTGTGGCATTCATCCATATTAATAACAAAATCTTGTATTTACATTCAATTAAAATTTGACTTGAGATCGGTCAGATTCGTTATTCACACTATTCAAGATGTAAACACGAGTTCGGTCTATACTGAACATGGATCAAAAAATTATTCAATTGCTATTAAAAAGAGGAGTATAATTAAACTTCTATTGAATGATTTGATCATGTGAGTTCATTTGAAGGATTATCCCCTGATTCTAATCCAATGCGAATTAGAGAGTAATGATGAAGATTGTATTTCTTTAACAATATAATCAAATAATTTTATAACTTTATAATATCCAATGTGATAACAAAATAAAATGATGTATAGTCTAACTACAATAACTTGCTCTCTTGTGCATTACCACTAATATTGTATTCTACTTTGTAATATTCTAAGATGAAAACTTCCTGACTCAAGAAATGTTTTGATTTGAACAAATTTTATGTGTTACCAAACATTTGGCTCAATAATTGTGTACTCTATGTACTGATTACGTTATTCTATATACTGAACAAATTGATTATTCCATTGATGAACTTTCCTATAATACCTTGAAAGTGTATTGTAGGCTACATGTTGGGTTTAGATTTCTCCATTACCACTTGTACATATGTACAAATTCATATATAATAATTATACTTGACGAGTTAAATAAATAATTATGGGGTAATCGATTAGTAAATACTATTCAATCTGATGATTAAACTGAATAATCATGTAGTATTTTATCAATAAACTATTTAATCTACTAAACACTTATGTAAAAAAATAATACCAGAAACTGAAACTTGGTTCCTCGGCACACAGGAAGACGAAACCGAGCTGAAGAGTGAGACAGAAAGAGAGAGCGTCAAAGAGGAGAAACATCAAAAAGGAGAAGGACAGAAGAGGGGAGAGAAACGCAACAATGGCAGCCCGTTGCGACAAGTCCCTCTCAGCGGCTGATAGCGGCGGCGAGGTCATCCATTTTGTGTCCGGAAATCCGTTTGTGGAGGTGACCAAAGGCGTGCTGCACCTGTACAAAGAGGATGAGGAAGCGTTTCATTTTGGAAAAAGTGGTGGTGGGAAAACAGAAGCACCCCCGCGGAAGAAAAGTAATACTTTGTGTATTTTGGCTGTTCCCGCTTCACTAAGTTGTCATGATTTGATGAATTTTGTGGCAGCTTTCCTACAGGATATCAAACATGTGAGGATTATTCGCGATGGATCACCCAACCAGTACATGTCGCTGATAACTTTCAGATCCGAAGATGCTGCCAGTGCATTCTATGCAAACTTCCAAGGTACTCCTTTCAATTCTTTGGAACCCGACCTCAAATGTCAACTAGTGTTTGTGTCCAGAGTTGAAACCGTGGGTGAGGAACCAACCATGTTACCACCTCCTGCTCACAATGAACTACCTACCTGTGCAGTGTGTTTAGAGCGTATGGACGAAAGTTTGGACGTGATTTTGGCAATTCTTTGCAACCATGCATTCCATGGAGGATGTTTGGCCAAATGGCGCGATTCCATTTGTCCTGTGTGTCGTTTTGTACAAACCCCAGAAGCTGTGGCCGATAATCGTTGTATGGAATGCCATTCACAGGAATCGTTGTGGATTTGTTTGCTGTGTGGACATGTTGGTTGCGGACGGTACATTGGTGGTCACGCGTACAAACATTACTTGGAAACTGAGCACTGTTACTGTATGGAGTTGGGGAACAATCGGGTGTGGGACTATGTTGGGGATAATTTTGTGCATAGGTTGTTGCAGAACAAGGGGGATGGGAAGTTGGTTGAAGGTCCAGCTCCGGAGAAGGAGGATGAGGAGAAAATGGATTCCATGCAGATGGAGTTTACTTATTTGTTGTCTTGTCAACTAGATTCCCAGAGGAGGATGTATGAGGATAGGATCGCGCGTATTGAGAAACAACGAGGGGAGGAGATTTGTGAACTGAAGGAAAAAACTGATGCCTTGATCGATAGCGTGAAACAGTTGCAGAAAACAATCTCAGTTCTCTCGCGTGAAAAGTCGGTTTCAGAGAAGAAGGTTCAAAATCTGACCGCGAAAGTGAGCGCGCTGCAGTCGGAGTTGGGCGAGGAGCGGGAAATTACAAAAGCGTTGCAGACTAACCACGCCGCCCGCCAGAATAAGTTGAAGGCTCAGGAGGGGGAGATCGCCGATTTGAAGGAGCAGGTGCGGGATCTGATGTTTGCCCTGGAGGCGGGGAGACAGGTGGCGGCGTCGGATTTGAGGGAGGAGATTGTCGAGGGACAGATTGTTATGGGGGAGGGGAGTTCGTCAGGCAAGGGTCGGAACCGAAGGAGGCAGAAGCACTAGGTGCACCGGGGGTTACTAGGTGGCAGGAGGGGGGGTACCGTGCACCAGGAGTCAATATAACATTATTTTTTCGAGTCACCAAATGGTTGATTGAGCCCTAGGTTGCTGTTTTGTTACTAGATGAATACTGCGGAATTACAAGTGATAATAATTCTCTAAGCGTATATTTTGTAACCAGCAAGTGATATGTGGTAAATAAGTTTGAGAAATAAGTGTTTCTGATATTTATCACTCCCAAAAAACCGTTAATGCTAAGGAAAGTGTGGTACTTGGTGATAAGTTATGTATTAGCTAAAATTTTTATTCTATTCAAAACTTGGCTTCTATCAATGAAATTGAAAGTGTATTCTCAATTGTAGTCTTTTATCCTAAATAATAGCTGATAGTCAACTTGTTATCATTGAAATAATGTTTGGTAATCTCTTTTTCTATAGATCCATAGTGAGCTGTGAGCTATCTATAATCAATTGAATGAAAGTCTATAAATTGAGATTTTTGTAATGAATTATCATGGTCATTTCTCACTGTATTTCGAAATGTATATTGCTAAACAACTTGTTGATGAAGTTCTGTTAGTAGTGATTAACATTGAAACAACCACTTCTTTTGAAATAATGATGTAAGTGAGTTAATTGATTTTAGTCGGAATTTCGTTGTCTTTGTTGGAATATAGCCTATTGAAAATTGAAGTCATAGTTGCAAAGCTCAAAAATAACTGGAATTCAGACAAATTTATCTATTTTGATTCAATTTTTACTAGTATTCCATAAATTAAACGTTTGTACAATCAAGTTCTCACATGAAAGAATAAGCCATATTAATTCGATGGAAGTCTGTTAATTCAAAATTTACCAAATTTATTATTGTTTAACTTGTTTCCTGTCCAATAATCGTGATAATATCTGAAGAAAACTGTAATAATTATTTGATAAATACAGTAAGTTAGGAAACAAATTTTCTGTTAATTCTATCATCATAAAGTTTGAATGCATTATTAAAGAGTCCTATATCAGTTTCTATTGAGAAAAATGGCGATGTTCCGTTGTACAGGAATATTATTATCTATTATGAAATATCAATATCACGTAGTCACGCTAAATATAGCTTTGAATGTTCTGTATCACGAGGAAAATTCAGTGATTTAATTAATAGTGTCTACATTTCATGAAATAGAGAATACAGTTATCCTACAAAACTAATGAAATTGTCAGTTATCACTTCTATGACATAGTCAATTTTTTAAACTCAAAGATAAATTGTGTAAGCTTTTGTTTCAAAGCAAATGCAACCCAAGTAGGCTATCAAAAGGATGTATTGCTTCATATTTATCTGTAACATGATGTGTTATTTCGGTATAATATTCATCACCAAAATCCGACAGATTATAGTAGTGTCATACTTTTCAATTCAATATATTGTATGATAATGTATTTTCACATGTAAGCAGAAATTAATTAGTCATTGTAAATTATATTTTTGTATAATAAACTACGTATCTAAGTCTGATTGTTCCTGATACTGAGGTGTATTGTGATTGCTTGTGAAAATCAATTGGAATAAATGTATTTTAAGTTTTGTTTCCGAATAAATTGTTGAAGTTCAAGAATAAATTTTGTTGTTATTGGTAGGACTGGCATAATTTCTCATATTCATTGATTTGGAGTTGATAAGGACTTCAAAACAATCACATTTATAGGAATAAGAGAATAAATCTATTATAATGTACCATAGTATTATGGATCAAAGTCTCCTTCTAGAAATTAATTCGGAGATTCAATTAATTTCTGTAATATTAATTCAGGTTACTGAAACTGTATAATCACAGTGTGATGAGCAATCTAAAAATTTAGTTGGGCTATATCGAATGACAAATTATAGTCTCTGTAATTTATGTGATTACACTTCAAGTAAATTACACATTGTAATTTACAAAGTAATTACACATTGAGTACTAGCTGCTACTTAAATTAGAAATTCACTATCTCAAACAACAAGATTGAGAAACTCAACGATTGAAACATTAATCCATCAAATTACTAAATTATTTACATGACTTCGCTAGTAAATTTATAGTCATTTTTGAAGTTTTACTTACGAAATTGCATCAAGCATCAACTATTACATAAATTAGTATTGACTTCACTGAATTATTACAATTAATGACACGAATTCTTTAGTAAATTTATAGTTCACTTTTGAACTATTACTTACGAGATTGCATAAACCATTGTCTAAAATATTGATTGCAATGTCTTGAGTAATAGTTGAGGAGTGAAATATTTACTAGCAGTTGGATATGGTAAGAGAAATAGATTTTGTTTTATACGTTGCTAGCGAACTTACTGAAACATTCGAAAGCGAATATTCAAATATTTTTTCGCAATCATTTTATCTAGTATTTTAGTATCTAGTGAATTAGTTTGTCGCAGAAATAGAGGAATTAAACTAAAAAAATCACGCAGATTTGTCTTGAGAATCACCGTAGAATAATAGATCTAGATTTCTTCATATAATTCCTAGGAGCTAGGATCCTCTTTGATCACACGAATCAAGTCAACTTGATCAAGTAGAAGCTTTGATGAATTTGATTCGTAGTCTGTACAGTTATAACTTATCAATGTGTGGACAAACATTTACTATTAAATCTAATGGGATTTCACATCACTAGTACTGTACTTGATAAGTATTTAGTATTCTAAACCGGTTACAAGTGACCTTGACATAGAAATACAGGTAGCGTGATCTACCTCAACAAATATGTTGAATGACTAGTTTGTATTCAATCAATGTACAGTTGATATGCTTGTCATAAAATTTCAAAAATTTATCATTAGTTATCAACAGGATACTATTTGATACAGCTCAAACAATAGACAGCTTGAATCTTGAGTGTGATACAAGAAGTGAAAGTCGTTTTCACGTCTACTTGAAAATACTTGAATACTGGATTCCTTGTTACTAAAAACTATATTTTGATAGAAAACACGCTGAAAACTGGTAGCACATCCAACGTTGTGTTGTACATAGTACAGTATTAATAGGTGACGCTAATAAGCTAGACTGTTTCATATGATCCCTGTGCTCTTCAAGAACGGATATTATCAATTGGAGTTATCATTTTGCTCTGTCTAGATATTGTTAATTTAAATTAGTTTTGGAAATAAACACTCTTCTTCAGCTGTTTGAAGGCTACATCACGAACAAGAGAAGAGACATACGGAACCGCCCAACTATATGCGTCAGCTATAACTATAATACTGCAAATGTATATGTATGCAAGTATAGTATTTGTTCCAATACTGTGATCAATCATTACCGGATATACTACAGGTATAGTCTGTACAAGCAAAGAAGACAATCTGGCAAGATGAAAAAATGGCTCCAGCTTGTTCAATATTGATCAAAAAATTTTAAATTTGATCTCAAATTGTAGGAAACATTCTAATTTAAATTTTTTGAATAAATTTATAATTTTCGTATGAATATTGACCGAGCTGAAGTTATTTACCCATCTTGCCAGAATGTCTTTTTTCTTTGGACAGACTAGGCTTGTTCCAATGTTATTGAATTGAGTTTATTTCATATATGACAATGTTATACAATATTCAATATCTGACTTACAACTTATATAATTATTTATGTTGTGTTCCAACACATTGTGTAGAAACATATCACTGATAAGTTATTGCACTATTGAATGGTTCAGTATTTCAATGTCGATTCATTCAGGTAGAATATCTTGGGCATTCAATTTCCCCCCCAACTTGGAATAAGAAGACCTACAACCAAACCTACGGACGTAAAAGGAAGCTCTGCTCATTGTGTGACGAACTTTACTCGTTACAAGTTGCTCGACAAAGTTTGATTAAACAGTTATCAGCTGATTATTTTATTAGAAGGTAACTAACTGACAGGTGCTGCCGGTTGCCTGTCTACTCCTATAGCTGACGCCAAAGAGTTAGGCGGTTTCGTCTGCTCCTTGTGCGGACAACAGTTGATGTTGTCAATTAGAGTTGTCGAATTGTCTTGTTCAAAAGTTGATTAAAATTTAGAAAACCTACTTATACTTGGGATGCATTCATATTTTGTTGAAAGATGAAGGAGCTCATTAAACAATATTATTCCATTGCATTTGATTACTGCTAACAGCTGATTGATGCATACCAACTTTAGTGACATCTTCATTCTTTATCTTCATTTTTCAACCCACTGCGAATGAACCCTTATAAGATAATGTCAGGTATCTGAACTTATTTGTAGAATATTTGAATTTAAGTTACTTAAAGTTACTCAGTTGAATTAATTACTTAAAGTTACTCAAGTTGAATTTAAGTTACTTTAGTTTCATGTTACTTAATTGGTTCATGCAAAATAGAATTACCAAAACATTGATTGAAGAAATTGATGAATGGATGATTTCCAACTTCACAATATTAAATATTTTCTAGTTGTGCGTCGGTCTCTCAGCTTCCTGAGCCTAGTAGTATAGAGGAACCGATGCTGGATTAAAGTTTACGATTTCATTATTACTAAACATCCCGTTACCTTTAAAATGGTATTTTTAGTTTGCCCCATTAATTATAATAATTATTATAACCGCTCTTGGTTGTAGAAACAGTTGATTTTTTATTTTTGTTCATTGCTGAACATTTTCATTTGAGCTTCATTCCATTTCATCTGTTTTTTCAGTTGTGTTTGTCCTATTGATCTCCATTACATCACATTATTTCCATTCAATTCCATCGTACAGTTCGAATGAGGAATTATGAGATATGTAGGCTACTCATATTATCGATATGCAATCGATAAATTTTTTGTTAGCTTTCCTGCGCTCAGTCTTATGCTGATTTGATCTGATTTTTAGTTGTTTTGTGCTCTACTACCCTGGATAATAATCATGAAACTGACCGTATTTGATAATGTTATGTATTCAAACTTATCTGTAGAATCCAAAAATTTAAGATTAAAATATTATCTTTCGTTTTATCTTGGAGATACTATCATTTTTATTTGAATTGGAAACATTATCTTTCGTATTTATTTATTATTATTCATTTATTTCATTTATGTACAAATATACACGATGACAAAAAAAACAGTATTTGGTCAGTATTTGCTCTACTACCCTGGATAATAATCGGGGGACCCTTGCAGGGGGGTACGGGGGGGGGACAGGGGTCAACCAGGGGCCTCGTATTACACTGTTAATATGGGGTACAGAGAGCTATCCCTAGCTATCCCTGTTCAGGCCAGGGAGAGCGCGCGTTTACCTTTGACATTTTCCCCGAAAACAACCCCCTACCCCTTTCCCGGAAGAGGGTTCCTATTGCTTATCCGATCCGGGACCGATTTTGGATACGGGGAGGAAGCTCGTGTGATACGGGTCGTCGAGAGAATGATACGGGTCGATGGTTACTTGTTGCGTTGTTGTTTATTTGTTACTTGGGTTAAAGAGGGGTGTAAACACTGGCGGCTCGTGACCATGAAACAGGTGAAGTGCTGTACAGTAAAATAAACGTACACTTCACCTGTTTCGTGGGTACGAGTCGCCAGTGGTGAAGAGATTTATAAAGAGAAGATACACGTAGCATCCGCTATTCTGTGGACAAATAGGAGCGCCAAATTTGAATTTATAATAAAATAAATGAGCAGTCAAACATCTGTTCCTTGTTAAACATGAAGCTGTTTTTATGCTTCAATTTATTAATTATTTCCAAAACATAACTGAAGATGCCATAAATGTTTAACTTGAAACTATCAGCACAATTTAAGAAATCTATTTCTTATTAATCTATAGATGCTTTATATTATTTTATTACATTTTTTGCTTTACATTTTCTTTTATTACATTATCTGTAATTTACATCACGTACAACATACAAACGAAACAACCTAAGTTGTTGTCGTCAGATATAATATCCTACTTATCTATTGTTCTATTGTTCTTGTTCTTACTGTCTTATTCTCTACTTATCCATGTTCTTAATATCTTACTTATCCATTACGAACTGCTATTAAATATTTCACCCTGAACAATTTTCACGACACTGCAGTCAATAATTTGAATATTAGTTTTATTATAAACTGCTACTCACATGTGGAGCGCTTTCGGATTTCACTCCTTTTCCAACACTGGAGTAAAACACAATGGCAAACTGGCGGCTATTCCCACGAAACAGGTGAAGTGCCCGTATCTTTTACTGTACAGCACTTCACCTATTTCGTGGACAAGAGCCGCCAGTGGAATAGAACACAAAGAAGTAAAGTACGAAAGCGCTCCACCTGTGAGTAGTAGTTTATAATGGAATTAATATTCAAATTATTGACTGCAGTGTCGTGAAAAATATTTCAGTGTGGAATAATATCTTAATTCAGATTTAACTGTGGCCAACTATACCAATTTCCACACGTTCATGCTTTTCTACCAGTTGGTCTTTTTGAGAAGTGACATGGTAGGCTTCATTTGAAATTTTAATCTATATCTATAAAAGCGAAATGGCACTGACTGATGACTGACTGACTGATTCATTCATTCATTCATCACCAGAACTAAAAATCCACTGAACCGAATGCGTTCAAATCTGGCAGGCATGTTCAGTTGGACGTTTAGACGCGCGCTAAGAACGAATTTTAAAAACTTTTCAAGGTTACATCAAATATTTTAGTTTTTCTAGTTTTTCAACCTTTTCCTCATATTTTCGTGAACTAATCCGTAGAAAATGTTGAAATTTGATGGGCAGGTTCAGATGAGGTCTAGAAATGTTGTGTTAAAATATTTTTTGCAATCCGTTCAAGATTACGCCAGTAATCAAGTTTTCAAAATTGTAGATGTGTTGCGGGTTGCATATCTTCCGCCTTGATACGACCAATCCTTACTGTAAATTCAATGGCTCAGCGAGATTATAGATGAACTAATTTGGAAGATATTGAATCAAGTTTCAATCTATGTCCGATATACTTCCCAAGGTTACGCGTTTTACTATTTTTTGTAATTTTCGGAGTTTTTCTTAGATTTTTCTAGAACCAATCGTCATAAAATGTTGAAATTAGGTAAGCAGGTCCATATTAGGTGTAGAAATGCTGTGCTCAATAAATTTCTAATCCCTTCTGAACGGAGCTGTCTTAGCTGACACTGACAGAGGTTTTGTAGGCGAGCGAAGCGAGCCTGTTTTACTCACTTTCACTGCCTATACTGTCGGGGGTCCAGGCGGGGAAGGCGAGTAGCGAGCCTGCGGGCTAGTGAATTATTATATAAGTAAGCTAGATCAATCACTGACACTAGACCAAGCAATATGCCAACAATATTATTGAACTGTTCTCAAGGAGTAACATTAAACAACCTATTATATCTTTCATCATTTTATGAATACCTTTAGCCCATTTATCGACTATAATATTTCTAGCTATAATTACACCTATAGAGACTGTAAAATCAGTTATTATCCAGTCTCTATAATTACAACTATAAGCTTTACGAACTTTTAGCTACTTCATAACAGTGTTACAGTACCAGTGGAACACCAAATATAATTATGCTTATGACTTTTAATGGTGGCGAGAGCTTTATAGGTAGGTTCTACCTCAACCTCGCCAATATGTAATTGGCCAAATATTAGTCACCCATCCTATAGTCTGTCCAAGCATAAAGACCTTTCTGGCAAGATGGGAAAATGACTCAAGTTCGGTCAATATTGGTTCAAAAATTATCAATTTGGTCTCAAATTGTAAGAAACAATTTGTTCTACTATTGACGCCACATTTATAATTATTGAACAAATATTGACTTAGCTGGAGTCATTTTCCCATCTTGTCGGAGGGTCTTCTTTGCTTGGACAGACTCTACTTATATCACACCCAAGAGTATACACTGTTCGTAGATATACTTGATGTTTAGGAGGTAGATACAGGATGTTTCAGGAGGAATGTGCAATACTTCTCAGGCTGATTCCTTACACCAAGTAGACAAAAAGTTCCATGGGACCAACCCCCAGAAACGCTTTGTAACCGAGATAACAATGGCGGAAATTGAGATTTTTTCAAAAATATTTTTAATATAAATCAAAAATCGCAAAATTGACAAAATGTAGCACAAGTGATGAATTTGTGTTTAGTAGCGATTTTACGATTTTTGATCGCTATTTCTGAGATTTGGGTAAGATTTACACAATCGTCGCCAGTCAACGTTTTCTTCAGAATCCAACTCTCTTCAACTTTCATTTATAAAAAATACAATTTTATGATTCCTTAACCAGTTATAACCCTTATTGTTGAAAAATTGCGTTTTCTAGCATATTTTTTCCAATTATCTCAATAACCATTAAAGTTACAAACTTGGAACTGGTTTCATTGAATTTCTCAGCTAATTTTACATAGGAATTGATTATGTTAGAAGCTCACTAAAGCCTCTAAAAAATTAGAAAAATTAAAATATTTTTAAAAATCTCAATTTTCCGCCATTGTTATCTCGGTAACAAAGCGTTTTTGAGGATGGTCCCATGGAACTTTCTTGTCTACTTGGTGTAAGGAAATTAGTCTGAGAAGTATTGCATATTCCTTCAGAAACACTCTGTATACTGGTGTATATAGTAGTACACTGCGTTCGTGACTCAATTTGACGTCAACACCTCATGATACAAAACCTACCACCCCGTATCTCGCGAGCCTCCTCTCCACTACCCGACTTAGCCCTTGACCGAGTCTGCGCCCGGCTTCCCGGTCAACCTCCACCGGGAGTGAGTTTCCTCTCTGGATGCAGTTCAGTTGGTCCACAGCTCTTGTTGATAACGCGCGTGGAAATCCATTCCCAATCAACCGCCAGGGGTTGGTCTTCACAACACTATGGTGTAATCCGTGCTGACCCTACAGTATGGTGGTCAGTGTGTCACTGAATTCAAGGTTTTTCAATAGAATCTGAGTGACACATCCTGTTGAATCAACTGTAGAACTAATCATAATACCTGTAAAAACATTTGGATGAGTTATCACTGAAAAGATTCGAAGTTTAAAGTGCGTGTGTTAGTTAGATAGGTGTTTAAAGTGTAAACTTTCAGTTGATAAAACGTTGAAATAGTTTTTTTGTTGGTTCTGAGTGACAAATCTACAATATTCACTTATACAAACAATAATTTCAGTCAGAAACAATCGAATTCAACAGTGCGTGTGTTGGGTAGTTGTTTGAGGAGTTTTCTTCTAGTTGCTAAGTGGAAAATTATTCAGTAAAATTGTATAAGAGTTGTGAAGGCTCTCAGTGATCTAATAGCAAGAAACGATTTGGAATTATAAGTAGCCTTAAGAAACAATAGGAATTTCCAGTGTATGCGACAATTGTTGACTAGAGTTCATTAAGTTGTTTGGATTTAGGTGAGTTCAACAGTTCTTCTTTCTTTCAACAGATCTTATTCTTTATTATTTATTGTTATAATTGAGTCTTGATAGTGAGTATTTTGAGGAAAGGTGAACTTTATTGGACTGTATTGTATGTGTTTTTACCTTTAAAGGTAAATATCTCAAATAAATAAATAAAATGATTGAGGTAATGATAATGTTTACATGGTGAATGAAAGATGTTTACATTACAATTCTAACTTTGAAAAACACTTTTCTTTTTAAAAAGTTATGAATTTTGATTGAAGTTTACTGTTTAGATGTTTTAAAACACCAAAAACCTACATTAGTTGTAGGTCTAGATTTAATCACGTCTAGTTTTCACACAATAGGATGAATTATTTGAAATTTTACTCCTTTTTCCTTGAAAAACTTCTTTACATTCTTGTTTGGAAAATAGAAGACACGTTGCATGGACACTTGACAGGAATATTCAATTAAGTTCAATTTATTCTTGAATGTTCATGGATGAGTTTGATACTTATAAAATACTGGAAATTATCATGAATATTGTCCAGTTCGTCTCTTACTAATACTTGTAATACAACTGAATGGGTAATACTGTAATACTTGTAATACTGTATTGGGTATTATTAGTTTCAATTAGAATCAATCAATCTGGATTGATTTAGGATTTGCCTGGTTTATTCTTCCATGCATAATTAGGCCTGGTCAATGAAAGATGATAATTGAAACCTATTGACGACAGAGCGCTCCGTCACCATAATTCGAATAATATTATTCTCCATGTATTGTTGACCAATTAATTTTTATTAATTAGCTGATCGAGTTGTTACTTAGGTTGTTAGGTTACTTAGGTTGTTACTAAGGTTGAATGGTAGAAAGGACTTTCTAGTTCTAACGCTGCCTAGTAAAGTATATTTTCATTTCATCTCATTACTTCAAATAATATAAACATTAATATTTATAGTCTCGATGGACACTATACTATCCACATACTGCGATTATGAAAATAATAATTCCAGAATCAACTCTTATTACTGAGGGAAGAGTGAAGAAATCTACATCAAATCAAAGTACCAAAGAAGTGGCAGGAAAGGTGTTCCTGATTTGAGATTAATGACTACCTTGAGACTCGACTGAGCGAGATTTGTCAATTCCAAAATTTTGAAGTTGTGGATAATTTGTATAAGAAGAGTTTTCTGTAATCAATTTGTTAACTAAAATAGTATCTGATTGCACTATCAACATAATATAGCGAATCGAACATTCTACTTCATAGTTCATGCGGCATTATCCCTTGATAAAGTGCGCGCTCCCCCTCTCCGCGGCGTATCTCGGAAACCGTTAGTTTTTCGATAAAAATGCATATAACCAATCTTGTAGGGATTTTTGAGCTCTACAATTTTCTTAATAACATTTAAAAACATAACTTGAACAGGAAACAAGTTATTCGCGGAAAACTGATTTTCTCGATCTTTGACCTCGAATAAAAAAGTTAGCGGACATGATACAGGTGTCGACTTTTGAATCCTTATTGAGAATGGCATTATAGTGAATTGTGCCAATTTTGAGCTTAGCCGCTCTCATTGGGAGGTTTCACCTTTTCTTCGTCTAAAATGCCTGGACTAATAGACTATTCCATTTTCGAAGTGTTTTCGAATCACTCCTTCAAATTTGAAATATTTGATTTCATTCATTTATTCATATCATTACACTAATTATATAAATACAGTAATATTATTATAACCAGGCAAGATAAACTAGACAGAACCTGTACTATTTTTACCACCAATAATCCTCAAGGGAGTGATAATTAACTCGAGCTAACTTGATCTTGAAATCATGAATAATTGTTAATCCCAGCTGATAGCAAAAAGTTATACCCTATTCACGATCACTTGAGACGAGATAAAGAAACTTTTTGCATGTACAGGTAGCTATTTTTGTTTGAACTTGAGAAAAAGCCAAGAACTGTGATTGACTACAGCTGTTCGACTGCGGCCGACCGTCGTATGAAGTAATACCTCCCTTTACCCGCCCACACGCGCAAAAAATTTGTTCATTTCGTCTCAAGTGATCGTGAATAGCGTATAGGTCTTGTCTGCTCCTTGTGCGCTCCAACAGTTGATGAAGTCGACTAGAGTTGTCTAGATGACGTTCTCGAAATCAAAAGAGACAATAGATGCTTTGCATCAGCTGTTAGTAGTTTAAATCACGTACAAAAGACAAACGAAACCGCCTAACTTTTAGGCGTCAGCTATATAACAAATTATCGAAGTTTTTTCATAAATTGTAGTTAGTAAGGCTTCATCAAGTACAAAACACAGACGAAACCAACTTACTTAAAGACGTCAACTGTATAAAATTCAACGAATTAAATTCATAAATCTTTGAATTTAATCTATGAATTTAATCTTTGAATTAATCTTCGAATAAATCTATTAATCTATGAATTAAATTCATAGACCATCTTTGCAATGGTCTTCAAAGTCTCATCTCTTCTTCAAATATAGCCTAAGCCAAATATTGTCTATGAATAACTCCAGCAGTTATGGGAACTAATAATGGACTCTGCAATCTTATATTGTGTTGAAAGGCTGGGGCAATGTGAGATACGTTAGCTACCTAGCCAAATGTGTCGGGCCTTTGAAAAGTACTCATATTTATTTTCAAATTGAAACAGTTCATACCAACTCTCTTAACTGTCTTCTCCTTCTTTTTCTCAGACCTCTCACTGTATCTCTCGCTGAATCTCTGTTTGTGGTAAAACAGATAGATAGAGAGAGAAAGGAGAAATAGAGAGAGGAAGAAAAGAAAAAGAAAGAAGAAAGAGTGTGAGCAAGAGAGAGACGAAAGAAATAGTGTAAGAGAGAGAGAAATAGAAAATAAGTGGAAAAGGGATAGAGTGAGTGAGTGCGTTTTCAAAACCGAGAAATTCAATTTCCGGGACCTGTGATGGTAGAAGGATGACTGTTCACTCATTTCATTCATTGCTCATTCTTCTCATCTTAATTCAAAGTTAGTTTCCGATGAAGAGGAAATAATAAATGTGGGTGTGAAGAGGAAGGAGAGTTGGTGGTGGAGGAGGAGGAAGAAGAAGTAGGAGAAGATGAAGTAGAAGAAACAAAATGATTGGAAGATGATGATAGTGATGATGAAGAATTTGGAGGCAGTAGAGATGAATAGAACTAGTAAATAGAAATAGAAACGAAGATTGAGATGATCCAAAATGCAAATAAGAATAATGTATTTTTCTTTGAGGGAGGGGTTGTCGTCATGGTTATCTGAAATGAAAAATTTTAGTACGCTTTCTTCAAATAAGCTGTAACTTTATTGTTGACAATTATTTATGTTTCATTTGATATTCCTTATACAAAAATTGACATACTTCGTGATATATCAAGTTGTCACTAATCAAAATCCTGAGGTTTCACATTTGAATTAATGTAATTGATTCAATGCAAGAAGATGATTCAATAATTCATCGATTCAATGCACAAGAGCCCCTTCTCCCACTAAACCAACGTGACCCACCCAAGAAGAGGAGTGACCACGTGACCAGCCTGTGATTGGTGGAAATACTCGTTTCTGATTGGCTCAAAGTTTGTCAGGGGCGTGCACGAAATGGTGGCAGCGATAGTCAACAAAATGGACGATGAATTCATTTGAATGATAGTCTGTATTGCATTCACTGGTGGCTCGTACCCATGAAACAGGTGAAGTGCCTGTATCTTTTACTGTACAACACTTCACCTGTTTCGTGGACACGAGCCACCAGTGGAATTTCCATTGGAAAACTTGTGCAGAACTAAAATTACACAAAATAATTTTGTGTGATTATAATTCCTGTATCTAGAACAACATGTGGAACGAAACTTAATGCAGCATTGAATGAGGGAGGAAAATGTTGTTTTCGATAAGGAAATATCAAGAGAAATTGTAAATGGAAGAAATTCATTCAGAATAGCCTTAAAGAATTTAATTCGAGAATATGATTCTAGAACTCTATAAAACTGTAGACAACTGTGAATTTGAAAATTGGTATAGTCTATCTAAGCAAAGAAGGCCCTCTGACAAGATGAGAAAATGACTCCAGCTCGATCAATATTGGTTCAAAAAATATTGATTTGGTCTCAAATTGTAGATCAGAATGTTTCCTACGATTGAGACTAAATCAATAATTTCGTGAACCATAATTGACCGAGATATTTTCTTATCTTGTCGGAGGGGTCTTATTTGCTTGGACAGACTATAACCGTTGACTTGGACAGAGAAGATGAGGAATGTGAAAATTGAGTTTGAATGTGAGTAACGTGAATCAAAATCGAAAAATTTATTTGAAATAACTTGAAGAAGAATTTGAAAAAATCGTTTTTTTAAATATGGAGTAAGTAGGGAAATTAAAATTGAAAAAGAAAGAAGAAAAGAAACAAAGAAGAAGACAAGAAACAAAGGAAAAGACAAGAAACAAAGAAGAAGAAAAGAGTAATGTTGAGATTGATATGGGAAGAAGATGTTATTGAGCGTAAAAAATGGAGATGTGATAAACTGAGAAGAAGATAAGCAATACCAGTATGAAAACTGACAGGAAATTGGTTAGAGCGTACAAAAAATAAAAGAAGATGTGATAAATTGTTTTTCTAAATGACTAAAATTTTTGGCTGGTAAGTCCTATAAAGGAATCTTCGGGAGTACGCAATCTAAGTTGACTAAATTTCTCTTCACCCGGGAAATAGGTGCGTTGCCAGATTGTGTCAAATTGGAACATCTTCAAATTCGCGATTAAACGCCATATCTAGACGTAGAATTTTATCCTTGATATGCCAGTAGTATTAAAAACGTTCCTGGGTAGAAGGATTCAAAGGAAATGTGTTATCAGATGAAGAAGGTATTGATTAGTGGATTGATTATATTATTATATAGTTACATTGAAAATTGTAATATTTCATTATATTGTTATATAATTGAGCGGAGCGAAGCGAAGCTCTAATGGATTAGGAAAGTCACTCTTTGTATAACTACTCCTCCGGAACCGCTCGACCGATTTGATTCAAACTTGCCATGGTGATAGTAGACATGGACGACCAGGTTATAGGCTATAGAGCATTTTGAAGGACTGACGAAAAAGGAAAAAAGGATTGCTTACACACTATTACTATACACATTATTCATGCTATATTCATGCTCTCTGCACTGCAGGATTGCAACCAAACATCAGTTTTGAGAAACGTTCCTGGTCAGAAATGTCCATTATGCTCTTGAAATCATGTTGGTATCACTGGCAGAATCATCTCCTCATCGAAGCCTCATAGCCGAGTGGTTAGCGACGTGGACTACTATTTCACTGCTTACCAAACAGGGGGGTTCGAAACCTGAGTAGAACATTTCTTTTTTGCCGATTATTTTCAACTTAGAACAACTTTTAATATTATTTTATATAGAAATAAAAATAAACGACCTTTTAAGATTTGTTTGGTTAAAAATTTAAAATTTAAAATTTAAAATTTAAAATTTAAAATTTAAATTTAAAATTTTTAAATTTAAAATTTAAAATTTAAAATTTAAAATTTAAAATTTAAAATTTAAAATTTAAAATTTAAAATTTAAAATTTAAAATTTAAAATTTAAAATTTAAAATTTAAAATTTAAAATTTAAAATTTAAAATTTAAAATTTAAAATTTAAAATTTAAAATTTAAAATTTAAAATTTAAAATTTAAAATTTAAAATTTAAAATTTAAAATTTAAATTTTAAAATTTAAAATTTAAAATTTAAAATTTAAAATTAAATTTAAAATTTAAAATTTAAAATTTAAAATTTAAATTAATTAAAAATTCAAATTTAAAATTAAAATTTAAAATTTAAAATTTAAAATTTAAAATTTAAAATTTAAAATTTAAAATTGAAAATTGAAAATTGAAAATTGAAAATTGAAAATTGAAAATTGAAAATTGAAAATTGAAAATTGAAAATTGAAAATTGAAAATTGAAAATTGAAAATTGAAAATTGAAAATTGAAAATTGAAAATTGAAAATTGAAAATTGAAAATTGAAAATTGAAAATTGAAAATTGAAAATTGAAAATTGAAAATTGAAAATTGAAAATTGAAAATTGAAAATTGAAAATTGAAAATTGAAAATTAAAAATTAATAATTAAAAAAAGCGGTAAGAAATGTTGATATTTGGTGGGCAGGTTCAGATGAGACTAGAAATGTGTTTATTTTTGAAATCCGTTCAAGATTAAGCTAGTAATAAGTTTTTAAAAATTGTAGATTTATTGCGAGTTGCATATCTTCCACCTTGATACGACAAATCCAAATTGTAAGTTTAATGGTTCAGCAAGATTATAGATGAACTAATTTGGAAGATATTGAATTAAGTTTTAATCTATGTCCAATATACTTTCCAAAGGTTACACTTCAAATTAGCGTTTTACTATTTTTCAGATTTAGAGTTTTTCTTAGATTTTTTGAGAACAAATTGGAAATCAGGAAATGTTGAAATTAAGTAAACAGGTCCAAATTAGGTCTAGAAATGCTGTGTTCAATAAATTTCTAATCCCTTCTGAACGGAATTTGCAGGCGAGCGAAGCGAGCCTGTTTGTCTCAGCTGACACTGACAGAGGTTTTGCAGGCGAGCAAAGCAAGCCTGTTTGTCTCACTTACACTACCTACACTGTCGGGGGTCCAGGGGGCGAAGCCCCCTGGCTAGGCGGAGAAGGCGAGCGAAGCGAGCCTGCCGGCTAGTTCTGAATAAAATGGTGCCTGATTTGTCAGGATTCAATGATAAATAACTGAGATGACTATTTTAATTTTAATTTCAACCTTTCACATTCAATATGGTAGTTTGGAAAAACTTAATGTGTAATACGGCTCGTACGTAAGTGTTTCTCTTGATGCAGCAAAATCACTCTTTGCGTACTGATACACAAATAACTATATTGTACTGTGTGAAGGAGGCAAAATGGGGTTTTTACCTGATGTCCTTATTAATAAAATTATTTATTTATTTGCATTCATTCAATATTTCTCAACATGCTAACAATCAATGGAAGCTTGTTGTGGAAATACACCAAAATTTTACCCAAATTTTATCCAATAGGCTTATTTTTCGCAATTTTTCAAGTTGATTTTCCTTTATAATTTGCTACTGAATAATTATTTTAACAATCAGAGCACATTTGGAGACCAAAAAAGGGGTACGTCAAATGTTGTATTTACAAAGTCGAACCACTCATAGAGGAAAATGACTCCAGCTCGGTCAATATTCTTTGAAAAATATTGATTTTGTCACAATCAAGTTGGAAAAATTTTGACCTTTCAATTTGAGCCCAATCAATATTTTTAAATCCAATATTGACCAAGCTGGAGTTCAATCTGCCTCATTTTGCATCAAAATAAACACTCACTTGAGAAAATATTCACTTAAGTGGTCGTTGCTCGTATTTTATATTCTCATTTCATAACATTGCATGGTAATAGAATGAGCCACTTTCACCATCAGCTAGGTTTAGCTAGGCTTAAATACCTGGGATCAAATTTTCGAGTCCACACGCTTCAAAAAAGTGCTTCGACAAAAAAGAAAGTTTGCTCCGCCTCAATTTAGCTGCCTCCGCATGCGCTTCCCTAGTTACATTGAAAATTGCAATGTTATTGAAAATGAATAACATTGCAATAAATAAATATATAATATTATTGCAATATAAATATTTTAATAATATTTTTGTTGGAAATTGAATAAATTTATTATTATAGATTCAAGATGAATATTAAAAAGAGAAAAACCTGAATTGGAAAAAAGGTAAGATGATTAAAAATAGAGGTGAATATTGGAAGAAGATGATGTGATAGAGTCAAGATAAATCCTGAAGAAATGTGGGTAGTAGTTGTCAGAGTGCGCTGTGCTGTGATTGACGTCAGAGAGGATGAGGGAGTCTGGCCGGGAAAATTTGAATTGAAATTGTCATTTCCGCGCAAAACAAGGGAACGGCAAAAGGAATTTCTACCACTGCTCTCTTCAAGTGCAAATGCTCACTATACAACTTATTCATTCCGTTTGCTTAAAATACTTGGAAACCAAGTCGCAATTGTAAAGAAAGAATAAAGAAAAAAGAAAGAAGAAGACGGTGATGAAGAGAAACGCAGTGTGAGTGAGGTAAGGGGAGGAGAATTAGAGAGAATAGTAAAGTTCAAAACATGAAAAAGAGAGAATGAGATTATACATCTATTTATCTTCTCTGATCTACATCTCATCCATCATTTCATTCTACCTAATTGTTCAATCTCTCTTTTTCCACCACTTGTTCATTTTCTCAAGCATCACTGGCGGCTCGTGTTTCACTGGCGGCTCGTGAATTAGATATGAGTAAGAAGGAGTAGATGTATGGAACAGGAGAGGGAAAAGAAAGGGAAAGTGTGAAGAAGAAGAGGGAGAGAAAAAGGAGGACAGGACGATAAAGGATAATAATGGAGAGGGGAAGTAGGATTATAAAAACATGGAGTACTTTGAAAACAGGTAAACCAGGGATAGAGAAGGAGAACATAATGTGTTTGGAAGTAATGTTGAGCAGAAAAATGGGAAAGAAAAACAAAAAGGCATGAAAGAAGGAGATTCATGCAACTTGGAAAATTGTAAATTTAAACTGCTCAAACTACAGTGACTATATAATTCACTGTAGCTTATACAGTCACTGTAGCTCAAAATATTCCTCATACACAATCAATGCTACGATATCTCATTGACCGGCGTAGAATAGCGTCATCTTGGAACTTGGATAGAATAGGTCGCAGAACTTGAATTTTGTGGCAGTTACATTCAATATGATTCTTGCTTTCCATTGTTTTGAATCTATTCAATCAAACTTATATTTTTCCGATTTTTTCTGTTCCTTGTACTTTTCAACCGCTGATATTTCGCTCAAGTCTCTGGTGAAAGTTTGCAAATAGTATGAGAAACTCTACCAGACCCTTGTACCGGACCAGCTGACTGGAAAAATTCACGGTTCTTGTCCATAGTCTGTCCAAGCAAAGGAGACCCTCTGGCAAGATGACAAAATGACTCCAGCTCAGTTCATATTGGTTCAAAAATTATTGATTCGGTCTCAATCGTAGGAAACATTCGATCTACAATTTTAGATCAAATCAATAATTTTTAAATCAATATTGATCGAGCTGGAGTCATTTTCTCATCTCACCAGACGGTCTTCTTTGCTTGGACAGACTGTAGTAGGCAATAATAATTATGAAAATGAGAGAAAGTAGCGTTACCTAATAGGCTAATGAAGATTAATAGCCCTAGTCACCAAGTAAACAATAAGATGGAGACGTAACAACTTTAGAACTGTCTTCTGACAACTAACATCAAAACAATTTTTTTTTTAAATCGAAAGCAGGCGTAACGAACAAAGTGTACAGCTGATGCCAAAATGTTGGGTGATTTCCTCTGTATCTTGTACGTGATGTAAGCTACTAACAGCTGATATATTATTTATTGTTACAATTGCGACTTGATAGCAAGTATTTTGAGCAAAGGTGATTATGAGTGAGTGAATGATAATGTTTACAATGTAAAAAATGTACTTGTTTTTCGAATTATCTAGCATCTTCTTGTTTGGGTATGATATTGTTTCTTTTATTTCCACAAACATCATCTAGGCATATCTAAATGACAAAAGTGTAGACCAGAATGTTTTCTACTATTTGAGACTAAATTTATAATTTTTAAACCAATACTCGCGCTTTGCGCTCGTCAGGGGGCTTCGCCCCCCTGAACCCCTATTTTGGATGGGTTAGAAATTTTTTTTGAAGATGAAATTATTTTTGTTTTGAAATTTTTCTTGGTCCAGTGAATTAACAGGTTGAGAATTATTTTCAAGTTTGTCATGTTTCAAGGTGAGCCCACCAGTACCACAGAACCTTTTTGTATGAAATTATTTTTTTCAAGAATTTTTTGGTCTAAAATTCTTTTTTGTGAGAAATTTTTTCATTTTCCAATGTTAATTTGAGTGCTGAACAAAAAAGGACTTTTTCATTTTTGCTCTAAATATTCAAATAAAAATGTTGAGAAATTTGGGGGGGGCCCAAAGCCCCCTGTAATATGATTTTTGGACATTTTATGATTTTCAATCTATAAGCAAGTTTTTATGGTATCAATATGTTCATTCTCATACATTTATCTCATCTTAGAGAACCATTGAATATGTTGTATAAGTGAGCAAATGGTATGAGGGGAAATTATGAGAAAATTTACAAGTCCATACTTGGAGTTTTCAAAAAGTTATCAAATTTCAAATTTTAGTATATGTTTCTGAATCGTCTTGATGAGCTGAGTTCAATCATCTATAACACAATAGTTGCCGGTATGAAAATAAGAGATTTACAGGGGATTGAAAATTTGCCAAATTTGACCCGTGTCCCCTTGTGCCCCCCCTAGATATTTTATTTGGGCAAATGGCATTATTATAGGGCTATAAGGACCTAAAAACACGATTCCAACCTTGAGAACTGCTCTAGAACATCATTTTCTGTTCAAAATTTACCATTGAAAATTTGCTAAAATCCGGCAAAATTTGCAAAAATCAAACATTTCCCCTACTGGGCCCCTATATCAACCCGATTAAAATTTTATTGCATAAATCGATGTTTTTTGTGCTTCTGAACAAAAAAGGTCCTCTTCACTTTTGCTCTAAATCGTCAAATAAAAAAGTTGAAAATTTTTGGGGGGCCTGTACCCCATGATGGGGAGAAATTTATCAGGGTCTAGAAATTTTTCTTGTACCATTCTCATGCCCTGGATCCATTGGTGACTATTATGACACTCTAAAATCAGCCGTTTTTGCTGTGAATTGGAAAAAATGTTGAAAAATCGAAAATCCCCCCTACTGGGCCCCCTCTATTATCCGGTTGGGATTTTCCTGCAAAAACCTATGTTTTTTGGGATTCTGAACAAAAAACTTCCTCATGACTTTGCTGTAAAATCAACGGTTCACTAGACAGAAAATATTCAGGGGGTCCGTACCCCATGAACGGGACAAAATTTTCAAAGTTTGGAGGTTTTCCCTGTGCCTGCTCAGTGCCCTTGATCGATTGGTGACCTCAAATCTACCCTCAAATCAGCCATTTTGGCTGTGAATTTTTGTCAGTGAGTGTGTCAGTGTGTCAGTGTGTCAGTGTGTCAGTGTGTCAGTGTGTCAGTCACTCTGTAGTATAAGTTTCATATATTTAGACTCGCGCTTTGCGCTCGTCAGGGGGCTTCGCCCCCCTGAACCCCACAATTTTTTGGTGGGTTGGAATTTTTTCAATGTTTGTGAATTTAGAGGTTGAAAATCCTTTTCAGGTTAGAATTTACCCAGGTAAATGATTCTCTTGAATGATATTGACAGTCTTGGTTGATATAGAAAGTTGAAAATATCCCCCCAGAAACCCCCCCTGCAGAGTAGATGATCACCTTTCTACATATTTGTATGTATCTTGGAGTGCTGAGCAAGAAAGGTCCTTTTCACTCATGCTCTAAATTTTCAAATTAAAAAGTTGGAAAAATTTGGGGGGGACCCAAAGACCCCTGAAATTAATTTTGTAATTTTGTAATTTTTTATGTATAAGCAAGTTTTCATGGTTCCCATTTGTTGATTGTGAGAGATTCATCCCATCTGAGGAAAGTATTGAATATGTTGTATAAGTGAGCATGTGATATAAGGGGAGATTATGAGAAAATTTACAAGTCCATACCTGAAGTTTTCAAAAAGTTCGTCCAATTTTATCTTTTAGCATATGTTTCTGAATCGTCTTGATGAGCTGAGTTCAATGATGTATAACAGAATAGTTGCCGGTATGAAAATAAGAAATTTACAGGGGATCAAAAATTTGCCAAATTTGACCCGTGTTCCCCAGTGCCCCCCCTGGATATTTTATTTGGGCAACTGGCATCATTCTAGGGCTATGAAGACCAAAAAACACGATTCTGACCTCGAAAACCGCGCTATAACATCATTTACTGTTCAAAATTGACCCTTGAAAATTTGCAAAAATCTGGCAACATTTTCAAAAATCAAAAATTTCCCCTGCTGGGCCCCTATATCAACCCGATGAGGATTTTATTGCATAAATCGATGTTTTTTGTGCTTCTGAACAAAAAAGGTCCTCTTCACTTTTGCTCTAAATCGTCAAATAAAAAAGTTGAAAATTTTTGGGGGGCCTGTACCCTATGATGGGGGAATAATTTTTCAGGGTCTAGAGGTTTTCCTTGTACTATTTTCATGCCCTGAATAGATTGCTGACCCCAGTTATGCTCTAAAATCAGCCGATTTGGCTGTGAATTCGGAAATATGATGAAAAATTGAAAATTCCCCCTACTGGGCCCCCCCTATTATCCGATTGGAATTTTTTTGCATAAACCCATGTTTTTTGAGATTCTGAACAAAAAGCTTCCTCATGACTTTGCTGTAAAATCAACGGTTCACTAGACAGAAAATATTCAGGGGGTCCGTACCCCATGAACGGGTTAAAATTTTCAAAGTCTGGAGGTTTTCCCTGTGCCTACTCAGTGCCCTTGATCGATTGGTGACCTCAAATCTACCCTCAAATTAGCCATTTTGGCTGTGAATTTTTGTCAGTGAGTGTGTCAGTGTGTCAGTGTGTCAGTCACTCTGTAGTATAAGTTTCATATATTTAGATAGATTCACCTAGCTGTAGTCATTTTCCCATCTTGCCAGAATGTCTTCTTCGCTTAACAAGACTATACAGGCGAGATTTTCGTTGTTGAACTAGGACTCGAACTGTGAACTGTTGGACTGTTGAATAATTGACAAATCGCTGAATAATGAAATCGGGCGCAGAGTTGTTGACTGGAATAATTCAGCAGCTGATCGATAGCTGACTGCTCAACTAGATCAAATTAGCCTACTGTTTCCCTACTATCTATTACAAAATAAAAACTGCTGTGTTCATTATTGCTGGCTCAGTCGGAACAGTTTTGTGCGGGGTTTTTGTTAAATGTTGGACAATTATAGACAATTCATCCAAAAAGTGAACATTTAATTTTCCACTACATTTCTAAGTTAAATCCTAGAAGACTAATATCACAAAAGAAAGTGGCGGCTCGTGCCCACGAAACAGATGAAGTGCCCTTATCTTTTACTGTATAGCACTTCACCTGTCTCGTGGGTACGAGCCGCCAGTGACAAATGTCTAATATTACAAATGAATAATCTAATCGGAAAGTTTTGTATAGTTGTTACGTTGCCTATCGTATTATTCATTGTATCATAATTAGATTGATGTGCATCTCGATGTTATTTGCGAAATTTTACAAAAATTTGGTCTGCTATAATTGTTTTGAAGAGAAGCAGAACAACTTCCATTTCCTGCTTTTTATTCAATGTTTACGTCGCATTTTTTGAAGATAGAATTGCTAGGTTTGCATCGAATTCGAGAGTAACAGCACACATAAAAATTTGACTAACGCTTGTTCAAGTTCTATCAGAACTCATCAAGTTTGTTTCAATATGTATTTATGGAGTAACTGATAAAGTGCCTGTTAGATAACTAGAGGTTCAGGGTGAGAATATTGACCGGGACCAGTTCTTCGAACACAGTACAATGACATATAGGCCTGTAAATACGTAAATACGTTATACGTAAATACGCCTGTAAATACGGCCACCCCGTTATAGTCCCGACTGCCTTAAAATTAGTCATAGTTTCCAATGGCGGCTCGTGCCCACGAAACAGGTGAAGTGCTCATATTATTTACTCGGAATTGTTAAAAAACAATTCAAGAAAAAATTTAAGAAACAATTGGGTTTTATTTATTTATTAATCTATTGGAAAAACACACATCGGTTGAAAGAACAGGCATAGCCCTTAGTATTTCAAAACACAATTTTCATTCAAATATATCCTTATGAAAATAAGGACTTTGGATCTTTTCTCATCATCAACCCTCTGCCTCTCATTACCCACGCCTCTAATCTCATGTAGGTATTATCCATGTAGAAGAAATTTAATTCAATCTATATTAGATCCAATAATCCAATCCCATTCCGTGTTACTCATTGATTTTGTTCATGGTATTACTGAGCTACTAAATGATTTCCTCGAGTCCAGGAAACACTCACTTTTATCAACAAACTTTACCGCCAAGAGAGATCAATATCAAGTTCAGTCCGGCACGCAATGTATATACGTATATATAAGTGAGCATATAAAAGTATATATAATACTATCCATTAGCTGCTCTGTAATCATAGACGAGGGTCACGCAAGTGCTTTATGGATATAGGCCTATGGTTTTTATATAGATATAGACTATTATAGGCCTAACGCGCGTACACTAACGACAGAAACGTTGAAACGACAAAAACATATCATTGCTGGATTAGTGATGTGCGTGCATAAAAGCATTGAATAATAGAACTCTAGAATAGAATTCCTAAGATCCTCTTTGATAAAATTTATTGAACCATTTAGGGCCTATTGCATGGGAAATGAAGGCGAATAATCTATGTGAAATGACGTTATACA
The DNA here is from genome assembly GCA_017141385.1 of Sogatella furcifera. Classification (NCBI taxonomy): domain Eukaryota; kingdom Metazoa; phylum Arthropoda; class Insecta; order Hemiptera; family Delphacidae; genus Sogatella; species Sogatella furcifera. The sequence continues at coordinate 1,887,528 of CM029555.1, read as the reverse complement.
AATGAGCTCCATGGAAAAATTGATACATGAATTATAAATACAGAAAACCCTTTGTAGAATGACGTTATTCGTAGGATATCAATGGAGAAATCGTCGAGTTTTATCTTTTGTGTTATTGGTTCATTGCTCTAGACCCCTAGGCTGAGGCCGCACTGCCGGTGGGTAGAGCGTGGAGGGTGGAGGGTAGTTGGTAAATCTATAGAACATACACACCATCCACAGAAATACTCGTATGAATAGTATGTGTTCAGCCGCCATCTTGAAATTCTGAAATATGGACAACATAACCTCAAAAAACAGAATGACGTCATACCATTCATACGATGTATTACTGTGGTTGGTGTGTATGTTCTATAGATTTACCAACTACCCTCTACCCTCCACGCTCTACCCACCGGCAGTGCGGCCTCAGCCCTAGAGCCATGTTTCCCTAGTTCAATTGCATTACAATCTGATGAATTCTATAAAGAATATCTGATAGCAAAAATTTATTCAGTTTCGTCCGACTATTGTATGTGATGTAACGTACTAATTTATTATTTATTCAGCGTATGGCTTTCAATAGTGGAGAGACCCAAGGGTTGTACCACTTTGCCCGATAACCTCATTTTCCACAAATGGAGACATGGGTTATAGTTCTTTTATAAAAAGTTCGTACTACTAACAGCTGATGTGAAGCATTTACTGTCTGTTCCGATTTCAAAAACATCATTACATGATGTGACCAGCTGTGCTCTTAGTGAGTAGTTTAGTGATTTTTTGGCTTGAAATCTTTCAAATTTGTGCAATATTTTTCTAATTTTCAATATTGTTTTCTTTGGTGCATGATATTTATTTAATTCCGGCCATCAACATTTCAAATTCAAAATTTCAGTGTTATTCCTGGATTGAAAATTATGTGTTTACTCAGTGCTATTATATCATATAACCTCATTTTGGAGAATATTGACTTTATTATAAAATTTTTGGGAGAGGAATAGCACAGGCTATGCCTATTTTTCCCTCCCAATTAAAATAGTTGTATCGATGTATGAATAAAGAATATGAAAGAATATAAAGAATAAAGAAATCATTCATGCATAGCTAAATGACAACTCTGATTGTCAACATCAGCTGTTGGAGCGCACAAGGAGCAGACGAAACCGCCTAACTTTTTTGCGTCAGCGCAAGACTATACAATATTACACTTGATGCCATTTTCACTGTACCAAAAAACAATTTGAACAAAACAGGTGTAGTACCCGTATCTTTTACTGTACAGCACTTTATCTGTTTCATGGACACGAGCCGCCAGTGGATGCAAATCTCTTGTATATTATTCTAACGTATTCTTTGCATCTTGTACAAAATTTTAAATACTTTCATAGCTTATTAATAAATACCAATAGCTTATAATGCTTGAATGCATCGAGTTGAGATGCACTACTGAACCATGCTCACACAGATTTAGTAGCACTGGCGGCTCGTGCCGACGAAACAGGTGAAGTGCTGTACAGTAAAAGATACGGACACTTCACCTGTTTTATGGACACAAGGCGCCAGTGAGTTCAGTGTTATAAAATAGGATGATAATTCTTGCACAATAAATTATTTTATAATGTTATATTTCGAGGTTTAATACAATAAATTTTATTTCTATCTCCAATTTCCTCTTTTTTTCAGATGTGTAAAGTGGATGAGTGATGTGCCGAGCAATAGTGTCAGGCAGTGTTGGTTCTTGTTGTGGAACAACCATGTTCAGATGATGGACAATGCAACTCTCTCTTGGATTAATAAAACATAGGTGAGTTACTGAAATATTCTAATGCTACTGTACTTCATTTAAATTGTTTACTAAATTTCATTCAAGATTAAATTTAGTTTATTTGTTTGTTATGATAGTTATCAAGATTGAGGATTAAATGAAATGTTCAAATCAATTTCTTTTTCAGCTTCTATAATATTGAGAAATTGAGAATTTTCGAATTGAAAGGAATCAAGTATTTACAGTGATATATACTTAAAAGCTAGTTTTATAAATTGATCTGTTCTAATTTTTCTCATGAATTTCATATCCTGCTCGAATTAATACTTGATTTTCATATGAAATATTCTATTCATAACTTTGTTGTTGTTGTTTTTTTTAAATTTTAATTAATAATCACAGTAGGCTACCTTTTTCAATTATTTTTTATAACGGTACTGTGATTAAAATAGAAAAACAGTGTTAAAAGTAGCCCTAAGATAAAGTAAACACTTTATTTTTGTTATTTTTTCCTGTTCATGAAATTAAAATACGTTGCAATTACTTTAGTTATTAATGTAATAATAAGATAGTACCTCCAATTGACAAATTAGAAGTACTTCAAATTCAATCCACTTATCAAATCATAATAATTATTGGTAGTCATTTGTTTTCGTAGTAGTTTTTCGTTTCAACAGTAGCCTACTACAATTATTTACAAATGAATATTAGTAATCAGTTCTACAATGCATAATAGTCCACCCAGCAGATGTTGACATCTAGTGGCAAGACTTAGAAACAAAACAAGCTCGAATTTTTGATCTGTAAAGAGCTTAATGTGCAGTCAGTTTACATGAAATAATTGACCCAGAAGCTGCTGCCTCCAGCATCAAGATTTAGAACTAAGACCGGTTAGAACTGTCGACCAATCACAGTCAGAGTAGGCGGAGCTTGGAGGTGTGTATGTAAGCAACAGGCAGATGACCCATTAGATACTGCTATCTAGTGGAATAAGTATGAACTAGACCTGTTGGAACTGTCGACCAATCACAGTCATTGTGGGCGGAGCTTGGAGGTGTGTTTGTGAGCAACAAGTAGATGACCCAGGAGATACTGTTACCTAGTGGCAAGATTGTGTACTAAAACTGGTTTGAACTATCGACCAATCACAGTCATTGTGGGCGGAGTTTGAAGTTGTGTCTATAAGCAACAAGTAGATGACCCAGGAGATACTGCTATCTAGTGGAATAAGTATGTACTAGACCTGTTGGAACTATCGACCAATCACAGTCATTGTGGGCGGGGCTTGAAGTTGTGTCTATAAGCAACAAGTAGATGACCCAGTAGATATTGCTACCTTTCGGCAAGATTGAGAATCAAAACCGGTTAGGAATATCAAATCAACTAATAATTATTGTGAATCAATGAGCTGGTGTTTTACATGAAGTTTTTAATATTATAATTGATTTTATGTTAATTTAGTTGATGAGAAGGAAATCAATTTGTTTAAGGGTTTGGTATGGTGAAATATCAGGTACCTTTATAGAGATGATAGGTATCATGAGTCATCTTTTTCAATATCGCATCCGCTATTCCGTGTATGATACTGATAAACTTCTATCCAATCAGGAAAGAGAAGGATATTCCCCTCCAATCATGGAGAAGAGTATAGAAAGAGTATAGCCACTCCTTGTTCAGCAAAGCCTGAATATCCATTATTTCACAAGCCAGTTGCATGAGGAGGAAAAAAGAGCTCAACTTTAGTGGGATGACGTCATTGCATTGTTTTTAAATTGTTCGGGATAACATAATTTCTCGGCTTATGAAATTAAATTGGATTTGTGTGTTGCTACTGGCCGTTCATGAAGACAATCGGCATTTTTATTGTTGGAAATTTATTGAGTTCCTTACTTTTTCGATTTGAAAGTATTTAATCCGTTGAAAAAAATAATTAAAATTCTAAAAATTTTGATAACTTCTCCATGAATATGTAGTTTATATTAGAGAACGTATTTATATGCTATTTGTTGAACCAATACGTTCAGAAAGATTTGAGATAAGTTTTCTTCTGATTCTTCTTCTCCTTCGCAGTACCGGATTTAAGGGTAGGCCAATTAGGCTGGCGCCTAGGGGCCCGCACCACATGGGGGCCTTCACCACAAAAATCTTGAAAAGAAAAAAAAAAAAATTTTAGAACTTGGCAATTTGCATTCGAGCAAACTAATATCAATAAATCAAATGGCCAAACTGTGTTTTATAATTTGTTTTTGTTGAATGTAATGTTTCTGTTTAATACTAATAATACAAGTTGAACCTATTTGAATCCCTCTTTAACAAAATCACTATCTTTGGTGATAGAACTGCGATTTGCTGTTCACCTGCCTGGTTAAAGAATTGAATTCAGATGAATTTTATTTGTTTAAGCTTACATGCGGATTTAAGCTTACAATAATTATTTAGAAGCACTTATTGTACAGCAAACCGTACTTGATAAATGAGAAATTAATACAGTACGTTAACAAATGATGAAACTTATAATAAGGCTTGAAACTCTTTAAAAAATATAGTTTCAGAGTAGGCTATTTTTCTGGAAAAATTTTTTCCCTAGCGGGAGAAATAAGTTACTTCTTCAGTTCTCAATCATTGATAGCTATTTTTTTTATGACTGTGGCAGGGAGTATGAAATTGTAGATATATTACTAAGCTTTTCTGATAGCGAATAATAAATTATTGTAATAAGTTACATGTTTTGGCAGTTCGCACTACCACACTTCCGTACCAAAATTGGCAGTTTGGCACTTATTTATTTAATGAAAGTTGAATTCAACTTTAATTTAATAAAATGAAAACTTTTAAAAACTTCAGCTTGAAAATCGGAACAGATCTGTCGGGATCAATTATTTTGCAAAGTAAGCAAGTCTAGTAAAGACTGTAGCATTGAAAGAATGAGTTGTATAATTTTAAATTTCATCTCAATCTCATAATGAATGAGTTTTCAATAACTCATGAATCTTTCTTGAATTTGTAATAGTTTTTTTTAATGAATAATGAATTTTTATTCCCATCGTAAAAAATTACATATTTTCGATTTCAAAAACTAGGAAATTAACTGGTCACTATATCCAGTAAATGTGGACAGTGTTCAACAAAAGTTACAAAAATATAAGGATACAAATAGTGATTCTAGTCTATACAATTTACAAGTTAGAAAACTCCCTGCAGCGCATCGTAATAAAATTATACAGAAATAAAAGACAAATTTTCAATCACTATTTTTCACAATTTTTCAAGACAAAGATAATAATCGTGACTCGTGGCTATCATTATCAATACCTTATGCTTGAAAAATATAAATTCTCTCATTTAATAGACCATAGGAAGGTCTTCTAAAACGCAATTAAAAAGTAAATTTTCACAACATTTTTCCGGGGGAGGGCCCCCTGCTTAGCTGAGAGGGCACACCCCCCAGATCACCCATCGGGGCCCGCAACACAAGCTGAGCCTAGGGGCCCACAGATCCTAAATCCGGCCCTGCTCCTTCGTGTATTTTCCTCCTTTTCGTGCTCTCTTCTTCTTTCTCTTCTTCTGTATAATATTCTTGTTCACTTCTTCTTCTTCATCATCTTCCTCTGCTTCATATTCTTGTTTTCTTCTCTTTTCCGATTATTTCTTTTCTCTTGAGAATGAACCCTGCGAGCAATTATCCAGCTAATACAGACCAGAATCGTTCTGGAACTTTTCCAATAACTTTTCAGCCACTTTTCCCGTTTCTCTAGAATTTTCCATTAGTTCCCATTTTCTCTCTTCCTTTGTATGTTCTCTCTTCCTCCACTATGTTCTCTCTTTCTTCTTCATCCCATTCGTTTGTGAAATTCGATAGGGGATAAACAGAAGAGCATTGCCTCAGATTTTCCGAAAATTAGTCTCATTGACCTCATGTGTGTATTCCTTATAATAGTCAGTCCAAGCAAAGAAGACCCTCTGGCAAGATGGAAAAATGACTCCAGCTTGGTCAATATTGGTTCAAATTATTAATTATTAATTTGGTCTCCATTTTAGGAAACATTTTGATCTACAATTTGAGACCAAATCAATAATTTTTGAACAAATATTGACCGAGCTAGAGTCATTCCCATCTTGCCAGAGGCTCTTCTTTGACTATACCTCGTTGTGTAACTCTTATGATTTATAACTATGTAGGCCCGTTATTTTTTCATAATTATTCAAATTATCATGAATAAGATAATTTCTGGTAGATAAAAACTCTTGGAAATCTGATTGAATAGCAATATCATAGTTCGGAATCCATCCAAAGTATTAATATCATTCGTTTGTATAGCAGACGCCAAAACGATAGGCGGTTTCGTCTGTCTCTTGTAAGTGATGAAATCCACAAACAGATGATGTAAAGCATCTATTGCCTTTCTCGATTTCAAAAAAATCATCCAGGCGTAGCTAAATGACAACGCTATTCGGACATCAGCTGTTGGAGCACACGAATCTGCCTAACGTTTTGGAGACAGTTATAGATACAGATCATGATATACAGGGTGTTTCAGGAGGAATGTGCAATCCTTCTCAGGCTGATTCCTCACACCAAGTAGACAAAAAGTTCCAGGGACCAAACCCATAAAAACGCTTTGTTACCGAGATAACAATGGCGGACAATTGAGGTAACAAAGCGTTTTTGGGGGTTAGTCCCATGGAACTTTTTGTCTATTTGGTGTGAGGAATCAGCCTGAGAAGTATTGCACATTCCTCCTGAAACACCCTGTATATAATTCAAATTGAACAATCGAATCTAATAGTTATTGTGAAGTCTTAGATCTTATTCACAAGTATTTATCGTAATATGAATAGTAGAAAACTTATTGAAGTTTAGTATGTGATTGGATGTATTTTCTTATAAAAGGAGATTTAATATCAGTGATAAAGGTTATACTCAATTGGTCAATTCATATAAATCAATTATACTAATCAAGATATTAATCAACTACGGTACTCCAAATATACGAGTTTGGAGCACAAATTAATCTTCTTAATTAGTGGGCCGAATCTACGCCCTAGCAAATTGCAATCAAAATAAACGCCAACCTTGAATGTCTTTCTTGTCCTCCATTGATATAGTCTGTCCAAGCAAAGATGACATTCCGACAAGATGGGAAAATGACTCCAGCTCGATCAATATCAATTCAAAAATTGAAAATTTTGTCTCAAATTGAAGTAAATATTCTTATCTACAATTTGAGACCTGATCTATAATTGTTGAACCAATATTGACCGAGCTGGAGTAATTTTCCCATCTAGCCAGAATGTCCTCTTTGCGTGGGCAGACTATATCACGCAATGTGTCCCACCATCATCAGTCCAAAACAAAGCAATCCAATCTGTCTCAACCTTTTTCACGGCTATCTTAATCCTGTCGGTGATACTTTCCAAATTAATTTGGGAATCAGAATAAACCTCGGTAGATATGTATACTGTACTAGACATCGGTAAAGATAATAGGTATAGTCTGTCCAAGCAAAGAAGACCCTCTGGCAGGATGAGAAAATGACTCCAGCTGTATAAATATTCTTTCAAAAATCAGCAATTTGATCTCAAATTGTAGGAAACAATTCGATCTACCATTAAGACTACATTTATAACTCTTGAACAAATATTGACCAAGCTGGTGTCATTTTCCCATCTTGCCAGATGGTCTTCTTTGCTCGGACAGAATATATATTCACAGAGTGGAAATTTTTTTGTCTAACTTTTTAATGGGTAGCCCGTTCGAATCCACTATAATAATCCGATCATATTTGTGAATGAATATACTTCGCCAATTCTCATAAGATTAACATGAAACTCTACGCTTATCATAATGTTATGTTGTGATATTCACTTCTTACCTAAAATGTTTCGTCTGTATTAATGTCGTAATATAAAAAACCTTTCAAAGAAAAATCCAGATAGAAAAAGACTTTATTCTTAATGTTAGAAGAATAATTTCTAGTATTGTTTCTATTGAAATGAATAGAATAAAGCCCTTTTTTAAGAACGGTTTTAGATACGTAGTAGTGATACAGAGTCCAGAATTGATACAGGAAGGAAGCTCGTTGATACGAGACATTTGCAATGCTCATGGATCGGCGCAATATTGGAAATAAGCTGATTATATTTATAATAATAATTAATTAGAATCTCCATATATTTCTACATAAATTCTTCCATCTTTAACCTTATTATATTTCAATTATTTAACATTTGGCAAGCGTTTGAGTTCAGTTTAGGTATTTTTAAAGTTGAATAACTAAAAAAAAAAATAAATCACAAAGTTTCAAAGAACCAATAGTTATTTTTCCCCGGTTTTCGGCATTGTCGTATGAGCTAATCTCACTTGTAACCCCACGTTGCAAATATTTTGCATCAATGAGCTTCCTTCCTGTACGATTGTGTATCAATTTTGAACTTTTGTATCACTACTGCGTGTCATGAAGCCTCCTTGTAAAGATGCCTTGAGAAGATTCTCTCGAGTAGATGTATAGTACATAGATGATTATATAATGAGTCAAATTAAACAATTGGTTATGAAGTTCGTGTAAACGTTATCAGAATGTCTTATATCGTATTCAGGAGTATTTATTGTTAAATTTATGTACAAAATTAGATGGAATATGACATGTTATTGAATCTTCTTGAAAGAATGTTCAACTGAGAACAAGATACGACCAGCGTGATTTTTTGTGTATGATAAACCATCCATCATTTTCTTGCTAGCAGCCATTTTTTAAAACAGAACTCACGAAACACTTTCAACCAATAAGAAAAGAGCAGGTGGGGCATGAAGGCGTGTCCATGTCAAAACTGAAACATCACCCGTCAACTGCTTCTATCTACTGGTTAAATTTGGAAACTTATCGAACCAATGTTTTCGGCCATTTTGATTGTAGGCGGAGCTTGCAGGCGTGTCCAATGGAAGTCGAAGCAAGTCACCCTATTGCTACTGCCATCTGCTGGTTGAATTAGGAACTATTTTGGATGTTATTAAAAAAATTTGGGTAGATCAGTGAAAATGGCTGAAATCTTTAATTTGCTTGTTATTGAGTTTCTGATTTTCTCTTAAAACATATTTAATTCCAGTGAAATGAAATATTCATGATGATTTCCAATATTTTGCTATGAAAAATTTATTATTCTTCTCCTTATGTGCTTCCAAGCGAACTAATAAAATAAATTGATCAATAATTTAAATTTTAATATTTTAATGATAAAGTACGGTACAATGTGACAGTTTTGCTCAATGAAGATAGCCTTTAGTTATTTTTTATTAATAATTCCTGTAGGTTTTTGCTCATCACGTATCCAATACATGAAAATACGCACCAATATGTTGGGATATAATAAGCAAGTCCCTATAATCCTTTTTGCCACGCCACATGCAACAGTATTGAGATTGCTCATGAGAAAAATGTAAACATGTCATGTTTGGCTTTAAATATAATTATTATAATATGCTGGATTGCGTTCGTCTGGTAACGATGGGGGGCGCCTGCCAAAATCTCGCCCAGGGCGCCAAAAAACCACGCGTTTAAAAAATTCCACCGTTTATTTTGGTACAGGATAATGGTTCGTGGTCAAAATGATAATATTTGCAGGTGTGTTTTATTGCATTATGGAACGATTCTACAACATCGATAACATATTTTTAAATCCGCATTGTTTCATTGATAATGAGAAAAGGTTCATACAAATTCCATCAATGAAAGCAAGGTTTTTGAATACTGAAGAGACTCACGGTGAAAAATCCGTCATGAAACGAGAGCTTTTATCAATAGACTATTTTTGGCCACTGCGGGGAATTGAAAATGAGGAGGCCTATAAATTATAAATTTTGGTCAAGAAAGGAACCGCCCCACTTACTCAACCCTAGTGAGAAGGGCTTCTGGAGAAGAATGAGGGAAAGAGAGTAAGAGTAAGGAATGGAAGAGGAGAAGAGAAAAAAAATTAGGAATGGATGGGGAAAGAGAATTAGAAAAAGGAATTGGAAAGGACATTGCTGGATCACGGCTGTGGAAAACGTAATGAGAATGGTGGATGGAAGGTGAGAAGAGGATGAAAGAGACGAATGAAAGAAAAGAAAAGATGGATAGAAAGGAGTTGAAGGAGACAATGAAGAGAATGAGAAGGAGGAGAGGAGTTGAAGATTGAAGAGAAACGAGGGTGTATTTAAAACGAGTTGAAATACGTTAGTGTAAATAGTAGAAGAAGAAGAGAGGAGTAAGAAGTAAACAAAAATATTAAGAAGAAGATGTGGAGAGAATAAAAAACGAAGGAAGAAATAGGGAGAGACAGTACGAGAAAAGAGCGGAATCAAACAAAATTTAAAAAAGATGTAGAGGGGAAATGTTGTAATGTTTAGTAATGTTGAGAAGGAAGCAAATAATTTTAATGAAAAACCTGTGATTATGTGAAGTGTGAAGAAGAAATTATGCTGGTGATGACATTGGAGGAAGGGGGAGGAGAAGTAGAGAAATTTAAGGAGAAAGATGAATAGCTACTGAAAGAGGGAGAAGAGAAAAAAGTAGAAAGTAGCAAGTCTTGGAAAAGAAAAGAAAGACAACTAAGGTACAGTGAATGATGGAGTAAAAAAGAAGTGAAGTGAAATATGAAGAAAACAGTGATAAGGATAAGGAAGAAGAAGTAGAAGAAGAAGTAGAAGAAGAAGAAGAAGAGAAAGAGGAGGAAGAAGAAGAAGAATAAGAGGAAGAAGTAGAAGAAGAAGAAGGAGAAGAAGAAGAAGGAGAAGAAAGAAAGAAGGAGAAGAAGAAGAAGAAGAAGAGAAGAAGAAGAAGAAGAAGAAAAAGAAGAAGAAGAAGAAGAAGAAGAAGAAGAAGAAGAAGAAGAAGAAGAAGAAGAAGAAGAAAAGAAGAAGAAGAAGAAGAAGAAGAAGAAGAAGAAGAAGAAGAAGAAGAAGAAGAAGAAGAAGAAGAAGAAGAGAAGAAGAAGAAGAAGAGAAGAGAAGAAGAAGAAGGAGAGAAGGAAGAAAGAAGAAGGAGAAGAAGAAGAAGAAGAAGAAGAAGAAGAAGAAGAAGAAGAAGAAGAAGAAGAAGAGAAGAAAAGAGAAGAAGAAGAAAATGTAAGTAGAATGAAGAAGAAGAAAAGAAGAAGAAGAAGAAGGAGAAGGAGAAGGAAGAAGAAGAAGAAGAAGAAGCAAGAGGAGGAAGAAAAACCGTCTTGAAGAGTACCGTGAAGAATATAAAGACTCCCTACAACACAATTCCATTATTCAGTCGAGAGCCGATAAAATATGAAATGACTTTCCCTGACATCAAACCACTAGACTAACCTCCCCCACCTACAATAGCCCCCCCCCCACCTCTTACAACTGTCACCCCCCCCCCTCATACGGTGTCACACCCACCCACCCTCGAAAACTACCTTCATTCAAGTCTTAAACTGATGGCCTATTTTCTTTCACCCTTTTTTCACTCCACACTACACTCAAACTGTGTGTATGTATAGTCTGTCCAAGCAAAGAAGGCATTCTGGCAAGATGGAAAAATGACTCCAGCTCGGTCAAAATTGGTTCAGATGTTGTAAATTTGGTCTCAAATTGTGGGAAACATCTTGCTCTACAATTTAAGACCAAGTTTATAATCTGTTAATCAATATTGACCGAGCTGGAGTCATTCTCTCATTCCGCCAGAATGTCTTCTTTGTTTGGACAGTAACCAATACAGTATAGCTGGCGCAAAAAATGAAGGCGGTTGGTGAATGACTGTTATTAATGTTTTGCTCTGTTAGGACAGTCTGAAGCTGTCTTTGCCAAGCGAATTTGCATAAATAGAAGAAGAAAGAAGAAGAAAAAAAGAAGAAGAAGAAGAAAAAGAAGAAGAAGAAGAAGAAGAAGAAGAAGAAGAAGAAGAAGAAGAAGAAGAAGAAGAAGAAGAAGAAGAAGAAGAAGAAGAAGAAGAAGAAGAAGAAGAAGGAAGAAGAAGAGAGAGAAAGGAAGAAGAAGTAGAAGAAGAAGAAGAAGAAGAGAACAGAAGAACCAGACTAGAAAGCAAGACTCTTATAATATTCGGGTGTGACATCTCATGACAGGGTATTATGCAGTGGAAGAATTAGATGAAGAAAGGAAGCAAACAAAAAAGAATGATATATTTTGTTTTGACACCTCGGAGCAATGTATTATGTGTGGAAGAAGAAGCCACTAAGAATAGCAGTATGTAAATGAGGAAACGAACTTGGTTATTATATGTAGAAGAAAAGGAGAGGAAGGAGGCAAGGATAATTATGATAAACACACAATTGAAAAAAAATCATTTGCCTTGTAAGCTTAGTTTATGTTTAAAAAGTGATGTGATAGCATAACCTTATTTCGAATACATAAACTTCTATCGAAAACCAGGAAAAAGTAGTACTGTTGGAGGGTTTTATTCATTACCCAAATTATTACGTATACAGGGTGTTTCAGGAGGAATGTGCAATACTTCTCAGGCTGATTCCTTACACCAAGTAGACAAAAAAGTTCCATGGGGCCAACCCCCAAAAACGCTTTGTTACCGAGATAACAATGGCGGAAGATTGAGATTTTTAAAAAATATTAGTTTTCCTAATTTTTTTAGAGGCTTCAATCAGGTTCTAAAATAATCAATTCCTATGTAAAATTAGCTGAGAAATTGATTGGAACCAGTTTCAAGTGTGTAACTTCAACGGTTATCTAGATAATTGGAAAACTATGTTGAAAAACGCCATTTTTCAACAATAAGGGTTATAACTAAATGAGGAATCATAGATTTGTATTTTTTATTAATGGAAGTTGAAAAGAGTCGGATTCTGAAGAAAAAGTTAGATTGCGGCGATTGTGTAAATCTTACCCAAATCTCAGAAATAGCGATCGAAAATCGAAAAATTGACAAAACATAGCACAAGTGATAAATTTGTGTATAGTAGCGATTTTTCGATTTTCGATCGCTATTTCTGAGATTTGGGTAAGATTTACACAATCGCCGCCATTTAACTTTTTCTTCAGAATCCGACTCTCTTCAACTTCCATTAATAAAAAATACAAATTTAAGATTCCTTATTTAGTTATAACCCTTATTGTAAAAAATGGCGTTTTTCTAGCACATTTTTGCAATTATCTCAATAACTGTTGAACCTACAAATTCGGAACCGGTTCCAATGAATTCCTCAGCTAATTTTACATAGGAATTGATCATTTTAGAACCTGAGTGAAGCCTCTACTTGTTACCTCGGTAACAAAGCGTTTTTGGGGGTCGGTCCCATGGAAGTTTTTTGTCTACTTGGTGTAAGGAATCAGCCTGAGAAGTATTGCACATTCCTCCTGAAACACCCTGTATAAGAATTAAGATACGGTGAAAAACGATTTTGATCAGGTGATGTAAAACTGAGCAAGAAAAATTAGGAAATGACAAAGAAGACGGAGATGAAGGTACTGTGAAAAAGGAGAATTAATTAGAAAAAAGGTGATGTAGAGAGGAAAACTGAACAATAAAGAAAAAGAAATAACAAAGGAGAAGCAAATGATGAGAGACTGTACAAAAGAAAAATGAAGTACGATGAAGAAGGATGATATAGAGAGGAAAATCGGTCTAGAAAGAACTAACTACCCTCTGGTAACAATACTCCCTTATCAGCCTAAGTTATCGAACAAAAGGTGAAAAAGTGAGAGGCTGGTATAATTTAAGCAAAGACGACATTCTGGCAAGATGGGAAAATGACTAAAGCTCGGTCAATTTTTATTAAAAATTATAAATTTGGTCTCAATTTGTAGAGTAGAATTTTGTCTACAATTTGAGACCAAATTGATAATTTTTAAACGAATATTGATCGAGCTGGAGTCATTTTCCTATTTTGCCAGCATGTCTTCTTTGCTTGGACAGACCATCGCTTTTCATCGGAGTAGGTATAGTCAGTTCAAGCAAAGAAGACCCTCTGGCAAGATGAGAAAACAACTCAAGCTCGGTCAATTTTTGTTCGAAAATTGTAAATTCTGTCTCAAATCGTAGGAAACAATTTGATCTACTGTTAAGACCACATTTATAATTCTACAACAAATATTGATTGAGCTGGAGTTATTTTCCCATCCTGCCAGAGGGTCTTCTTTGCTTGGACAGACTATAAATTCAAGAGTTGTGGGGAAACAATGTTACATTGTTGCTTTCGAAAAACAATAGAACGGACGCTATCTTGCGGACGCTATTGTAAACGATTTTGGCAACCGATCATGGAATTATGTAGTAGTCGATTTGATCGGTTTGAAGATAAATGAGAGAAGAACTGAGAGAAAAAGAAAAGAGAAAAGAAAGGGAAAGAAAAGAGAATGAGAAGTAAAGAGGCATTGTGTATAGTATAGTCTGGTCGATTAAAGAAGACATTCTGGCAAAATGGGAGAATGTCTCCAAAGTGTCAATCTTGGTTCGAAAATTAATTATGAATTTCTTCTTAAATTGTTGACGAAATTGTCCAATTTTGCTAGAATGGCTTCTTTGCTCGACCAGACCATATCAGAGGTCAGAGGATAGTTTGTTTTTTCTATAGAGACTGTATAATCAGAGACTGATTACCTAATCATTACCCCATCTTTGATTATACAGTCTGTATAGTTATTTCTAGCCCAGTTTTCTTTCAAGTTTTAGTGCAGAATTTGTTCTTCAATTTGAAACCAAATTTACTAGTTGTTCTGTGAACAGTAGACCTCTCGAAGTCACCCATGGATGGAGCATTATTCATGAAGGGAATACTTAGTTATGTTGAGTTTCAAGTTTCATTAATTGCATCCGTCATTGAATGCAATTAATAATAAACTCGACAGCTGGTTTATCATGAATAATTCTATAGTGTGAATTTTCCTATGTTCAGAAGTATAAATGTATAGTAATATTTTAGCATGGAGGTAGTTTCTTTTCCTTTCATATTATCCTTAAAATGCGATATTTCATTAAACCTTACTTATACATCGACGCGCAATTTCAAGAGGAACATTCCTGTCAAATTTCATCAGATTGTATTGCCGCGTTTTGTCGTAAATGCGGAACAAACATAAAGAGAAATGCAAAATCGTCGTCTTGAATCTAGATCTCACTTACGTTCGGTCAATAATTTTCGAATGAATATTTACCGAGCTGTAGTCATTTTCCCATCTTACCAGAACTTATTCTTCGCTCGACCAGTAGCACGATTTACATCCTCTGTGTCAGTGGGTTGATAATGTTTTTGAAACCAAATTTATAATTTTCAAATCAATATTTACCGAGCTATAGTCATTTTCCCATCTTACCAGAACTTATTCTTCGCTCGACCAGTAGCACGATTTACATCCTCTGTGTCAGTGGGTTGATAATGTTTTTGAAACCAAATTTATAATTTTCAAATCAATATTTACCGAGCTATAGTCATTTTCCCATCTTACCAGAACTTATTCTTCGCTCGACCACTAGCACGATTTACATCCTCTGTGTCAGTGGGTTAATAATGTTTTTGAAACCAAATTTATAATTTTCAAATCAATATTTACCGAGCTATAGTCATTTTCCCATCTTACCAGAATTTCTTCTTCGCTCGACCAGTAGCACAGTATCAGCAGCACGATTTACATCCTCAGTATTAGTGGGTTAATAATGTTATTGACCACTTTCCAGGAATCCTTCCCAGATATGAGTAGGTAGAACAACTAGAAGTGGTAGAACAAGCCGGGTAAATTGCGAATGAATGAATGAAGGAAAACTAGGACGAGAGGGATGAGAATATGAGAGTGTGAGTGTGAGAAAGAGAGAGTTTGATAATGAAGGAGTGTTAGAAAGAGAGAGATTCAGATTTAGAGAGAGAGAGAGAGAGAGTGAGAGTGTGAGTGAGAAAGAAAGAGTGTTAGTGCGAGAAAGAGAGAAAGAATAAGAGTAAAAGGAGAGTGAGTGGAAGAGAAAGTCAATGAAAAATGAATGAGTTAGAAGGGACTGATAAAGAAAAATAGTGTGATTGAGAATGAGAGAGGCAGGGAGTGGGTCAAAGGGTTGAGGAAGAGAGAGTGAGAGAAAGGGACAAGATGTATTCAAGGAAAGATGAAGGAGAAAGAAAGTACGACAAGTATAGAGAAAAAGAGTGAGTAAGAGAATGAGTTAGAGTTAGTTGGAGTGAGAGAGAGTAATAGTGAGAGGGAAAGTAGGGATTTACTCTTGTCAGTTAACATGTTGAATGAATGAGGTGACTCTCTCTCTCTCTCCTTTGGTTGGTTCAGTGGTCTGCTTGTTGAAATGTGGAATGCTCATCAGCGACATGCCTTGTTCTGTGCTCTAGTCTGTACAAGCAAAGAAGACCCTCTGGCAAGATGGGAAAATTACTCCAGCTCGATCAATATTGGTTCAAACATTATAAATTTGAGATCAAATTGTAGATTAGATTGTTCAATACAATTATAGACCAAATTTGTCATTTTTGAATCAATATTGATCGAGCTGGAGTCATTTTCCTATCTTGCCAGAGGGTCTTCTTTGCTTGCACGGACTATACTTGCCGGTGTCGGCTGATGTGCTTTGTCAAGGGCTACTCTACTTCTTATTCCTCCTCCTCCTTCTTTTTCTTCTTCTCCTCTTTTTTGTTCTTCTTTATATTATTATTCCTCTTATTATGCACTCTGTTGTTCTTCATGCTCATCTCCACGTTATTGTTCTCTTCTTTTTTCGTTTTCGTCGTTTTTCTTTTGGTATTCTACTTTTTCTCGATTCTTCCATCTCTTCTTCCTCTTCTGCTTTTACTATTTTCCGTTCCTTTACCCGTTGTACTTTGTGCTCTCCCTCTTTATCATCTCACTTTGACTAATTGTCTTCTGATTCTACTTTATCTGTTTTTCCTCCTTTTTCTTCTGTCCCTTCATATCCTATTCTTCCAGAGACGGCTCGTGCCCACGAAACAGGTGAAGTGCTGTACAGTAAAGAATACGGACACTTCATCTGTTTCGTGGGCACGAACCGCCAGTGCATTCTTCTTTCTTGTTATTTTCATCTTTTTCTACTTCTCTTATTCATTTGTTTCTCTCTTGTTCCTTAGTTCCTGTTGTTGGTGTTTCCTCTATTCTACTCTCAGTCCTTCTTCGCGTTTTTCTTATTTTCCTGGTTTGTCTCCTCCATATTTTCTGTTCTTCTTCATAAATTCATTCCCTTGTTGGCCTCATAGTTCTTCTTTTACTTCGTTCTCGAATTCTCCTTCCCCCTATTTTTCTTCTTATCTTTCCGTTCCCCCTGTTCTCATCATCCTTGTTTTCCCTCCACTTCCCCTTTCTACCACTCTTTTCCTTTGTTTCTTATTCTTCCCTCTTCTCACTCCATTTCTCTCTAATCTCTATCCCTATCCATTCTTCTTCTATTCTCACCCCTTCCACCTAACTCTGTGGAAATTTTGGCACCGATTTTGCTAGGTATGCAGATGCTCAGACCCCATTGGTTCATGTGTTTCCACCGTGATATAAATGATTCTGAATAGTGATTGCAGTATCTATAGCTACTTTTTCAAGTTCCAGTACTTTCTGAGTGCTGTTCCGAAGGCAGTATCTATCTATCCTTTCTCAAATTAACAGTATCTGTATATTCAAATTAATCCTCCTCTGGGAGATTGGCTGTCGTTAGTAAAGACAGTCAGTCGTTTCCCGTTTCTGGAGGAATAGTAATTTTGTTGCATTACACTCTAACTGATTAACTGAATGTTATTCAGAGGTGTTCTGCATCTTCACTTGGTTGTGAAGACTGGCTTATGGTTGAGAGGATCGACGTGCTAACCACACGTTATATTACGTTATATTATCTTATATTATAAGTTAATTATCTTATATTATATCTTATCGTTATATTATATTCACGTTATATTACCTCTATCCTGGTTGATGATTATTCGCCTGCTGTATTTTCTGTCCGGGCTGGGTGGGCATTCTGGCGGGGTGGGGATGGCTTCGGCTCAGTCGGTGTTGGTTCGGGGGCTATGGGATTTTCCGAGAATTTATAGCTTTTGGGCCGGTATTGGCCGGGCTGGAGTCGTTTACCCGTCTTGCCGGGTTGTCTTCTTTGCTTGGACGGACTGAATAGTTTGGTGTATATGAAACTGGCAACCTTCATAGGTCTGTTGCGCCATTGACAAAGTATATTCAAATCAAAGCATCTATAATTTGTTGTACATTTATTTGGATTGAGTTCAGCAATATTTCCCTCGAAAGACTAGTAGGTGTACAATATTTGCTGAAAAAAGTTCAAGAACACAATCCAAATTCAAGCTAAAATACATTAATCAATCTGAATATCCAATGAGTTTTTTTTCATCTAGACAATGAATGTTACATTGTCAATGTTACATAATTAGACATAATTATAGACATGATTATATAGTCTCTTTGGAAACAGATTATAGTCTGTACTTAAATGTGTGCTGATTGTGTACATGTTAAGTCTGTCCAAGCAAAGAAGACCCTCTGGCAAGATGAAAAAATGACTCCAGCTCGGTCAATATTGATTCAAAAATTATCAATTTTGTCTCAAATTGTAGAAAACATTTTTATCTACAATTTCAAACCAAATTAATAATTTTTGAACAAATATTGTCCGAGCTAAAGTCATTTCCCCATCTTGCCAGAATGTCTTCTTTGCTTGTACTATACGTGTATGTGGGTCTGAAAATCGTAATCCAATACTATGAAGTCGTAGGAATGTCAGTCTGTTTCTCTTTCAGTGCTCCGCCACTGAAAGCTTTCGTTTTTACACTTGCAATTTTCATTGCAAGTCAGCAGAAAGAAATAAGATTTGCATAACTGACTGCTGAACATTTGATAACAGTGCAATAATTCTATTAGTGATCTAAAACATCGTTTCGAATGCTGAATCGTAGGCCGGTATTACACGGTAATTTTTCTTTTATTAATATATGAAATTAGATGAAAATACAAATTATTAGAATTATTATTGTGTGATAGCGGCCTTATCACTGCAATTAGATTAGAATTTTCGATAATTTGAAACTAGAAAATTTATTGTTTTATAACTCACCGATTGATCAAAACCAATAAGAATATGAAAAAAATTCTCAACCTGAAAACTCGTGAATCAGTGTACTTATGATAAAGTATAGTCTACAAAAGTATAATTAGAATGATCAGAATGTTTTTTAAACAATCAAAGTTTGGTTGGATCGAATCACATCCAATAGAACAACCTTCACAGTTGATATTGAACAAAACTGAATCGTATGTTGCAGCACTAGTCTAGCAGTTTTATAAGATTCTTTCTCTTCCATTCTTACTGGTAATACCGGATTTATCCATCACTCAAATTATTGTTAATATGCTATCCGTCATGGTCATGTTTTCATCTTTGCGACTAATTGGACATTGTCATTTATCTGTTAGTATTGTAGTGTGTTTGTCATAATTAATTTAATGTAATTTCCTTGAAATTATGGCCTTATAAATTTATATTATAGCTCTGTAACATTACGTAACCCATGTACTATATTATATACATTAATATATGTAGTTTGTTGCTAGGACCTGATATTATTATTATCTAGCATCCTGTCTCGTCAATCCTTCAATCTTTTCAATACTTTAATCTTCTTAATCCTTCAATCTCTTCAATCCCTCAGCAATCTCTTCAATTCTATGGTTTCAGGTTCCCATCCTTATTTCTATTCCCAATTCTTCGTTCCATAATATTCTTTCTGTTTTTTTCAAATCTCTTCAATCCTGACTCTATGATTCTAGGTTCCTGTCTTAGTTTCTATTTCCAATTCTTCGTTTTCCAACATTCTTTTTGTTTTTACAGTCTCTTCAATTCTCTCTCTATGGTTCTTGGTTCCTATCTTAGTTTTCTTTTTCCATTTCTTCTCTATTACTAATTCTGTCTTTTTTTCTGTGTGATTGCAGGATGTGAGGAGACAGGTGATAGAGACGAAGACAGACAGTAGGAGGAAGGAGCATAGAGTGCCGCTGCCATGTTGATAAAGGAATACCGAATTCCGCTGCCACTCACCGTGGACGAATATCGAATTGCTCAACTTTATATGATAGCGGTCAGTACAATTTTCAACTTTTACAATTTACAGTTCACAATTTTATACTAAGAAAGCTATAAATTAACAATTTCATACTAAGACAGCTATATACTGTAAAGTATAAAGCAGGGAAGACATTCTTCTGGTAGGATAGGAGAACGACTTCAACTCGGTCAATATTGGTGCAACAATCATAAATTTGCTCTCAATTAGTAAAGCGAAATGTTTTCTACAATGTGAACTCATATTGACTGTGCTGGAGTCATTTCCCATCTTGCCAGAATGTCTTCTTTCCTCGATCAGACTATATTATACTGAATAAAAAAAAAATTAGCATTATCAAATAATAATTGATTTTATTTTTTAATTTTTTCCATTTTCACATCGATTCAGTCACAAATATCATTACTTAGCATCGATGCACCATTGAATGAAAAATAATTATTCAGCATTGATGCACCTTTGAATAAAAAACAATAATTGGTTTTAATCTTAAATTAATCGTTCCATTTGTCCATTGATTCATTCACAAAGATAATTATTTATGATAAACGTATATTATTATTATTATTGTGATTGTATTATTGAGTAATTGACTATGAATCTAATAATGTAGGAAAAGTTTTAATCAGTGAATATACAGGTGTGATGAACTTTCAATCACTGGCGGCTCGTGCCCTCGAAAAAGGTGAAGTGCCGTACAGTAAAAGATACTGGAACTTCACCTGTTTCGTGGGTACGAGCCACCAGTGCTTTCAATTCGGTTATACTCTCAACCCACATGTTTATGTTTAACTCAAGTGTTTTAAATTGAATTGATTTTTTTATTAAAAATAATTATCAGTTCAATGAATTAGCTTGATGAGTAAGCATGTCTTAGAAAATAAACAGAAGTTTATGATGTGAAATTGTAAGATTTCTATTATAAAGTATGAGACTTCCTACAATAATACTCATATTCATACTCAATGATTGTACTGACAATTTATTATTGAAGACTAAATCAAGCGGTTAGTTCTTGAGATCTCCCATTTTGAACCTTCCACTAGTACTGTACTTGTGGGCGTGGGGCGTGTCTACTCTAAGCCAATCAGAAGGCTGGGATTCTGAACGGGTTTCATCACTCAGCCAATAACGTTGCACTGCGCTGATGCCATATCATAATCTTCTGTTTCTGTTTAAATTTCTCCGACATGTTTCAACAACAGAAAGTGAATATCATTCATTGATGCAAGCTAGTTACAGTGACAACATAGAATTCACTTCGAATTAGTTTAGTTTTGGTTGTAATGATGTTTTGAAATCAAACAATTTTGTTTTAAATTGACTATTTTAAATGAACTATAACCCACATGGTTTTCCATGTTTTCATTCGTGTAAAATGAGGTTATAGTATTGCGAAGTGAAACAACCCTTTGGATCTCCCCACTAATGAAAGCATACGCTAAATAAATAATAAAATTCACTTTGAAAGTCTTATTTCAAGTAACTCGTCTTTTCAAGTGAGTCGTTTTTTGCAAACTTGTTAGATCGTATTTATCATTACATGTTTTGAATTCTGATAGATTTTTTATTTTCTTGGAATAAAATTGAAGCCTGGTCACACAGCTTCTGATTTCTATCATTAACTTTATCGTATTGATTCAGGATAGAACTGAATCTGTTCATTAGCCAAGTGCTAAATTGCAGTTAAAATTCATTATAAAAAATAACTTTACAGAAGAGAATAAATTGTTGTGGAATTGAATGAGTATCAATTGAATGATGAAGTTTAATCTCCAATATATTTCATCATCGATAAAAGTAGCCTATGTTGTTACTGGTGCGGTAATTGTTAATCATTAACGATGATCGTTCTTGCTGTTCAAAAACAAGAGTTGTGATTGGCTACAGCTGATCGACTACAACGATCATCGTTAACGATCAACGATCATCGCACCAATAACAACATATTATACAATTCAAATTTCGAACAAAACGTGTTCTTCACTTACTTATGAATATTCTTATTCTTCTTAAAAAAGAACCAACATAACTCAAATCATCTTTCTTCCTTTCAAACTTTTTCGAACAATTTTTCATGCTCATTACACATACAAACAGCATGTCCAATCTCATTTGAGCAATTTTCTTGTTTATTCTCAATCTAAACAGCCATTTAAAGTCAGTCTGTTTGACAAGAGCCATTAAATTCGATGTTGAAAGTTGACTTCGAGCTGTAATGCTAGATAAACACAAAGCGTACATGCTTTTGATGTATTTCAAGGCTGATTTTGTATAGTACCACATGTCCAAGCAAAGAAGACATTCCGGCAAGATGGAAAAATGACTTCAGCTTAGTCAATATTGGTTCAAATGTTATCAATTTGGTCTCAAATTGTGGAAGACATTCTGTTATACAGTTTGAGACCAAATTTATAATTTTGGAACCAATATTGGCCGAGCTAGAGTCATTTTCCCATCTTGCCAGAATGTCTTCTCTGCTTGGACAGACTAAACAAGGTTCAAGGCATGATACATGTGCTTGATACTTGTTGAGTATGATTTACGTTCAATATGTTACATGTTAAATTTCACAAGATTGGACCATGTTTTTCGAATGTGATGAGAGTCTGTGATCTATTTGAACAAGATTAAGTTTGTTTCATAGTTTTTTCATGTGGAATGATAAGTTTCAAATAATCAATTACTCGATTTCCTAAATTTTTTATCAACATTATAACACGGAAAAGTAGTTTATTCTCTCATGAATGACTGTTGTCTGATAGGATGCTCTCATTTTTGTACATGATAAAGTACTCTCAGTATAATTGTTTTCTACGAAAAAACTGCTGAGTTTTGATTATTTCGTTAGATATGAATGTTGAAAATACAATATTGAAGCTTCAATTGACACGCTTGTATAAATCGCTTCAAATCTTGCATAATTTTCATTAGAAAACATAATTAATTCATTATCGGACATTACTCCCAACTCCAAATATTTATAGAATCTGGATGCGTAAAGATTGTTATTTAAACCTTGTTTCATCATAATTTGTGATGGTATTTTCTTCTGCCTAGGGCTTCTTATCAAAGTATTCTATTTCTAATATAGCCTATGAATCTCAGTACCCTTTTTAAATGATTTTTATTTCATCATGACATGTTTCAACTCTCAAGTTTTCAAATGACTATCTTGGATGTACTGTTGTTTTTCCCCATATTACCTAACTTTTTTCTATTTGTTTCTTATGTTATTTCAACTTGTTATCAATTCAATTTGTTATGTTTGCTATTAGAATCGACATTTTGTATGTACTCTAATCGGGTATTGTATGAATTGTATGAATCGCATTAATTGTATGAATTGTTTGAATCGTATTAATTGTATGAATCGTATTAATTGTATGAATCTTATTAATTGTATGAATCGTATTAATTTTATGAATCGTATTAATTGTTTGAATCGTATTAATTGTATGAATCGTATTAATTGTATGAATCGTATCAATTGTATGAATCGTATTAATTGTATGAATTGTATTAATTGTATAAATCGTATTAATTGTATGAATAGCTAATTGGGGAGGAGCTTGTCTAGGCCAATGGCAGATGTTTACTGTGTCTCAAGTCATTGTGAATGAGGTATGGGTATTATCTATATTGATTTCAGCCGTTATAAATATTAATTTCATCCATATTTTCTGTGTGTTGTGCAGAAGAAAAGCCGAGAGGAGAGTAAAGGCGCGGGCAGCGGAGTTGAGATTCTGGTGAATGAGCCCTACGAAGATGGGCCGGGCGGAAATGGGGGACAGTACACCCACAAGATATACCATGTCGGCAGTCATCTACCCGGTAATTAAATATATAATTAACAATTGATAATTAATGTATCAATTACAATTATTGTATTAATGTATTATACACAATTCATGTATGAATTTATGAATAATGGTAATTAATGTATGAATGTAGAATTGAGCATTTATTGGTCTGTCCAAGCAAATAATACATTCTGGCAAGATGGAGAAATGACTCCAGCTCGGTCAATGTTGGTTCAAAATAATGAATTTGATCTCAAATTGTAGAAAACATTCTGATCTACAATTTGAGACCAAATTTATAATTTTTGAATAAAAATTAACTGAACTGGAGCCAATTTCCCATCTTGCCAGAATGTCTACGCTTGTAGTGTAAGCTTACATACATATTTACTATTTTACTTGTTTATTTCTATTTGAATTTAATTTTATAATCACAGTTTTTTGTTCATTATAATATAGGCCTACTAAGTTGGCAGGCAATTACATCGAATACACCCGTCGATTCAAATTCAGTTCCTTGCAAAACAGTATTGTGTATCACTGGCGGCTCGTACCCACGAAACAGGTGAAGTGCTGTACAGTAAAAGATACGGCCACTTCACCTGTTTCGTGGGTACGAGCCGCCAGTGTTGTGTATTTTGTTGAAGATTCAGGCATTATTATCTCGTTGGCAGCCTTTCACACAGTGATTGCATATCAATCAAATTTGATTCACCTGGTTATCCCATTTTGAAAATAGGGGTTTCATATTTTTTGTTAAGTTATACTCTGACGGTACTTACCATCATAGTTATACTCTTATTCGGTATTTACCTTTTGTATTTACCTACTTATCTCAAAAGGTATTGTGAATTTTGTCCATAATAAGCTACATAAATTGCATGAAGTTGAATCTCGAGCAACAGTTCAACACCAATACTTCCATTTCAAGATCAATTAATTCTATTTGAGAGGCAACTTGGAACAAAAGCTTGAAGCCACTGTCGGCTCGTACCCACGAAACAGATGAAGTTCCCGTATCTTTTACTGTACAGCACTTCACCTGTTTCGTGGGCACGAGCCGCCAGTGCTTGAAGCCAAGATTATGAGTGGGTGAATGATATTCATGTAACTATGATTGTCTGCTTTCCCCTCTTCAGGCCATCTGTAAACGGGGTGAGTAGTGACGGCAAGTCGAACAGCTGAGCCAATCACCAAGGCCTTTATCTTGTCCTTGAGTTGGACATCAAGAGCTGTGATTGGCCGTCACTACTTTAACTGTCAGCCAATCACAGCTCTTGTTGTTCAATTCAAGGGCAAGACTAGAACAATACAGCTTTTGTAACTCAAGAACAAGACAAAGGCTGTGATTGGCTACAGCTGTTCGACTGGCCGTCACTACTGTTACAATCTCAATTTCCATCTGTGATTGACTACAGCTGTTCGACCGACGGCACTACTTACCCCGTGTATAAAATGCGTTACAATCTCAATTTTCCCAATTTGTTGTGTGTTTTTCAGGCTGGTTCAAGAGCCTGCTGCCGAAATCGGCGCTCAGTGTGGAGGAGAAGGCATGGAACGCCTACCCCTACACCAAGACACGCTACACGTGTCCCTTTGTCGAAAAGTTCCTACTGGAAATCGAAACCTACTATTTCCCCGACAACGGCCACCAGGAGAATGTGTTCAAACTGTCTGGGAGCGATTTGCGCAACAGACAAGTCGGTAAGTGGCATTTTAAAATCGGAATTGTGGTTTTCTTACAAAATCATGAACATTTATTCAGCTAATACAAAATAATTTATGTGGTAAATATGCCCCACAGAGACTGAATTCTGTTTCTTTTTTGTTTGGTGCTACTATCAATGTAGGTATCTTATGTTGATAAATAAAATGAAAAATCAAATACCCTTATTAAAGAAAACTTCTAAATAATACTTCTTAAGTTTTCTTTAAAAATGCTTATTTAGTTTTTCATTTTATTTATCAATTAATTTAAATAGCCCCAAGTTTAAAGTTTAAGTATCTTATGCTAGTTTCTTTAAAAATGCTTATTTAGTTTTCATTTTATTTATCAATTAATTTAAATAGCCCCACGTTTAAAGTTTAAGTATCTCATGTTATTAGATGTCATGAATGGATAGAGTCCATTAGACGTAGGATCCCTAATGACAAGGATGGAATCAAAGTGGGATATTCCGAGTACTTCGTTTTTTGAACAACTTTATTCAAGGAATCTCGCCCGCTATTTAGTATAGTCTGTCCAAGCAAAGAAGACCCTCTGGCAAGATGGGAGAATGACTCCAGCTCGGTCAATATTTGTTCAAAAATTATTGATTCTGTCTCAAATTGTAGTAAAAATCCTGATCTACAATTTGAGTTCAGATAAATATTTTTAGAAATAATATTGACAGAGCTGGAGTAATTTTCCCATCTTGCCATAGGTCTTCTTTGCTTGGACAGACTATACTTTATCAATATTTTTAGTAGCAGAAGTCCTATCTCATATTCCTATAACTATCATTCTAGTTTTGAATTATTTATTATCATATTATTTGATGGTATTCATGATGAAGAATTTTGCTTATTAAAAGCTTTCATAAATCTCTCTATCAACGTTGAATTGCAGTTCGGATGAAATTTATTTGAAATTGAATTATGAATCCCAACTAGATAGCTATTGTGTCACCTTTTTTAATACTAAACCTGTTTCATTCGTTCGAAGCAAGCGTTTTATTGTGTTGCGTTTGATCTGGTATGAAATAAACCTTAGTTAGATTTTTCTCAAATTTATTCATTCCTATTTTTTCACGTATAGTAGATTCAATCACCTATTTTTAAATGATCCTTAGTAAACTGTTTCATTTTTTTATATTTATTTATTAGATACATGACAATTATATTGATAGGTGAAAACACAGACATGAGTGTCCAAATTGTCTTCGCTCCTAATTTGGATGAAAATATTAGAAAAGGTTATGTTCAAACTCACCATTTCAAAATCACAAATTTCCACTCCCGAATATAAAAAAGCTATGAATTAATAGATCAATTTTACAGATTTTTTTCATTAATTTTACAGATTTAATAGACGTTGTCAAGGATCAACTGTATGGAGCTGACTACTTAAAAGAAGAAGACCCCTCGCAGTATATATCTGAGAAAACCGGACGGGGACCTCTCACCGAGAATTGGCTAAATGAGTACTGGAATGAATGCAAGGTAATTATCACTGTGAGCTGTTCAATATAGAATTTTTAATTTTTCAGTTTGTAGTATTTGAGATTTCTATTTTTCAATCACACTGAGGTTTTGTTTGTTGATGCAATTATAGTAATCTTTGTTCCATTTCTTCACATATAGATGAGTTCAGCTGACTCTAAAAAGTTGGGCGGTTTTGTCTGCTCTTTGTGCACTCCAACAGCTGATGTTGTCCACACCTATGCCTAGATGATTTTCTTCTTCAAAAGAGGCAATAGATGTTTTACATCAGCTGTTAGTAGGTTACATTTGGTACAAGAGACAGATGAAATCACCTTATTGCTAGTTATACAACAAGTTTTCAAGCCCGAAAGTGTTCCTCACCGTTCTTAGGTTGAGTCCGCACTGCCGGTGGGTAGAGCGTGGAGGGTGGAGGGTAGTTGGTAAATCTACAGAACATACACACCATCCACAGTAATACATCGAATGACGTCATACTGTTTTTGAGGTTATGTTGTCCATATTTAAGAATTTCAAGATGGCGGCTGAACACATACCATTCATACGATGTATTACTGTGGATGGTGTGTATGTTCTATAGATTTACCAACTACCCTCCACCCTCCAAGCTCTACCCATCGGCATTGCGGCCTCAGCATTACAGTTACAAAACAAACTTACATACTCACATAACAATCAAAATATAGGTTGTCATGAGCTATTTACTATCTATTACTTATAATATAATAGTAAAAAGGATTCAATGCCAGTATTTTTGGTGTTTATCCTTGAAATAGTTATTATTTTTCAATCTAATAATGTTCATATTCTCCTCAGTAAAGTTCTACTAGACCTATCATAAGTTGAAGAATTATTAGATATTTCAGTACACCAACTGCTGGATAATTATAATAATTACTCGGAATCTCCATATATTGCTAAATAAATAGACAAATGACTTCTGCAACTGCAAATATTGACTGATGTGTACGGTACTAAATTTTGCTCTGAAATTTTTCCAGTTCATTCAAAAATTCCAAAGTTTTTGAACATTTTTATTTAGTGTTTCTGATCAGATCTTCATTGTTAACAGTGAACTTATATAAAAATTTAGGATTTTCTAAAGTGAAAAGTGTTTTTCAAAGTTAAAATTCTAATGTAAACATTCATCTTTCATTCACTATGTAAACATCATCATTCACTCATCACCTTTGCTTAAAATACTTGCTATCAAGTCGCAATTGTAACAATAATTGTTATATATTTGAATGAAAATTGTGTTTTGAAATACCAAGGGCTATGCCTGTTCTTTCAACCGATGTGTGTTTTTCCAATAGATTAATAAATAAATAAATAAATAAATAAATAAATAAATAAATAAATAAATAAATAAATAAATAAATAAATAAATAAATAAAATAAATAAAAATAGCAAGCGAGATCCATTCAATGAAACTGTTCATTCCCGGGTTCAATTCCCAGTCCGAGCACAGTTGATCTCGCCTGCTATTTAGTAGCCTACATTGGTCAATATTTGCAGTTGTGGTAGTCCTTTGTCTATTTATATAGCAATATATGGAGATTCTAATCAATCATTATTACTACCAAAAGTCATGGTTTCTATCCATCCTGCGATTTTTATTTTCCAATATAATAGGTCTATTGTTTTTTTTTTCAAAATTTAAGTGCTTGTACCATAATTCATGCTCCCTACTCTGAATATTATCACATTTTTTCAATGAGTTCTCTTAAGTATGGATGTTCCCTCTTGCAATTATTAGAATCCCTGATTTGAGTATTCTAAACTATATAATTAGCATATTCTCTCTTGCAGGGTAAAAAGATGCCGCTAGCCAATGGCAAGTCAATAATGTGTGCCTATAAACTGTGTCGAGTGGAGTTCAGGTACTGGGGCATGCAAACCAAGCTGGAGAAGTTCATTCATGACGTTGGTAAGTTATAATATAATTTTACTCAATTTTCCAACCCGTGTGTGTATTGTAATGTTTTGTATGTAATGTTTTCCGTACCCTACTCAATATCGATTAACTTGGGTATCCTGAAGGTCTATCCATCAGTATAGACATCATTAGATCATCCATTGTGTAAATAAATTGTGTATTTGTTAATATGCTTTGTAGAATTTTCGTAATAAATCATATTCTTTAATCACCTTGGTTTTCGAAACAAGCCTTATTTTGTAGTTTTTCATAGGAATTACTTCAATAGAGCTGATAAAAATAAAGGCGAAGTCCATCCGTCACTTGTTTTTGAAGTATTGCTTATAAATACTATGTATCAGTTTGTAAATACTATGTATCAGTTTGTAAATACTATGTATCAGTTTGTAAATACTATGTATCAGTTTGTAAATACTATGTATGTGTTTATTAATGGGTTTATCCTTTCACAATGAAATTATGATCAAGGCTGGAATATTCAACATGTATACTTTATAATAGTTCTCAGTTGAAGCTAAGCTTTGTTCAATCAAAACTCGCATCGAAATATCATTGTGATGATTTGTAACTTTATATACAGGGTGTTCCAGTAGGAATGTGCAATACTTCCCAGGCTGATTCCTTACAGCAAGTAGACAAAAAAGTTCCATGGGACCAACTCACAAAAACGCTTAATTACTGAGATAACAATGGCGGAAAATTGAGATTTTTCAAAATATATAACTTTTTATTTTATATATAACTATTTTTATATATAACTCTAATTTTTTAGATGTTCTAGTGAGGTTCTAAAATAATCAATTCCCATGTAAAATTAGCTCAGGAATTGAATGAAACCAGTTCCAAGTTTGTAACTTCAACGGTTATTGAGATAATTGGAAAAATATGCTAAAAAACGCCATTTTTTAACAATAAGGGTTATAACTGGATAAGGAATCATAAAATTGTATTTTTTATTAATGGAAGTTGAAGAGGATCGGATTCTGAAGGAAAAGTTAAATGGCGGCGATTGTGTGAATCTTATCTAAATCTCAGAAATGGCGATCAAAAATCGAAAAATTGACAAAACACAGCAAAAGTGATGAATTTGTGTTTAGTAGCGATTTTTGATTGCTATTTTTCAGATTTGTGTAATATTTAAACAATCACAGCCATTTAAATTCTTCTTTAGAATCTGACTCTCTTCAACTTCCATTAATGAAAAATACAATTTTATGATTCCTTATCCAGTTATAACCCTTATTGTTGAAAAAATGGCGTTTTCTAGCACATTTTTTCAATTATCTCAATAACCGTTAAAGTTACAAACTTGGAACTGGTTTCATCGAATTCCTCAGCTAATTTTACATGGGAATTGATTGTTTTAGAACCTCACTAATCATAGGCTTTAAAGCCTCTGAAAAATTAAAAAAATTATTATATTTTGAAAAATCTCAATTTTCCGCCATTGTTATCTCGGTAACAAAGCGTTTTTGGGGGTTGGTCCCATGAAACTTTTTTGTCTACCTGGTGTGAGGAATCAGCCTGAGAAGTATTGCACATTCCTCCTAAAGCACCCTGTATATTATTCATTGAGCATTTATTTTATTCGTAATCTTCTTGAATAAAGAACAGAATCATATCATCTCATCCATAAATAGATTGTGGGTATAGTCTGTCCAAGCAAAGAAGAGCCTCTGGCAAGATGGGAAAATGACTCCAGCGTGTTCAATATTCGTTGAAGAATTATAAATGTGGTCTTAGTAGCGGATCATATTGTTTCCTACAATTTGAGTTCAAATTCACTTATTTTGAACCAAAATTGACCGAGCTTGAGTCATTTTCCCATCTTGCCAGTGGGTCTTCTTCCCTTGGATAAACTATAACTGATGTGATATGTTTCCACAATAAGAATAATAATAATAATAATAGAGATATGGTCAATACGTATGTTTGAAAACGTTTTACATTATCAGATTTCATGGCAAAACTCCCTCATATATCCCTAGATGGACTGATGATTGCTTAGGGTCACACGTCCACTTGTCAGATCGGACTGACAGTTCGAAGTTCACAGCTGATCGTTCAACGATTGGACTGCCGTTTTACAGCTATTTTGGACTGTCCACTTACAGTTTTTAACTGTTACAGTTCGAACTGTCAGTGGACCCTGAGAAAGTGAGCAATCTTAGACGAGCAGTCATAATTCCAACTGAGGCTATATGACAGGGTTTTTCATGAAATCTAGGTACTGATTATGTAAAAAGTTTCCAAATTTAACTGTTAGTGAAAACAGCTCTGACTTCTCCTCTTTCTCATCTCATCTAATTCCTGATTTTTCTCAAATATTGGAAAGTTTTGATGGATTCATTTTCAAATCTGAGAAAAATAAGGAATCAGATGAAATGAGGAATATTCATTCATAGCTGTTCCACTTTCCAATATTTTGTTTCCCGACTTCTCGTCTCCAGTTTCCAAAACCTTTCCGACTTTCTCATTAATTTGGAATGTTAACTTCTCACCTCTTTTCAACTTTTTTCAGCGTTGAGAAAGACAATGGTGCGCGCCCATAGACAGGCGTGGGCGTGGCAAGATGAGTGGCACGGTCTTACCATGGATGACATCAGAGAAATCGAACGACAAACGCAGGAGGCGCTCAAAATGACCATGTCGGGTGAGTGAAATACCATGGGATAATCCAGATGAATTGATATTTGATAAGTTTATCGTATTTGGTAAGTTTACCAGCTGGTAGGCCTAGGCCCTTCATAGGGCTGTTGCGCCATTGACAAACAAACAAACAAGTTTATCGTAGTATGTCTACATTTAGTTTCTAAGGAATAGCTTTACCTAGAATAACATAGTAACAAACAGATATATGAAGCTGGATGGTGGAATTATCCTTCCCAGATTTTTATTGCCTTAAAAATGATTCACAAAAACAATACATAACATGATAGAATTCACTTTAAAAACTATAAAATACAAAAAATAATGTTTTAAATAATGCTAATAAATGCTTTATGTAATGAAAAATGTTTTATTAAATGCTGTAACACATACAGACGTCTGTCTGTTTGTCTGTGTATTGAAACATTTGATAACCTGGTAGGGATTTTCTCGTCCGTCTGTTGCAGTGTGCGCCTTGCTCCAAGAGACAACAAAAAGCAAGGATTAAGGAAGTTTTTTAGTCAAATCGACTGGTTCAAGTGGGCTTGACTGCCAAAAGTTTCTCATGTGGTTGATATACTACAACACATTTTATTGTATTGAAAGATACATCTATGTTTGCAATTGTGCTTCTCATTTGCATCCATCATTGTATCATTCATCTCTCATTAATTGAAAAATAAATGAAAATCAAACACCCTTTTAAAAAACTTTAAAATTATTGAAACACATTAAAAAAATTTTTAAAAGGGTGTTTGATTTTCATTTATCTTTCAATTATTTTAAACAGCCCTAAGTTTTAAAGTTCAGTTTTCATTTTACTAAGTACATTAATCCCATCATAATACCTTTTCTCTTAATATAACTTTAATATAATTATCTATATAACTAACTCTCAATATAATTTTCAGAGTTCATTGGAATGTATTGTTTTTCGTTCATCTTGATCTTTTGCATGCAAATATGATTTTTTATAAAATGTTTTAAATAAAATTTTTATTTTTCTTTCTAATTAATTTCATCCTTATTCATATTATTATATAACATTGTAATAGTTGTTTTAATGAATAAATGATTGGTTAATTTAAACTCCAATTTCGCAGTAGGTGGTGATAAACCAGGAAAGGTCTTTCAGGAA
Organism: Sogatella furcifera; assembly: GCA_017141385.1. Classification (NCBI taxonomy): domain Eukaryota; kingdom Metazoa; phylum Arthropoda; class Insecta; order Hemiptera; family Delphacidae; genus Sogatella; species Sogatella furcifera. Next base: position 1,855,035 of record CM029555.1, on the reverse strand, counting down.
GAAAGTGAATTCTTATTCTCAATGTTTATTACCAAGTTAATTTTTGAATTTGAAAATCTGCAGGAGGCGGTGATGAATCAGGCGAGGCTGACCCAGAGGACCACAACAATGCTAGCTCCTCATTGGCTGGAAGTGGCCAAGGAGGCGTGGCCTCCACGCCTACTAATAGCAGCACGGCCGGCAAGAGCCTTGCAGCCACCCTGGGCAGTATTGAGAAGAGCGAGAACGAGCCGGAGATGACAGCAGAACAGCAACGGGTTGCCCCCAGTGGTGGGGGGAGTGAAACGGATGGTGGGGATGGTGTTGGGGAGAGTGGGATGAGGTGAGGAACGTGTTTAATAAGGCCGGTATTACATGGTAATATTTCTATTGCCATGTGACATCATGTATGAAAAAAGATGAAGATATGATTTTATAATTCAATTTCTTTTCATATATTCTTATTAAGCAAAGAAGACATTCCTTCAAAATGGCCGATTAAAGCAAGAAAGTAACTACGTATGCGCAGATCTTGAAATTTTAGTGTAGAATCACTTTTGCCAACATATACCGCTGGTGAGATCAGATGAAAGCCTACTTTCATTTTGTCTGCTGGCAGTATTAAACAGCTGCCATTTTGAAGGAATTTCTCCTCTGCTCGACAAGACTATAGTAGTTTTAAATCATGTACAAGACAAAGCTATACTTTATTATTTTTTCACAATTTTTTGACATTATGTACTTTTTGACATAAGCTATACTTTATTCTTTTTCCCCAATTTTTTGTGTCAGGTTTTTCTTTTCTATTATTATTATTCGCTCAATTGCAGCACACTATCTTGAAATGTTTTGATAATTTTTCTCATTTTTCGAGAAATTCTGTACTCTTTATCGTAAATTATCATCAAGTAAATGATCATGATTAAAAACTCTTTTATAATCGATTCAACTAATTGTATTCCATAACTTTCTGTCTTTATAATAGAAACATTTTAAATTCAATTGTTGATTCAAGTTTCTTGTGTAAATAAGGCTCTTCGTTGATCTCTATGAATTTTTGATGTTTTTGGCTTGGCCTGTATGTTATTTTGTTGGGCTCAATAAATTGAATTTGAATTTGAACTTTTGTATGGCATACATTGTAACGATTGAATAAATAAATTTATAAATATATTACTTCAGTATTATTACATCAATATGATTCTGAAATTTTTGTTCGTACAAAAAGAGAATAAATTTCATTCTCATTCTCCATTTTGATTTCATTAAGAAATCTTATTCACTCTCACATTCGTTTCTGCACCACAGATCGGGCGTGAGCAGCGATATGCGCAAACGCGCATGGTCGCGCAGCAGCTCGAAGGCGCAACTTCTGTCGCCCAACAGTGCGCTTAACACCAACCTGGATTTGGCGGCCGCCAGTTGGCGTATGGAGAGCATTGTGCGCGATAGTGATGACTCAGCAGCTAGCGGCGATGATGATGAGTTTTTTGACTGTCAAGGTGCGTTTTCAACATTAAATAGCACTATATTCAACCAGTTTTATATTCTTATATTTTTTGAAATTCTTATAGTTATTGATTATATCTCTTCTGCTAAATTTCGTCCAACTTTCTTGCGATTAGAAAATTTTTTCTCATTTCTACTGCTCAATTTGATCCAAATTTCTTGTGATCAGACTTAATTTTCCTCATTATTTTTTCTGTTGTTGATAACATTCTTATTGGCATCATTCTATTGCTTCTCTAACTTGATGCTTTTCTCAACCAATAAATTATTCTCCAAATATTATTCTTTATAATTTGTCAACTCTGTACACCGCTTTATCTATATAATACAGAATTGTCCATAATTATATAAGTCAGTTAGAAATTTTAATGTTTGACAAATTGTTGTTTGACAACAATTTAATGTTTGAAATTTTAATGTTTGACAAATTTGTCAAAATGTTTGACAAAATTGTTTAAAAAATGCCAGTGACAACGGACGGCTGAGCACTCTGCACTCTAGATCAACGCTCACTAAGGTCTCTTTCCTAGTAAACTTCATTTGTTTTATGCTTTCACCGAGTAATTGGAGCAAACTGAATGTTTGATCAATTTTAATGATGTAATTCAATTAAACTTGTTATAATTATTTGTAAAATGTTTGTATTCTCTTTCTCAAGGGAAATCTCTGACCATGTATTTTCTGAACAATGCTAAAGAACCTAATGGAAGCAGGTTACGAATAATTATAACTTCTAAAAGATAGTCTAACGCTCCTGAATAAATTTGCTCCAAATACGTGTTGTGATCAAACTATAGAATGAATTTTATCTTGTCGTTTTTCTCGCTCCATTCCAATAAAATAAATATAATATTCCAATAACTCTTTTTTTTATAAATATATTTTGGTGATAATTTAATATAATCTGAATTGTTGTTAAGAATGATGGGTATTGAATCATTTTGTCGCTAGTTCCATCTTGTATCATTGTCTATAATCTTGTTTCATCTGTTTTTTACTCTGGAGAGTCTCTGCTTCTACAATTTTATTCTCCATATTCTACTGTATTTCAAAGTTTTCTTATCACACGTTTTATTTCAAATTTTCAATTGTTCTATTCTTTTTCGATCTCTATTCTAATAATTTCAAACATTGATAGGCTAGGCTATCTCTTGCTGGAAATTTTTGCTTATTTTTTACTATTTCTTCTATAATTGAGCTTTGTATTTTATTGTAATTTTAATTTTAGTACAAAATGAAAATCTACACTCTAATTATTTCAATTGTATATATTCTCTTATTTTTCTTTGTTCTTTGATGCAGCGAATGCATTTTTATGCAAACTTTAATTAAAATTTTCAATTATCACCTTATGAATAAATAATCACTACCTACATAAATTATCTAGAAATTGATAAGATTCTCAAACCTTCTTCTTCATGTTATCAGTAACCTTCTAAATCTATCAATGAATGTGAATAAACAACTGTATCACTGCATGAAACTGTATATCTATGTTGTGTATCTCAAATCAGTTGTAGTTTGTTGGAAGATCTCGTAATACTGCCCCATCTATATATGTAGTGAACGTTTTACAGTATTTAATGACTAATTTTAGCTATTTATTAACAAGTAATATGAAATTCACAGTGTATATTATGTGTTACAATACCTTCACTCAGATCATTGATCAGGCAATAAATGATATAGAATTATAGATAATCCAGTTTTGTACCTCCTTTGAGAGATCGGCTGTCGTTAGTGAAGAAAGTCAGTCGTTTTCCTCCGTCTCTGGAGGAATAATCGTTGCATTACAATCTAACTGATTAACTGCATGTTATTCAGAGGTGTTCTGCGCCGTCATTTGGTTACGGAAACTGCCGTACACGTTACCTCTATCCTGGTTGATGATTCATCACCTGCTATATGGACTGTCCGGACGGGAGGGCATTCTGGCGTTGTGGGGGAGGGGTTGGTTTCGGCTTGGTCAGTGTCGGTTCTGAGACTGTTAGTTCTGTTTCAGAATTTATGGTTTTTGGGCCGGTATTTGAGTGGGCCGGCTAGAGTCGTTTTCCCGTCTCGCCGGGGTGTCTTCTTTGCTTGGATTGACTGTATAGTGTAGTGAATATGAAACTGGCAACCAGCTGGTAAGCCTAGGCCCATTCATGAGCTGTTGAGCCATTGATAAACAAACAATTTTCCAACTGAAATTTTCAATCAAGTTTTCCATTTCAAGTTCTTTCTTTTCAGTGTAATAAATTTATAGAATGAATTTTCTTAAACCCTTGTAAAACGATCAAATTTTCAATAAAATTATGTGTAATGAAACACAATAGATTTCAACTGACAATTTCAGCTTCTATTTCTATTCAACTTTTTGATTCAAGAATATTTGGTTTCATTTGTGGAATTCTATGAGACAATAATGATCGTGTACAAACATTTATAGAATGATCTAATCGATCATGGTTTCAATAAATCTCGAACATTGAGCTCATAAATATTATATTGTGACTGAATTGGAATATTTTGTTATCCATTTATTGAAGGAACCGAGCATTTTAAATAATACCGATTTTAGTTGAAAATAGCAAACTATTAAATGTTGTTCAAGTGATCTATGCCAAAAATCTATTATCTGAGTAAAGTTCTGTAGTGTTTAGTAACTTTAACTTACTCTAATTCTTTGTAATTATACTTTTCTTTCTCTTTTTCTCTCTCTGTCAACTGTCTTTGTCCTGTCAATGCATCTATTTCACCAGGGTTTGCAATACCTATTATTAAGGGTATGTTTATGATAGTTTTGAAAGTTTTACTCATTTTTTTTCAAAAACCTCCCCCACCCTTAGTTATCAACCCTTCACTTAAAACACAACTATTGTAGTTTACAGTGTAGTGTAAACAGTGTAGCCTCCAGAAAGTAGTTTAGTGAAATTACACTAGTGTAATGCCGAGTAGTGTAGACAATTTAGTGTAATAGTTACTCCTCGAATGTGGTGGTATGCATCCTTAGATGAAGTTTTAGATTAGAGACGTTTTAAATAGTGGTTAATTGTTGTTTGAGGGAATTGATTATTCTTGTGTGATAAATAATTGATTATTTAACAAAATTGATGAGAAATCTAGACTAAAAATCAAGGATTACTCATCCAATATAATTTTAGAGATTGTAGATTGGAAAAATGAAGTCTAGATAATTTTGAAATTTTATTGAACTCTTTGGAAGATTGTAAATAAATATTGAATAGGTAGTACCCAATCGGATGCTTCATTTTTAAAATGTTGTTGAGAATATCGGCTTGATTACAGAAATAGTATACCAGTATTGTTTGAACTTTAAAAAGAGATATTCGAGTAGATAATTTTTGCGCCTCCCAACTAATTCAACACGTATTCTACAAAGTGGCGTGGAGTATTCATGTTAGCTTAATTTTTGTAATATCATCAAGACTGAGAAATTGAAGGTGTAGTTTCAAAGTTGATTCTCCCTTGAAAACCTTATCAATATTTTTTTCTTGAGAAATCCTCTAAACACAATAATTTACATGTATTAAACTGATTGATTTTGTCAAAACTGTTGACAAATAAGATTTTATTCTCCTATATAAATATATTATTCAATTAAAACCTTAAAATAATTTTTTTTTTCGAAGGGGTACTTTGATTTGAATTATTTTAAAGTTTTAATAAATGCAGTAGCCCTAAGAGAAATAAGTATATTATTCAATGAATTGAAATTGTTCAAAGGAATTTAACACCAACAACAAGAAACGATTCAATATCAATTTTAAGTTATGAATAGTTGTGAAAATCCATTAAATTCGTATTCAGAATAATTTGTTGGATAGATCGAAATCCTATGTTTCATGAATAATATCAAAGAAGTCTTGCAGAACATGAATACAGATACAAGCTAGACATGAATATTGAATAGCATGGCATACAATATTCAATAAGTTCATGATAATGTGTATCATACTCTTTTCAAATTCTATAAATTCCTATCAAACAGGCTCTGAATTGATAAACAATGTTTCAATTTCCCAACCGTTTTAATGAATGGTCTCTCGAGGAAGACAATTTTCTGATCATCAATTCAAGTTGACAGAACTATTTCGTGTTGTACATAATTTTGCCCATTGAAAATAATTATGAATACAGTTGTAAGGTTTGGAAATTCATTTTGTTTTACAGAAGACTCAATTTCGCTGGCAAAATGGAGTTCCTTGGATCTATTAACCGAAGAGGATCTAGATGCTATGTCACCAACTGTAGTCATTGATAAGCAGTGTGAGTATATTATATTCAATAGAAAATAAATAAATTCTATAGGAAAATAAAATAATTTTCAGTGAAATTATACACGATTCTGGTGCGACAATTGTTTCATAAATCCCCTCTTTGCTATGCTATCAAACTGGTGAATATACTTCGCCATATGTTATCAAACGGATTTGGCACTACTGAGTTTCAACTCTATTAAATCTATTCAATAAATGCAATAATTTGTTAAGTAGGAAATCTCCTATCACTATTACATATGGTTCTCCACGTTTTCATCTTGGGAAAATTAGCTTATATGGCGAAAAGGAACAACCCTTGGGTTTCCCCACCATTAAAAGCCATACGCTTAATAAATACTATGACGAGGAACAGAGAAACTTTCAATTTCTGAACCAATATTAATACTTTTCTACTTTTTTTTACAGCCTCCGCAGACGACAGCATTTTCTCGCCGACCTATCTGAAGCGCGCGACCAGCGAGCGTTCTGCCGAGCGTAGCGGGACTGCACAGGGTGCGCGCAGCATTGAGCTGAACTCGTGTCCGGGCTCACCCTCGACCACCCCGCAGCACAGCGCCAAGTGTAGCTACACCTCGCTACTGTTGGTGTTGCATGGCGGGAGTGTGCTGGATCCTCAGGTACATAATTAAGACTTTCGCCGATTATATATTTATTCATTTATTTACAAGTTATTTACTGTAATTAGACCCAATAACAGTAGGCCTATCAAGAATATATTGAGGCGTGAAAGTTACTTGAATTTTTAACGTGGAGTAGGCTACCATCATCATCATCATCATCATCATCATCATCATCATCATCATCATCACCATCATCATTATTATTATCATTTATAGCATTAATAAAGAGACAAGAAAAGTTAATACATTAGATTGGAAGTGGCCAAGAATATTTGCCTCAAACTTGAAAGGTCGTCTTTTTTCAAACACCCGTTATGAATAAATTTGAATAGAATGTACTCGTATGAGCCTCAAAATAATATATAGACCAAACTGACACATAGGCTAGTCAATATCTATTGAATATAATTATTACATAGCTATAATACTATTACCAGTATATTGGTCTCACATTTCAAAATCCCATTCACACAGCAATTTTTCCAAAAATTCTTCATTTGAGTAAAAAGGGTAACTCAACAAGAGCATTTCTAGAATTTGTTTGAACCTTCTTTAACAGAGTTGTCTCTCATCAGTTGGAACTTGGAAGCCTATTCATGAAGTAAGTTGCCGCATTTGATGAACTTTAGTCCGTGTTATGGAGTCTTCTGTTTACATTGAGCAAATGATCTATATACTATATTCACGATCACTTGAGACGAAATAAACAAACATTTTGCGTGTGTGTGCGTGTAATGGTAGGTCTTCTTCTATGTGGAACACTCGGCTGCAGTCGAACAGCTGACTCTTGTCTGGAGCTTTGATTGGATACAGTCCGACTTGTCTTGTCTCAAGACTGCCGTTTCGAGCTATGATTGGCTACAGCTGTTGTTCTGTGGCCGAACGTTTCGCATAGAAGAAGACCTACCATTACACGCACACACATAGCAAAATGTTTGTTTATTTCGTCTCAAGTGATCGTGAATGGACTATAGTGTTATAGGAATGTGTTGCTTACTGCTTATAGGAATGTATTGGGGTACAATATTAACAACATGTTGTTTATTCTTCTTTTCATTCTGTCCCGTTTATTTTCCAGTGTTTTGTTGTGAAACAGAAGTTGGAGATTTCATTTTTGTTAATTGCAGGTGGACCTGACAGCCAAAACGTCGGACATCACGACGTTTAGGGGTGCGTTCGAGTGCGTGATGCGCATGCACTACCCGAGTCTGGTCGGTCGCATTGCCATTCGCCTCGTCTCATGTCCGTCCATTTGCAGTGATGGCTTGAGTATACTGTCAAGGTAGGACAACTACTTCAATTTTCTATGTTTCAGTATACTTTTGTGTTTGTTTATCTATTTATGTATGTTTCAATTGCCAATGTACTATTTTCCTGTATAATCTAATCTAAATTTTCAAAAATTTTGCCAATGGCCTAGTTTTTTAGGTTTTTACTATTTCAATTCAATGCCTTGTTCAGTGGCGTTGAGATGGACATGGTATGATTACAAGAATGAATAAGCTTCTACTCTTTGATGCCAGCAACTTTTTGGGAGACACCATGGATCAGGGTCTTTCATTGTCCAATACTTATTTTCTCTTAGGGCTACTGTATTTGTTAAAACTTAATTAAAACTTTAATAATTAAAATTGAAGTACTTTTAAGTAATTGAAGTAATTTGAATTGAAGTTGTTAAAACTTAATTAAAACTTTAATAATTAAAATTGAAGTACCATTTTTTCAAATATTTTTATTTAACACATCATGTTGAAAATTGTCATATATAGTCTGTCCAAACAATGAAAACATTCTGGCAAGATGGGAAAATGAATCCAACTTGGTCAATATTTATTAAAAAATTATACATTTGGTCTCAAATTGTAACTATGTAACGTTCTGATCTACAATTTGAGATAAAATTAATAATTTTTGAACCAAAATTGACCGAGCTGGAGTCATTTTCTCATCTTGTCAGAGGGTCTTCTTTGCTTGGACAGACTATATCTGTATATAGATGTTAGGACATCATTAAAATAATTGTTTATTATAAAACCATTTGTATATAGGTTTTCTATTGCTTGTATGACAATAATTGTCACTTTGGTATGGATTTACTAGTTATTTATTCGATGATAATTATATACATATAGGCGAGTGCAACAGGCAAATGCCCAAAACTGCTCCTTTACCAATTTTTACAACAGTACAAAACTGTTAAATCATCATTAATCATTATTACAATATTATTCATTAATCATAATCATTAATAAATAATCAAACTTAGTATTACGATTTCTCACTTCCAAAAATATTTTACCACAAGTAATTTTAAATTTCGGTAAAAGTCCTCTTTATCATGACAATTAAAAGAGTATCTTTTGGATATGAATCAATTGATTGTTCCCCTTTTCCACAGCCTATCGCCGTACAGCTTCGACGTCTCGCCCTCCTGTCAGGACCAGCCCCACGTGACTCACGACTCCATCCCGATCGGCGCCATCCCCCTCCTGGCGTCCGCGTCGCCCGACTACCAGGACGCCCTGGCGCGCACCACACACGCCGCCAACGCCGTCTACCAGGAGTTTGTCAAGTCGAAGGAAGGACACGGCTTCAGCGGACAGGTGTACTTTGTAGGTGGGTACTGGTACAGTGGTTAGGTGTACTTGATCTAGAACTCAATGCTTGTGATTTTGTGATATAGCATGACCAAAGAAAATATTCGCACAAAACAGTTCCAAATTAACTAATAATGAATCATCTCCCATGATGAATCACTAACTTTTGGACTTTGATGTCTGTGTTTCTACCCTTCATTGTATAATTTCTGGAATAAATAAATAATGAATGACTATATAATGAATTAATTATAGCCTATCGGCTATTTTTTTGTGAATAAACATTATAGGTGCGAAGCCTATCTAATCAAATAGAACATTTTGGCAAGATGAATAACTTACTCCAGCTCATCGGTCAATATCGGTTCAAAACTTTTAAATTTGTTCTCAATTTGTAAACCACAATCTGCAATTTTAGCCAATATTGACCAAGCTGCAGTCATTTTCCCATCTTGTCAGAATGTCTGTTTTGCTTGAACAGACTATAGATAAATCTGTTTTCTTTTGATTGTTTATTGGAATTCATAATATTCATATTATGAAGGCACGAATTCTAGAACACACGGTAAAAATCACGCGCAGGTTTTAGCCAAAACCAGGTAGTTTCTGGGACACATAAAAAACGTTATGAATGTATCATTGAGTTGGCGTCTTGTATAATCAACTTACGTACAGATAATTTTTCATAAAATTTTATTCATACAATTCAATTTGAAAAGGACATCTTGCTTGGGAAGACCCTTGACAATCTTGAGATGAAGAACTCTCACAGAAATGATCTACTAACAAATAGAGCGCCAGGAGCATAGAAACCTGGCCTACTGTTACAGCATGGACTATCCAAATAGGAGAGATTAAAGGCTCTTATAACTATAAATTCTCTTCCATTTGGTTCCAATGGTAATGCTGCCATAACGTTACAATTTATACCATTAGTCATTACAATATCATCATCAACAATAATTTTTATTGAATTTTGTCTACAGGCGATTCAGTCGGTTCAATACTGGCCTACGATATCCTGTGCAAAACTCCCGATCCGAAAATCGAAACTGAGAACAATATCGCTATTGATGTGGAAGTAGCAGCTGGTAAGAATTTATCTTTCATTACTTCGAAATAAATTTATGAGAAAATATTACAGTTTGTATAGCCTACATTTTTCCTTGAACACATCATGAATATAACTATATAATGCAAAATGAAAATATTTGAAAAGGGAACTTTGATCTTCATTAATTGAAAGTTGTATATAACTGTGTTTTATAATTCATCTATATCTTACATTTTACAATAATTATACTTGTCTTTTATCGTTTTCTATTACTGTTCTAAATCAATATACTTCCAAATTCAACTTGAATTGTTCTCATGGAGTTCTTTTTATTAGATGTAAGAATTATTAGATATTGCAGCTCATCAACTGCTGGATAATTGTTATAATAATTAATTAGAATCTCAATTTATTGCTATATAATTGCTATAAGTATTGCTATACGAGTATAAGTCACTCGGCCGGCAACCGAGCGGTACCGGGTTTGATTCCCGGTCCGGGCACAGTTTTTTGATCAGTTTCATTCAATTGATCTCGCCTGCTATTTAGTACATTGGTAAATATTTGCAGTTGCAGAAGTCATTTGTCTATTTATATAGCAATAAATTAAGATTCAAATTGATTATTATTATTCTTTTTATCAATTGTTCTCCATGATTTGTTAATTTATTTATTTGATTACTACATTGTTGAGAGCACCAGGAATCAATCCCATTATTGTCCTCATAACTCAAACACAAAATGACAGAATACAAAGGTAACAAAATACAATATTATTATGACTTACAATATTATGTGACTTGTGTTTCAGATGAAAGAAATCAACAAGATATGAGTGATATGATGAAACATCTCCTAGCTCCCCAACCTCGGAGACGGTCTTCATCAACTAGGTATGATTATTATGATTTTCACTAATTTCAACTCATTCTGAAAATAAAATATATTTACAAGGTCTATTGCTATCCACATGATTGTGAGTTACTTATTATCACTTCTTTTTATACTGCGCCTTTCACTAAATTCAGCTCAATAATGTAGTGTGATTCACAAAACACTAGAACACGAGAACACTGTAGAAAACTGTAGAACACTGTAGTAGATTCATGAAACACTGTAGAACACTGTAGAACACTGTAGTAGATTCATGAAACACTGTAGAACACTGTAGTAGATTCATGAAACACTGTAGAACACTGTAGAACACTGTAGTAGATTCATGAAACACTGTAGAACACTGTAGTAGATTCATGAAACACTGTAGAACACTGTATCATCAACTAGGTATGATTATTATGATTTTCACTAATTTCAACTCATTCTGAAAATAAAATATATTTACAAGGTCTATTGCTATCCACATGATTGTGAGTTACTTTATCACTTCTTTTTATACTGCGCCTTTACATTATACTACATTCAGCTCAATAATGTAGTGTGATTCACGAAACACTAGAATACAAGAACACTGTAGAACACTGTAGAACACTGTAGAACACTGTAGAACACTGTAGAACACTGTAGAACACTGTAGAACACTGTAGAACACTGTAGAACACTGTAGAACACTGTAGAACACTGTAGAACACTGTAGAACACTGTAGAACACTGTAGAACACTGAAGAACACTGTAGAACACTGTAGAACACTGTAGAACACTGTAGAACACTGTAGAACACTGTAGAACACTGTAGAACACTGTAGAACACTGTAGAACACTGAAGAACACTGTAGAACACTGTAGAACACTGTAGAACACTGTAGAACACTGTAGAACACTGTAGTAGATTCATGAAACACTGAATCCTTTTCGATATCTTCATTTAGTTATTTTACATCAGCATACAACGTGCTTTTGGCCAAAAACTGTTTCTCTTGGATTTATACTAATAAAACAAAAATAACAAAATGTATCATCATTATACTTGAAGTTGATTATACCTTTCTTTTCTAGATCAGTTATAATGTTTCTCGCCTTTTTTCTATCTCTTTGCAGATTTCTCAATTAATTTCCATTAATTTTCATATATTTATTCCATTTGCAGTGAAGGAAAGGACATAAAATTGGACTTTGAAGTGAGCGAACTGTTCATGTTTGGGACTCCTCTGCCAATGGTGTTAGCCTACAGGAAAATCGCTTGTCCTGATGAGAAAAATAGTAAGTTTTGTTGAATATTTCCAATTCTTGACAAACCTTTCAAGAATTAGATCTATAAGTATTAATTCTTTAGAGAATTTGAATATATATACTAACAATCTGTAGAATCTCTATCACAAAGCGCAATGATGAGACATTTCATTTTCAAAGTTCTAGGAAAGTAATTTCAAGACAGTTGATGATAGTAGTATATAAAATAACTCACTATAGAATAATATCACATATGATTTACTTTATTCCGATTAGTCTAATTTTACATTGAATTTCCGTGCAAATAACTGCAAAATACTTATAACGCAAATATCGTTGGAGTCTGCTTTACATAACTTAATATTGCTGGTTTCAGATTAATCATGAAATATTATTATTATTATTATTATTATTATTATTATTATTATTATTATTATTATTATTATTATTATTATTTTACCATGTAGGCTATTTATTCCAGTTTATTCTTAGTATGATAAATATTTCCATACTGAAGGAAGATTTTAATTACTATATGTCAGAAACAAGATGCAATTGGAACACGTTATATAAAGTTATACAAAGCAACGCACTTTGATTTTTTATTTGCGTTGCTCTATACAATTACTTGTTTCCATTCTATTTTTTACCCGACATGAGCACGCGACTTGTGTTAATGGAAACCTATACCTTTAGTACATTTGAGTGAATCATTTCTATATCACAATAAGTATCATATTATATTTCAAATATCATTAAAGTCTTCTGTTTTCATGATCTTACTTAAATCACGAATTATGTTTTTCAACTGTATATCAACATATTCAAGTTTATCATCAACTTTTCAATCGATAGTCTAAATTTCAAATGTTAACCCTCCATCCAAATCTTTCTTTTTTCCAGATCCAATAGTAAAGCCAAACATCCAGCAAGTATATAACATGTTTCATCCGACCGACCCTGTGGCCTCGAGAATGGAACCCCTGATATCAGCCCGGTTCTCCATTCTGCCCCCCGTCAATATACCCCGACACCAGAAGTACCCCCTCGGCAACGGACAACCCTACCATTTGTGTAAGTTCACTTAAACCATAGCAATATGATTTTTTGTGCTAGTATAGTTTTTGTAATAGTCTGTCCAAGCAAAGAAGAAATACTGGAAAAATGGGAAAACGACTCCAGTTTGGTCAATATTGGTTCAAAAACTATCAATTTAACATCAAATTGAAGGAAACATTGTGGTCTACAATCCAAAGGCAAGTATTTTCTAATTATTTACAAAATCTATAAAACATAAAAACTGATGCTGGGAATACGATCTCTCTTAACTGATGATTCTATTACAAAAAAATTATCACCTATTAACTTGTTTTCAAAAATCCAAGATGAATCATCAATATAGTCTATCCAAGCAAAGAAATAAGAAGACATTCTGATAAGATGTGAAATGACTCCAGCTCGGTCAATATTGGTTCAAAAATTACAAATCTTGTCTCAAATTATACATCACAATGTTTTTTACAATTTAAGACCAAATTGTAATTATTTGTACCAATATTGACCGAGCTGGAGTCATTTTAAGATCGAGTGGTAAAAAGGACTTCCTAGTCCTAACTCGACCTAATAAAGAATATTTTCAATAATAGTTTCCTATCTTTCTAGAATCTCTTCTTTGCTTGGACAGATTATACCTCTTTTCCAACTTATAATTTAAAAATTTGGTAAAAGACGTTTTGGACAACATTAAGTGTATTAATTCTTGTCAAATAAATAATAAATATCTATTTCAATAGTATCAATTATAATAGTATTGATATATTGAAAATAATATAATTATGGATCTCTTTTTTAATCTATGTACTCTCTCCTCATCTTGTACCTATATGTTTGCAGTGGAAACCGTTCAAACCAACCCGCAGCTGTTCTCTGAGAACCTCAATGTGACAACGCCAGGGGCGGCCCTGCATCTGCGCCGGCTCTCGGAAGTCAGCATACAGAGCACCATGTCCGGTGTTATCGACTCGCTGCCCCTGCACACTATCAATGCACGTGAGTGGAGAATGTGGAAGAATATTCATTCATTCATTTACTCATTCATCACCTATATCTCCTTTATCTTAGGGCTTCTTAGTCACGGTTTTTGCATTTGAAAATGACTCTGAGTAGTCGAAACATGTTATGCATAAATAAAAAATAATTTGAAAAGGGTACTGCGATTTTTATTTGAGCTAAAAAACATTCATAATCTATTTTGGTATAGTCTGTCCAAGCAAAGAAGACACTCTCGCAGTATGGGAAAATGACACCAGCTCAGTCAATATTGGTTCAAAACCTATAAATTTAGTCTCAAATTGTAGGAAACATTCTAATCTACAATTTGAGACCAATTTTATCATATTTCAACCAATACTGACCGAGCTGGAGTCATTTTCTTATCTTGCCAGAATGTCTTCTTTGCTTGGACAGACTCTACATGCGCTGTAGAAATTAATATTAGGCTAGAGCTCTCTTAAGAAAGGAGAGAATTAAGAGGAGAGAAATCGAGCTTTTAAAGAGTGGCGTCAGTTTGTTCAAATTGTACTGAAGCACTGGCGGCTCGTGCCCACGAAACGGGTGAAGTGCTGTACAGTAAAAAATACGGGCACTTCACCTGTTTCGTGGGCACGAGCCGCCAGTGTGCTGAAGCTCATTCTTGATTTATTTTCCAGGGCTATTAGGATTTCAATGCATTCATTGTATACATTCCAATGCAATATTATAAGGTTGTTCTACTAAATCTTTATTTGATATTTCTTTCAATAGTCACCCAGAAATGGTGGGGTAACAAACGACTCGACTACGCCTTGTACTGTCCAGAAGGCCTGGCAAATTTCCCCACCAACGCGCTGCCCCATCTCTTCCATGCCAGCTACTGGGAGTCGTCTGACGTCATAGCCTTCATTCTTCGCCAGGTGAATAGTTTTTATCATGATTGTAATAATAACAACTCATTCAATAATCTTATAGACTACATCGGTGATTGGAACAAGCCAATGCCAGAACTGTTCCTCTTCCAATTCATACAATACGGTACCGTGTAGTCCAAAACAAGGTAAAATGATGGTTATTATATTGATCATGGAACTTGATATTACAATTCTCCACCTATTATTGAAAAATCATTGTCATTATCAACAATTTTGATAAAGGTTCACTTCTATGTTCCAAAAATAGACTAGAATGATATTTGTATAGAGTTTTAATATCCATTCAATTCAAAACATTCTCACCATGAAGAATTTTGAATTTTTTTAGAGGTGCACTTCCAAGTAATTTAGACAAGATTGATAAAAGATTCATATGATTATAGTTGTTCATTACTATTTTTTGCTATTCTGTTTTGTCTATTTATTAAAATCAAGTGTTTGATGTTTACTTTTTACTTTTTCGTGTCATTTAAAATTCCGCATTGTTTTTATTTACTTCTGTATTTAGGGGATTTATATTACGGTATTATATTATATTATTCGTGAGTAAGGTTGATCGAGCTACCACTCGAGTGTTAGAAAGGACTTCCTAGTCCTAACTCCGCGTGATAAAGAATATTTTTATTTCATTTCATTTATATATTTTATAAGGTTTCAATATCAATTTAATGGATCTCAAGTAATCATTGTATTCAATTTCAAAGCTTGGCTGTGTATTTCTAGTGTTCGCTGATAATATAATCGTAGAACGCTGAGGAACATTGAGAATAGAATCTCAGTAGTCTGCAGACCATGGAGTAAAATTTCGTTTCTTTTAAGTAATTTTTTATTAGTAAGGTTCAATGTGCTATGAATGAAACCTATGAAAACTAGTTGTTCTGACTCAGACATGTAGACTAAAGTAATTAACTAAGAAAAACAGATCAATATCTTACTTTCTTCAATACTTCTGTTTCCAACCTTGCTTTGATGCAACCATGAGTGTTCAGCTGTCAGGTCATGGAATTAGTTCATTTTAATATTTCTTTCACTCTACAGCCTAAACATCATCATCCACTTATCACCTTTGCTTAAAATACTTTATGTAAGTCGCAATTGTAGCAACAAATAAATAATACACCATGTAATATTTTCTTGAATATCAGTTCAATAGAGTTTCATGTTTATGTTACAGCTTGGAAGGTTCGATTTCATACCGAACTCAGACCGCGAGGAGAAGGATATGGGTGGCTTCAATCCGGGGCAACCGCGCGAAAAATGGATCCGAAAGAGAACGTCTGTCAAGCTAAAGGTATGGTATTCTGTCATGAATTTTCAATAATTGCCCTAATATTTCACGAATGAAGATAATGTGAATTTTAAGAAATCTCGTGTATTTCAATGAAAAGTTGAATTTGGAAAACCACGTTCTGGGCTTTGATGTCTGTGTATTTACCCTTTATTGTATAATTTCTCGAATAAATAAATAAAATATTTACGCTCTGTTGAAAAAGGTGTGTAATGAATTCAATGTTTTGTGGTTGAATTTGTCAATCTTTGACTCTTTGTTTCCTTTTGTAGCGTTTGCAGTTTTTGTAGGAATAAGTTAATTGTAATAGTAGATCATGAATATTGTTAGTTTATTGTAGCTCTAGCTCGGTCAATATTTGTTCAAAAATTATTGATTTGAGCTCAAATTATAGATCAAAATGTTTCCTAAACTTTAGACCAAATCAATAATTTTTGAACCAATATTGACCAAGCTGGAGTCATTTTCTCATCTTGCCAGAGGCTCTTCTTTGCTTGGCCAGAGTATACTCATCTCTCCCTTTTTTTTTGTTATTGCTTTCTGTAGAACGTTGCAGCCAATCATAGGGCGAATGACGTCATAGTTCGAGAAGGAGCGCCTCAGACTCTGATTGGCCGCTTCATGTATGGACCACTAGACATGATCACACTGACAGGTATTTAATTTATTCATTTATTTGTTCAATTATTTGAATTATTTATTAATTCATTCAAGCCACGTTTACACCAGAATGTTAATAACATTTGATAATAACTTTTAAATAATAAGTTAGATAATATATAAGTCTATATAATAATACGTTATTCAAAAAAGTTATTAACATTCCGTTGTAAACGTGGCATTATTCTTCAAACGAACATCAATGATGTTATAATAGACATTACTCAGTTCCTGTCCTTCCAACATTTTCAATAAAAATCAATCATGATTAAGGAATTGTCTATAATTTATTATCAACTTATTAGACTCATAAGTTCTCATCATATGGTTTGAAATTGTGTAAACTACTGGATTGTTTCTTCTATAAGAAATTTTTTGAACTTGTTTATTCGATACCTATTTATATAATTTGTATATTTTGATATGTGCAACATACCTAGGCGATTTCAAGCTGTTCTGCTGCACAAAATATGCGACAGGAGACTAATACAATATTGTAAGCTTGTATTTTGTAATTTTGTTGTTGGATGAATAAATATGTGATACTCAAGCATCCAGTGACCTACTTTTGAGGATTTGTCATTTCAATTCTAGAGTTGGAATTCAATAGAAGCGTTGAAAGATTACTCAATTGTCGATGAAAACTCACGTGTTAGTTACAAAATTCAAGCAGATTTTTTTCAATTAGATTCTGAATTGCTTCTTGTATGAGGCTTACAAAGTGACAAAATATTTGTCAAGATACATTTTAAATATTATAAGATTTTATATTCACATTCCTAATGTTTAACACGATTTTTAGGTGAAAAAGTGGACATTCAAATAATTCATGAATTCCGTACATGAAAACTCACGTGTTAATAACAAAATTCAAGCAGCTTTTTTTCAATTAGATTCTGGATTGCTTCTTGTATGAGGCTTACAATGTGACACTATTTGGCAAGTTAGATTCTCAATATTATAAGATTTTGTATTCATATTTCTAATGTTTAACACGATTTTTAGGTGAAAAAGTGGACATTCATATAATGAAAGACTCGACAGGAGGAGAGTGGACGTTATTTTCTACCGAGGTGACAGATAAGACCGGAAGAATCACTTATAACATACCGGATGACCGTACTCTCACCTACGGAATGTATCCTGTCAAAATGGTCGTCAGGTAATTTTATCACTAACTTACTAATATATTCGTATGCCTTTATTCGGTGGGGAGTTCCACCGGCACCATAAGCTTTGTTATTCATTTTCATTACCACTTGTATGACTTGAATAGATTGTTCACTTATGAATTTTTTTAACTTTAGAATGCTTATTCAGGTACTTGAGGTATACCTATTAGGCAAGGTAAGTAAATCTACCAGGTAGGCCAGCGTCCATAAGAGCCCAGCAGTCCACTTTTTCCTGCCGGTTGACGTCACTAGTTTTATTTTTTACATTATGCTTTATACCTATATTTATGATTCGACATGTATCTAGGATTCCAATTTTCCAGCTGTTCCACAGAGAATTGAAAAATAAAAAATACCACGTAAAAAGCTCAATATCAATGAAAATAATTGTGAAAATATTTAAAATTGATGAATTAATTTATTGAGTATTATTACAGTCGAATAATGGTGGATAATGTTGTGATATTAGAACAATATAATGCTATTGTTGTCATAACTCGTTGAGAAAAAATAAGCTTTGGTGGGTTCAAACTATGCGATTAAGATTATAAAAATGAAAATAATCATATTTCACTACAAAACAACTAGGACAACTTAAAAATATTGTTTCGTTGTTAATTGTGATGTTCTCAACTCATCAGAATTAATTACAACAATACTATTCTTCAACACTAACGAAAATAGGTTATGTTTACATTTTCATCAGCTGTGCTTTTCATTTTGGGCGCTAGAGTGCGACACTGTAGAAAAATAGTGACGTCAGATTTGTGAACCATAATTTCCAGGCAAATATCCCACCTGGTAAGATTTACTAGCCTTGCCTATTAGGTACATTACACATTGGAATATCTTTTTTCATTCATCACTTGTCTCAATAACACTGTTATTCTTATGCTTTATCACGTGTATCATTTGAACAAATTTTGTATTCACCTATAACAAATTTTGGTAATTTTCTAATGCTTATTCAGATTCGTTCGGTACCGTACTTATCATAAAACATTAAAATATTTTTGTTTCATAATAATTAATTCGAATCTCCATTTATTGCTATATTAATAGACAAGGACCTTCTGCAACTGAAAATATTGACCAATGTACAAAATAACAGGCGGGATCCATTTTTTTATCAGTCTCATTCAATGGATATCTCGCCTGCTATTTAGTACATTGGTCAATATTTGCAGTTGCAGAAGTCCTTTGTCTATTTATATAGTAATAAATTTATCAATACTATTAATAAATTCAATCATTATAATTATCCAGCAGTTGGTGAGCTGCAATATCTAATAATTATTCCATTTTTCATGTAAATTTTTATCAAAAAACTCCTTGAATATCATGATTTTGATTAATTTCTTTTTAGCATTACAGTTTCAATAAATCGCCGATTCATCAACTTCATGCTCGAATATAAGACAATTCTTATAATAAATATCTGATTTCATAGTGGTGATTATGAAATCATGAGATTTATGATACGAATTCAATTTCATGATTTCATAATCACCACTATAAAATCAGATATTTATTATAGTTTTTATTAAATTTATTCCAGTTCTTATCAATTCATGTAAGTTTGTCTGATGAATTCTTTAATTAATCCTTGAACCTAATCCTTGTGAAATACAATTATTCTCATGAATTTCTTTGTTTTTTCAGAGGAGATCACACATCGGTGGACTTTTCCCTGGCGGTAGTTCCACCTCGCACCGAGTGCGTCGTGTTCAGCATAGACGGCTCGTTCACGGCGAGCATGTCAGTGACGGGACGCGATCCCAAAGTCAGAGCGGGGGCTGTCGATATTGTCAGGTAATTATGCTGATTAAGCGATAATATAGGCTATTAAATGTTACAATTTCGAATACTTGTCTTGTTGAATGTAGCTGTCAAATGAATGGATTATAATATTTATTTGGGAATCATTAGCATACTTATAATAATATAGCTTGAAAATATTCAATAATTGCTGTGGATGATTATTGTGATGTAGTTATGCTGACTGAGCAATAATATTGAATATCAGAATTTTAAATAGTTTTTCAAATCTTCTTGAATGATAAAGTAAAACAAATTGACTTTTCTACTCATTTAAAAGTAGAAACCCTTGAACTTATTTGAAAGTAATGATAATAATTTAGTGAATAATCATAACCGATGATCATGATATTTTTAATCAACAAAGTCAATTGTAAAACAGTAATGCCATCAAGGTTCAGTGTGTTTGTAAGGACCGGGCATAAGGCTCGTTTAAGACACTACAAGTTTTCTTTCATTCATGTATTTCACGAGATTGAATGAAGCTTGACGAACGCAGAGACACGTCATGAGTTTTTCAAGCCCTGTTCAATCTAGTGAAATTTATCAAGTGAAAAAGGAACAGGACGTCCAAAAATAATATCACAAGGAGTATCTAGATTGGTACGTCTTTCAGGCTGATGATGTGTCTCAGTGTCCCGAATCGCTTCCGTCCAGCAACTAAGTCTCTGAATTGTTAAAGAGAAAGTTAATTACGTAATTTATGATGAGTCATCAACAGCTCAAATAGGATGAAAACGAAAGAGGAAATTTCAAATAAGCTCGAGAAATTCGACCCAAACCAGAATTGAGCCTACAAGAAGCAATTATTACAGCTGTTATTTCTCATTCATTTATTCATATTAATTCATCTTATTTCTGTTATAATTCACAGGCATTGGCAAGAACTGGGCTACCTGATAATCTACATCACAGGCAGACCCGACATGCAGCAGGCCAAGGTGCTGTTGTGGCTTTCTCAGCACAACTTTCCTCACGGCTTGGTGTCATTTGCCGACGGGTTGTCCACTGATCCACTAGGGCACAAGGCGGTCTACCTCAAGAACCTTATTCAGGTATATTTATGATTATTTATTTTATTTATTTTATTTATTTATAATGCACAAGTATACTTGCTTGCTACAATTATGCAATTCTCTTGAAGATAACATTTTGTATGATATCTATGAATTTCAATTAAATATTGTTTAAAAAAACACACAAGTACTGCGATTGCACATAACCTTGTTTCAGACATATTATTTATCAAAATTCAGGAAAGAAATAATACAGGTTCTGCCTAGTTTTTCTTGCCTGGTTATAATAATATTATTAATATGATTTGTGTAATGATATCAATGAATAATGAATTAAATGAATAAAAATTAAAACATTATTATTGTATTAATACATTACATTATATTGTATTTATGATACATTATATTGTATTAAGCACAAAAGCTATTCACCTATCAATGAAATGAGCATGGCATGGCCTATTTTTTTAAGGGTGCCATGAAATAGGTACCCACGGAAATAAGCAGCAGGAGTAGTTATAATTTAATATTCTAGAACAGACCTTTTGTCTGATATAATTATTTGAAATTGTATTGAAAAAGGCTATTGTGAAAAATAATACAACCATCATTATAATATTGTATTCTCACTTAGACAGCTATAGTTCTGCTAAGAACAGAAGAGCCTTTTGCAAGATGGCGGAGGGAAAGTGAGAGTGTAACTAATCATGCGCATGCAGAACTGAAATTTTTTCAGGGTGGCATCACTTCAGCCAACCTACTGTTTTTACACTAATCATAAATAATCATATTGATTTCACGAATAAAAACGTTTTTAAAAACATTCACGAATAAAATGTTTTTTTATTCATGCATTTATTTAATAATTATTGAGATATGATAGCACAAATCATAACATAATTATGAACTAGGACAGAAATAATAGTCTGAGCCTGAACTATTTCTTCCTAAATTTGGCATTGTTAGAACAATTTTCATTTCGACTACTGGCAGCAGTGAATGGCAGCCATGTTGCCAGAGGCTCTTCTGTTCTTTACATCGGTTTATCAATTCGAAGTTGATAACAGAAGTTTAGTCTGTAATTGTTCTATAAAAATTTAAACTGAATTTAAATTCAAATTTGAAATTGTACTATAAAAATTTATAGTATTGGAATGGAGACAAATTTAATCGAATGCTTTTCTTCTGATTATTATAGTTATATCTGTGGTAAAGCATTGTCATGTAAATAGCACCTGCTCAATCAACTGAGAAATGAGTTTATAAAAGTTTATACATGCGCATACCTTCCAACGTGAACCTTATTTAGGATCCTATTTTAGGATCACAACGTTCTTATTCCCAATCTTTCTATAGGAATTCGACTGACTAATCTTATATGTTATATCTTGTCTCTTTCCCCAGATTTTCATTTTCAATTCATCATCAGCTTCCCTCTTTCTCACTATTTCAGCTGAATCAACTTCCTCTCTTTCTCGTTCTAGGAACACGGCGTCCTAATCCACGCCGCCTACGGCAGCGCCAAGGACATCAGTGTGTACACGTCCATTGGTCTCAAGCCGAAACAAATTTTTATTGTGGGCAAAGTGAGCAAAAAGCATCACTCGCAGTCGACGGTGTTGAGCGAAGGCTATGCGGCACATTTGGCCACCCTCATGTGTCACGGCGGTTCGCGGCCGGCGCAGGGCAACGCGCGCATGGTGCTGGTGCCCAGGGGCTGTTTCGGGCACAATGTATCGATCAGGAGACGCAGGTGAGACCGGTTGTACGAATGTACGTTTGTACTAAAGTCCGGTTGTACGAATGTTCGTTTGTACGAATGTCCGGTTGTACGAATGTCCGTTAGTACGAAAGTTCTGCCAAATTAAATTTGTTTGAAAGTGTTGAAATTTGTTCTAAAGTGATTCTGTTCGTCTGAAATTGTTGACAATTTCAATTTTTCCTTATCCATGACTATCATTTCCTGATTATATCGGTTTTATTTGATAGGTAACATTGATATGACCTTGAAGCTTTTATTGTACAGCTTACATGAATCTTTAAGATTTTTTTATACTTACGTCAGTTTGAATTCAGAATTTATTTTATGGTCATGTCTCTCAGAAAATTGTATTATACATGATTCATTATTATCCTTCCACCTCTGTCTTTTCTGTATTTGAATAACTTCCAAATTCTCTATTCTATCTCACTAGACCTTGAACATAATTTTAGTACTTTCAGACATAATTATAGTAATTTCACAACTACTCAAAGAGTAATTTCAGTACCGAACATTTCTTCTATCATTTCAAGTTGTGTGTGAATCATTGTATGTAAGTCACTTCACTTATTTTTCTCTTGCGACACATATTTGTTATTCTTCTAGAACTGTCCTTGATTCGTAGCTTATTGAATTCACTTTGAATTATCTCTACCAGAGAAAATTCTTCCTATTTTTGTATGGAATATTCTAGCTTCTAACCCGTTGTACAGAAAAAAGTATTGGTTCTTCCAAATTGCGTCATTTTTACACGTCGATTAGATTTAACTGGCGATTATTTATTCATTTAAAATCAATTTGATCAATCAATTATCTTATAAGTGAACACTACTGTGAATGTAAATATCTTATGCAATTAATTCTTATAATGATTGATTCTATATATTCTGAGTAGATTATTTTGAATCAACTCTACGAATCTATGTAGAAATACTTGTATTGAAACTCTTGAATGTGTTATTTAAAATCTTCTTCAATATTCTCTTAACAAACTAGTCATTTTTATAATTTGGAAAAACATTTTTAACTCTTTTATTATGACAGTTTATTCCTTCATTCAACTTCATTAAGTAGGCTAAAATAATATTTATTAAGATTCTTTTATAGCCTAACTCTTGCAGGCTTTTTCTAGTCTAACAATAGTATAATTCATCCATTCTCATAATTATTGATTTAATTGATTAAGATTTTCCTTCCAGTCTTCTTCTAATATAGCTACAATTTTCAGATTCTGTCGATTGCGTAGAAAAACTTCCAACCCTTATTTATTTATTCATTTTACAGACACTAATAACATATTGGTTAAAAATACAGATTTATGTCCAAAACGTCTTCATACCAAATTATTTTCTTATTTGTATTCATCACTATCCAATGACCGTATTGACAGATGGTTTTTTATTTTTGTGAGTTGAAATTTGTGAGCATAGTGAAAGTGGACATTGTGGATAGACATATAACCTACATCTTAAACCTTCATCATCATCATTCATCCTTTGCTTAAAATACTTGGAAACCAAGTCGCAATTGTAAAGAAAGAATTAAGAATAAAGAATAGGCGGTCTTGTCTGCTCCAACAGCTGATGTTTTCATAGTTGTCATTCCGGAGATGGTTTTGAAATTGAAAGAGAGATTGATGATTTACATCAGCTGTTAGTAGGTTGCATCAAAGAGACAGACAAAACCGCCCAACTTTTTTGTGCCGTTATTATAGTCATTCTCCCACCGCATTTTAAATGAATTATCTGCTCTAAAAAATTTCCTGACTATTGAAAATCTTCTCCATTTTTCAGTTCAATACTGAATGATGTTGTGTGGTTCACGGTAACTATAAAAATACATGAATAAAGACGCTTCAATAGCGAGAACAAAATTATAGAAAAGCTAAAACTAGTGCTTAAGTATTTGAAATAATTGGATATCAAACAAGTGATGATCCAAATATTTTTTACATTATAGGCTATTGAGAAAATAATATTAATATGCTAGGCTGGTTGAAACAATAAATTAGAAAATTAGGATTCGTTTGAAGATTTCAGCGTATTTTTCGTGAATATTGAAATAATATGAGGACTATTATATTTGAGTGCTTTTCGATTTTAAAAACTTATCTAAATCTCAAATACAAGACAAGAGATTTCAAACTGAAGTAAAATAGAGGTAAATTATGTTTGAATTTCAAGTATTTGTTAGATATATTTGTACAGTCTGGCCAAGCAAAGAAGACACTCTGGCAAGATGAGAAAATGACTCCAGCTCGGTCGATATTGGTTCAAAAATAATTGATTTGGTTTCAATTGTAGGTAACATTCTGTTTTACAATTTGAGACCTTATCAAAAATTTTTGAACCAATATTGACCGTGCTGGAGTCAATTTCTCATCTTGCCAGAGGGCCTTCTTTGCTTGGACAGACTATGATATATTCACCAAATTCTAGGATGATTTTATTATGTTTGAATTTTGAATATATTTTCGAGTATTTAATAGATATTAGGTGGTGTTCTCCAAACTTGACCAAATTATAGGAAACTCCTATTACCGTTTTTGTCCGAATCTCAAACAGAAGACTAGAGACTCTGAACTAAAATAATTATTGGAAATCATAATTATTTAAAAAGTGTTATCATCCATACTTCATGCAAAATCGTCGCTTTTTAGTAAACTATGAAAAAGTCTAGTATATAGCTGACGCCAATAATTTTAACGGTTGGCGAATGACTATTATCAATGTTCAGCTCTGTCAGGACAGTCTGAAGCTGTCTTCGTGAGCAAATCAGTATAACTGAGGTCGCTCTCGATCCGATGAACTCCTGCAGACAGCTCGCCGACTGTCCTGAGAGAGCTGAGAATTAATAACAGTCATTTGCAAACTGCCTTAATTTTTGGTGTATGGTATAGTATATTGCGCTGTTTCTGTAGTTGTGATTAAGTCTATGCATGAAAAAGTGAAATCATCGATTTTCATGAAATAAAGTTTTTGTTGTGCTAGTACAAATGTATAAATGTTGTGGGAAGTCTTGAAAGTTACATGATATTCGTCTCTGTTAGTCTTTTGTATTTGAATGAGAGTGTGGAAAGTATGTTTCTTCCTAGTAACTCGTGATAGATTTCCCTGTAATAATAACTAAAATATCAACTTTCAACTTATTAATCTCACTTTTAATAATGATAATTCCACCATCAGAAATATTGATATAATTTTAAAATGTTATTGGAAGTTTGAATGGATTATTTTTAACAATGAAATTATTTCAACTGAGTACAATATTCGATCAACTCTCCTTTCTCAGAAATTCAAGTTTTTCTCCAATTATCGCTTTTATAATATCTCTTAAATGTGTAGTATAAAGAACTCCAACAAACGTACAGATAAATATATGTGTCTATGTTTGCTGTATTCCAATATTTGTGAATAATATATTATAAAATTTTATGAGGTATCATAAGATTGTTTTCCTTGATATTTTGCTGTTTTGTAGGTGTTGGCTATGGAATAAATTTGAAATTGAATTAGAATATTCTTCCGTCAATGGGGTTACTCAAATTATAGTAGATAGCTAAAGTATTTCTGTTGATCTATGGCCTTCTTGTTGGAAATATTCCCTTTGTTGTTTCACTTTAATGTGAATATACTTCCTAAATTGAAAATTATTCGAAAATGAATTATGTTCAACAATTCATTATGAGAAGTTATTTACTGTGAAATACTAGTGATCCTACACCGTATAATATTTTCACAATGTTTTTTTACTAACTTACTGTAATGAAACATACTTTTCAAACATTCCTAGCTGTAGTAGGTAGCTTACTCCATATTTTCTATAGAATTTTTCTATCAAATATTGTCCCATATTATTGTAAATTCCCTCAAATCTCGAAAATCTAGTGACTGTTTTTTATTTTTTGAAAATTTTCAAAACAGGTGCGGTCCGGGTCTAGCCTCCAAAAGATCCGAAGTCTGATTGCAGCTTCTGCAAGTTTAGTTATTTTTTCAAAAAATCACGTGTTTTTTGAAAAATAGAGCCCAAATTTTCGGATGAGAAGAAACCTTTTTTGTGAGTCTTGAGCCTGTCTCAAGAGTAAATTTGGTGTGTGATTGAAGTCACAGGAAGCTGAGTGTTTCAAGGTAAAATTTAGAAAAAATCGAGCAAGAATTGATTGGAGATGGTATTAATGGAATGAAGAATTTATGGATGACCTTGGTCCTCTCACAAAAACATACACTTTAGGGCGCAAATGGAACGTAGGTAACTTTTTGTAACACATTGGGATAGATGGGGGAATTCATTTAGAAGTGAGGTAGTGTTATGTAAGATTTTTCACGGAGTAATTTTGTTTGTATACCAAGAATAATGTTGAGTCTTTTTCTGAAGTGTTCTGTTCCATAAGATACAGTCTGCCCAACCAAAGAAGACCCTCTGGCAAGATGAGAAAATGACTTCAGCTCGGTCAATATTGGTTCAAAAATTATTGATCTGGTCTCGAATTGTAGGAAACATTCTGATCTACAATTTGAGACCAAATTAATATTTTTTAACCAGTATTGACCGAGCTGGAGTCATTTTCTCATCTTGCCAGAGGGTCTTCTTTGCTTGGACAGGCTATATAAGGTAGAACTAAATAAAAGGCGGACTCAGACATTCTTACATCTTATTATGATTTTCGTTGGCTAAATTTTTCCTGTATAACAGTATTTACTTTTTTTAAACAGGTTTATACTTTTTATACAGTTTGAGTTATACTTTTTTTAAAGATTTTTCATAAACAGGGCATTCGTTGATATTGTAATGAAAGTCCTAGTTTGAAGTTTTGAACAATAAAATCTCATTTGAAATTCGTCTAAAGAAATTTTCTTCTTATGATGATTTTAATTACTCTCGCACAAGCCTTTAAAGCTCAATTTTGCTTCAGCTCAGCAAAAGTAAATATGTAGCTATAGTCGGGTTAAGAAAAGAAGACATTCTGGCAAGATGGGAGAATGACTTCAGCTCGGTAAATATTTGTTGAAAAATTTTCAATTTGATTCCAAATTGTAGAGCAGAATGTTTTCTACAATTTGAGACCAAAATTATAATTTTTGAACCGAATAATATTGACTGAGCTGGAGTAATTTTTCATTACCAGAATGTCTTCTTTGCTCGACCAGACTTATAGAATTCCTTTTTTTCTAAGTCTCTAAAGATTTTAGAAGCTTTTTAATGCATCTAAATAAGGTGAACATGATTAGCATTATGTGCCATTTAAACATTCTTACATCTTGTTTGGGTTCTTTTTCCCTGTATAAGACTACTTCAAGATTTATGTGTATCAGGCTCCTGTATTTCACAGTTCTCGAAACTAATTTCCATTGATAGAATTGAAAATAATTCCAAGATAGTAAACTAAAAACTTTTTTCCATGCCCAATTATTTTTATGCAACACGGTTGCAAATCAGCCCTTTCACACCGAAGCTGTGAAAGGTCTCACCTATTACTGTGTGTTACAAAAAGTCACGTATCATCGTTCCTGTCTGCGCCAAATCTCACTCAGCTTGGTCTTGCTTGTCACACACAAGAACAGAAAATTTGGAAAAAATCGTTGAATGTAGGAATGGCATGGTAATCAACAGGAAGGTATAGTGTGTCCAAGCAGAGAAGACATTCTGGCAAGATGGGAAAATGACTCCAGCTCTGTCAATATTGGTTTAAAACTTGGAAATTTGGTATCAAATTGTAGATTAGAATGTTTTCTACAATTTAAGGCCAATATTCGAACCAATATTGACTGAACTGGTGTCATTTTCCATGTTGCCAGAATGTCTTCTTTGCTTGTACAGACGATTATACTTATTGGGTTATGGAATTTTTGTCTCCTATATACTAATTTCGTGGGTCTCTATGATCGCTATTATATTCCGATGCTATGAATCCTTCAATGTTATGTTTCTATCTTATCTATTTAATTGAGTGGGCTAATTTTATCCATTTATTATTCCCACAATTATGGATTTATTTCGGTTATGGATGTTTCCAGCACTGGCGCTCGTGCCGAGTGAAACAAGTGAAGTGCCCGTATGTTTTACTGTACAGCACTTCACCTGGTTTCGTGGGGACGAGCCGCCAGTGGTTTCCAGCATGTTTGGTGTCCATAGATGTCTAAATGTGGATAGATTGTAAGAAACCTTGAACCCAAATTATACTAGAACACAATAATCAACAACATAGAAAAACGTGAATCACAACAAATTATCGAAAAATGTTTCAAAGATTGATTCAAATAAACCGTACAGGATTGAAAACATGAATTAGAGGTAGGTAGCGCCAAAGAATATGGAAAGACTTTATATTCACTGGTAGCGCTTCTCGAACTAATGCTAGGGAAATAGAAAGATTGAATATTTAAATAAGACACTAGAAATAATACTTACTCTACTCAACAATGTTTTGTTTATTTCTCTTTTTCTTTCATTTTTTACAATGATAGCCTGAGATATGGTTCAAATCCAAAACAAATATCAATTTAACTTCAGACACAATATTTCAATCTTCAGTAGCCTAACTATCACTCTGTTAGATACTTTGTATGTGAAATACAAGTTACATCAAACTTTTGCATGGAACTATACTTTTTATGGAATGTGCAATAATGTTTCAACTTTTTGTTGATGAAAGAATGTTTTGTTAATTAAATTTTGTTTCAAGATGCTTTAGCATACATTGGCTGTAGTATAATATATCGGAATGTATTGCATATTTCTATTGAAAGCATGCTTTATTAGCCTACAATTATTTCAGTGTAACCATTTCATATTATTTTAATATTTTTTCTGCTAAACGTAATTTTAGAAAATGCATGATGGGCTTTGATGGAAAAACATGATGAAATGCATGATGGAAAAACATGAAATCTGGAACGAATTTTCTCCAATAAATTAACTAATAATGAAAACTGTTGATAAACTCAACAAATACAGTATGTTCGACATATAATAATATTCAGTATAATGAATATGTTTATGTATAGTCTGACCAAGCAAAGAAGAGCCTCTTGCATGACTGGGAAAATGACTCCAGCTTGGTCAATATTGATTTTAAAATGATCAATTTGATCTCAAATTGTGGGGAACGATTTGATCTACTATTAAGACCACATTTATTATTCTTCAACAAATATTGACCAAGCTGGAGTCATTTTTCCATCTTGCCAGAGGCTCTTCTTTGCTTGGTCAGACTATATTATTCAGAGCCCACTTGTAACTGATAAACACGAACACTGGTCCAATCAAAGAAGACCCTCTGACAAGATGAGAATAAGATGACTCCAGCTCGGTCAATATTGGTTTAAAAATTATTGATTTGGTCTCAATCGTAGGTAACATTCTGATCTACAATTCGAGACCAAATCAATATTTTTTGAACCAATGTTAACCGAGTTGGAGTCATTTTACCATCTTGCCAAGGGGGTCTTCTTTGCTTGGACAGACGATAGCCTACTATGAACACAATTTGTTGAGAATTTTTCAAATAAGCTGGCCTATCGGCTCATATGCATGATCAATGAATATTCACTAGCATGCTTCATTGGTTATAAGATTTTTTGAAGTCTTGAAAAATAATTTATCTCTGCATTGTGGAATTTTAGCATGACCACAAATTACTTATTAAAGATTATTGTATGATTAACTGTCTCAATATTTTTCAATTGATGTTAGGCTATCAACTTATTGCAATTTGCATTTAACATGTTATGTGCTATCCACTTTTTTAATTTTTCAATGTGCTGTTTATAATTTGCTGTTTATAATTTTCCATAGTCACATTTATTTTACACTATTTTTCACCACGAATTTCTTATCTCTATTTTTCACCTATCTATGAAGCACTTCAAAATTATCTATAATCTCATCTATATATGGCACAGTATACTTCGAAATTTCCTATAATCCATCTATTTGGCACAGTTAATTCTCATTTATAGATTTATAAAATTTTACTCATAACTATAATGCTTTTTATATATTAACTTGACCTATTATGAGTATTGTGCGTTTGTGAGTCATCAATATCGTTGAGTGTAAATGAGTATACGTATATACATACTCAATGGTAATATTTACTGAGATGTGAAATTCGCTTTTGATTCCAGCTTATTATTAATGAAGTATTTCAATAGATTTATAAAATTATATTAATAATATTATTAATTCTTCCAGTTTTTATATTGGAGATATAGACTGTCCAAGCAAAGAAGACCCTCTGGCCAAATGGGAAATTTACTTTAGCTCGGTCAATTTTTGTTCAAAAATTATTTATTTGGTCTCAATCGAAAGGAAACATTCTGATCTACAATTTGAGAGCAAATAAATATTTTTTGAACAAGAATTGACCGAGCTTGAGTAATTTTTCCATCTTGCCAGAGGGTCTTCTTTGCTTGGAAAGACTATATTATGGTGGTTTAAGAATTTCCCAACTCAGCGTCAATAGTAAAGCTGACTTCATGAAGCAATAAGGCAGTTGGCGAATGACTGTTATTAATGCTCAGCTCTGTCAGGACAGTCTGAAGCTGTCTTCGAGAGCGAATTAGTATAGCTGCGGGGACGCTTTCGTTCCGATGTACTCTTGCAGACAGCTCACCGACTGTCCTAACAGAGCTGAGAACTGAGAAAAGTCTTTCGCCAACCGGCAATCGCCTAACTAGTGAAGATTAAGTTGTGGATTGGAAAAAGCTTTCCTGAATTGAGAAGTTATTTTTGATAAGATTATTTTATCGAATTATTTGCATAATTTAGGCTATTATATAATGTATTTTTCACAGTTATTGCCGTCCTTTCTGTGGAGTATCGACGTGTTATCCAATTCACGAATATATGAACTTGAGGTTGATTTCATTCATAAAAATAAATATTGTGTGTGTCACCATTATGATTCATTTACTCACTTTGTAAAAGTTATTTTTTATTTTGTAATCAAGATTTTCTCACAGTTTTGATCACATAATTCAAAATCAAATTTTTGAAAAAGTTTCAAAAATTTTCTCACTAATAGATTTTTTTCATCACATGATATTATATTGATTTCTAATTGGAATAACGTTTTTAGAAGAAAATCTAGTAGCTCACAGTTATAGTCTGTCCAAGCAAAGAAGACCCTCTGGCAGATGGGAAAACGACTCAACCTTGCTCAATATTGGTTCAAAAATTATCAATTTGATCTCAAATGGTAGAAAACAATTTGATCTACTATTAAGACCACATTCATTATTCTTGAACGAATATTTACCAAGCTGGAGTCATTTTCCCATTTTGCCAGAGGGTCTTCTTTGCTTGGACAGACTATATCTATGGGAATTGGAACAAACTTGAAAATTCTGCTAAATCCATTCTCTATCATACCACCACGTTTCTTCACAGTTTAAATAACATTTCATGGAATTTCTTCACAGTAAATCGAGCATAATTTGCTATGTTAACAATGTTTTATTGTTTATTGGTATTGTTTTATTGTTTATTGGTATTGTTTTATTTCTCTACTGGAGCTCACTTATTCATCAATAGTTTTGTAGGCCTACTGGAAGTAGATTCATAACTCTAGTATTCAAAGTATAATCTGTCCAAGCAAAGAAGACCCTCTGGCAACATGATAAAATGACTCCAGCTCGGTCAATATTGGTTCAAAAATGATAAATTTGTTTTTAGATTGTAGGAAACATTCTGATCTACAATTTGAGACCAAATCAATAATCTTTGAACCAATATTGACCGAGCTGGAGTCATTTCCTCATCCTCCCAGAGGGTCTTTTTTGCTTGGACAGACTATAGTTAGGCTACTTCCTACAACAGCAAAATTTAAAATTATTGATGGAGTCGTATAGTAGGGTCCACATCCACTGTCAGATCGAACTGACAGTTCCATCGTTGACAGCTGATCTTCAAACAATTGGACTGCCGGTTTACAACTATTTTGGACTGCCGGTTTCCCCATAAACTTACAGTTTTTGACTGTCATAGTCCAAACTGACAGTGGAAGTGGACCCTAAGTATACAAAGGTCTACTATATCTACAAACGACAAACAATATGCCTTTAAAAAATATTCTTCACAGAATCTGTAGTGCCTACTATAAGTGTACTACTTTATCTACTTGGCTTTATCCATTTTTTATAAACTATACTATTCATTACTATATCTATTATTTATTGCTATTTCTATATTTATATTTGTTTAAAAATTTTCTCATAATCAGTACTTACTATGAGTGTGATTGTAACCTATTATTACAACTTCTCCAGTTATTATAATAATTAACTGTTACTGTTACCGCAGGTCAGCGAAAAGAACAACATCGTTCCCAATGAGTGAATACAGTCCGCCAGCCTCTGCTCCAGCGGTTATCACGAGTAGCAGTTCCAGCGACAAGAAAACAGAAAAACTGTGACGATGGTCTTTGCTCTGTGGCGATCGCAAAAAACGCGACGATAGCTAGAAATAACTGCTACTACAACAAGTAACTACTTTAAATAACTGCTGATCTCAACAATTAACTGGTTAAAATAACGGTTACTCTTTAAAAGTAGCCGTTTGAGATAACTGCTACAATTGGTAAGAAACCGTTACTGTATCTACCCAAGAGTTTCCAATAATGGTATTATAATAATGGTATTGTCTCTCATTGAGTAGCTGTTATAACTATTGTTATAATGTGTCACTGCTATTGATAACTGTTACTTCAAATGATTAACGGTAACCTTTCAAAAACAGTTGTTGGAACACCAATTATTATCACCGCTCTGCGCTTTCTGTATGCCATTACTGGTTATTTCTGATACCATCAAGTAGCCGTTACTGATTACTGCTATCCAACATTGCAAGTTACCGTTACTGATGACCGTTACCATTACTACAAAAGTAGCCGTTACGGTTCGTAATAACTGATTACTGATTGCTATCTAATATTGCAAGTTACCGTTACTGATAACCGTTACCGTTACCACAAAAGTAGCCGTTACGGTTCGGAATAACTGTTACAGCATTGAAAATCATTAGGCCACTTTGTCTACAATACGTAACCGTTATTTATAAAAGCCATGACTCATGAGTAACCGTTACCGGTAGATTCTATCAGTACGTGAAGTTTTTTATTATACTTTATCACAATGGCAAGATCAATGATCACTAGCATTGAAGCTATACTCTCACGAAGTTCAAATAACTTAAAACTGAAGCAGTAACTGCTAAAAACTTGAGATCGCATTCTCAACATAATTTCTTCACCTAAAAAACCACTCTTTATAATAGGCCTATATTCATTCCTTGCTGTAAATAGAGTATTATCGGTAAGAACACTGTTAATTATTGTTAAATTATAATGATTGAGAAATTTCTTGTTTAAATAATATTGTTATAAGTCGTATTTTGTGGAATTGACTTAATCAAGATGGAACAATTTGTTCAAGTGATTGTACTTTATATTAGAGTTGCAAGTTGTATTCCTAAGGAAATTTCCTTAATTTCGCTTTGAAAATCTCACTCAAATCGTGTTCAAACAATACAAAAGTATCTCAAATAGAATAGGTAGTTGAGAGATACAATCTTGTTATCTAACTTAAAATAGTAACTTAGTCATTTGCCCATTGAAAAAATTAAACTTGTGATGTAATCCATGATATTCACTATAGACTATAAGAGCATCTCATGAGAAGTAAGTTGGAAACTTTAAGAATTTGAAAAGTTCTATCTTATATTTTTCTAATATTTTCTTATGTTTTGTACAAAGTCAATTATATATCGTTGAAATATATTTATTTCTATAAAAATGTAAATATCTAAATGTTAACCAACTCAAAACTCTACTAATGTAGCTACACTATTAGAAAAATTGAAATTTTAATTGTATTTTTGTGTTACTCAGAGTGATAAATGTTGAAAATTTCAAATATTCTATTATATCAGTGCTGCTGGCAGTACCTACTGTAAATCTGATGTAAAAATTATCATTGATCTATGAATCTTATCGATGTATTTAAATTTGTGATACTTCATTGACATTGCGTTTTTAAAATGTCGAATCAGTATTTTATTTGTGCCATATTTTTTCTTATTTTTCTCTCATCCTATTGAATTGTGCCATATCAAGCTCTATATTTTAATTTTTATAGTCTCATTTTTAATAAATTCTCCTAGTCTTTGAAAAGATACAAATGTAACTAGAGGTCCTGAAACACCTTAAAAAAAAGGTCCCACTAGAACACCCTGAAACAAGGTCACACTAGAACACCCTGTATAAAACTGTATGTTCATGGTTTAATTTCCTCTGAAGAAGATACAAATCCATGAAATTTGGTACATTTTATACAATTTGTTTCATTAAAGATACAAGACGTTTCATTTGATACATGTGTCATATTGAATAGCTTCTTGTATCTTCTTAAAAAGAAATTGAACCAGTTTTACTCAGCTTTATGTGTCATGTTCACTTTCTGCTTGTCTATTTTATAATTTATTTTTCATTGTAGTTTCCCAAATCATAGAATAAAATTAATAACCATTCCTAGTGATTCTGATCTTCTTTGCCCTAAAGCAACATGTTTTTTCATAATATGAATAAATTTATAACTTCTTAGTCAATAGTTTCAATTAGAGAAATGAAAGAATTATCAGATATCCTATCTAAACAACAGTTTATTTTCATATAGACCAAACCTTCTGCCGCTTCAACAAATTTTTTTTAAAAAGTATTTGAATTTCAAGTGAAAAAGAATCTGTTCTCATGTTGTAAAAAGTTTAGCTGTGTGTTAGATCTATACTTAGATTCCCATTTAGATTCAATAGCTAAATATTTATCAGTGAAACGCAAGGTGTGTCTTAGATAGTAATTTAAGTTAAATAAATTTTAATCTAGTGATTGCTAATCTTGGAACACACTGCTTTTAATGTTTCTTATAAAAAAATCTCAAATATAAAAAATGTTGAAAAAATATCTTATATAATATTATTCTGGCTGTGAAGTAAGCAATCTTCTAGCATTATTCAATTTATTATAAAAATAATAGTAGCAACTGCTTCCTAGATATCTTTAGCTTTATTTTGCAAAATATTCAATAGATGTGAATTTTTTCCTAGAGAAATTTGGTTTCGGTACAGCTTCTATTAAATGACTGTAAAAATTGAATAGTTCAGGTTCAAAAACTGTATTCCTTTACAGTGGTCTAGGCTGAAATTCCTCATTTGAACTGAAGTTTAAAACTTTTTCTTTATAGAAAATATTTGAAAAGTTCGGGAAAAACCAGCTTATATATTTCCAGCATACACTATATTCTATGTGTTGGTGCTGCATGATTTTATACTTTTGTACTTGAAATATTTAAACTTATAACTTCCTTATACTTGAATATAATTATAATACTATTCAAACAAAATTACAGTGAGTATTGAAATGAACCACAATTTTCAGTTGAAAGATAAAAAGGCTACAATATACATAACATTAACCCAGTTCCGTGTATCCCCACAGATGTATACAATCATATTCATTTATTTATTTATTTGAGATATTCAATTTTTCAATTTCAATTTCAATGACACTTATAGGTGAAACTACATACACATGTCAAAAAGTACCCAGTTATGTAACTTTCTTGGGTAATAAAATAGATAGGCCAATTTATGAACCAATTCTATATTAAATTAATGTAAAACAAGAGCATTTTATTTAAATAAAATGAATTAGAAGAGTTTCAAACTTCTTTGAATATCAGTGAGACGAAATAATATCATTTAGACTTCTTTGAATAAGAAGCTCTTGGCTTTAAAAGTATGGTTGAATATCGTCGAACTATCTCATTTTATTGAAGGAAAAATTTGATCATATTCTTACATTTTCAGTGATTAGGAAATTCAATTTTCAAATGAATTTTTTCGATTATCTTTTCTAAATATTAATTTTTTGACAAATTTCATCAATATATGACTCCTACCTCTGTATACTTCCCCAATTTTACTCAACAAATAAATACTGTATGAAAATCCCATTCAAATCCTTACCTAATATCAAACGTTTACATGATAATATTGGTGATCTCAATTACAAAAATGAGATGAAATTTCTTTTGCATTCATTCTAAAGGCATTATTATTCTTTTATTTTGTGCTATTTGATAACTTCCTTGAAATTTGAAAGTGTATTTAAGATAAATACTTCTAAATTGTGTACAGTGATCAGATAAAACTATAATAATCATACATAACTATTCTAAATTAATGTTGAAATCTCTTGTAAAAATGCAATGTTACAAATTCTCGTATCATAAAACATCATGACAATGTTGAATTATCACTAAATATATATTCTATGTATCATGTGTATCATTGTAGATATTTTATTGTTGAAGTTGATTATTTGTATTATTGAGGCTAATTATCGTTGTTATATCATGAAATAATTATTTTAATAGATTGTAAAAAGATGTTTCCGGGGTTAAATGATAAGAGTTAATGTTGTAAATAAATTCTTATTTGCGAATATATTCTATGAATAACAATTGTTGAAAATGTATTCTGTAAGAATTATCAAAATGGATAATCTCTTGGTATGGGAAATAATAGTTTATATTTAAGAAATATATATTTTGAAATTTATCAATGTTGAATGGGTGGTGAAAGTATTTTTAAATTTTGTTATTACTCCTATTGTGAAATTATTATTATCTTATGAATGATATTTAAGATGGTAATGAGGTTTAATTGTCGGAAATGCTTGCCTTGTACTCATATTTTGCATCAATTTTATTGTTATTATTATCATTCTGTATTTTTATCTTGTAATTCTTTTATTGTGCCACAAGTATTTGTTAGTCAAAAATCATCAATTAGATTACTTCCATCATTCTCCATTCAATTCTTACATTAGTTCTCCTTATTTCTATTTTTAGTCTTTTTTGTAATAATCTAAAGGTTACTGAATTTCTCTATATTCCTAATTATATTGTTTCTCTCGTGGTAGTATTTTGTAATTTTAGCATTTATCAGATAATTTTTTTCAGAATTTTCCCCAAATTTGTTATCTGCTCTAAACAAAATTGTTTCAAATTTCCAAAGTTATATTCTAGGAATACGGCCTACTACTAGGAGTTAATATATCAATGTTATCCTTCAAAAAAGTGCGTGTAAGTTAGAAATTGTTCAGCATATCAAAAAGATGGTGAAATATCTTTCACATGAGTTATCTAATGTAAAAATCTGTCTTATTTCTATTGAAGAAGAATTAAAAATGATAAGAATGGAGGAGTTTCCCGAAAAATCTTGTTATTTTTCAATAATTTTACTTCCGTGAGTAAGATCATTCATGGGTAAACCATATACCGATACCCTGTATTTGAATACAGTCTACGCGATAAACATAATGCTAAATAAGCTATCACTAATAAATTATAAGCATCACGTGAAGAATCTCTGTTATTGGTTTGAAATACCAAAATATTATCTCATATTTTTATCGTTTGTTGTGACTTATTTGATTGGAATGTTATAAAAATTGACTTGAAAGGTGTTGTAATAATCTATTGATTATATCTCAAAAGCATTCCTATTGTATTATTACTGTATCTTCATACGAATCACAACATTACTGCATTTTTCAATATTCAGTATAAATAAATATATGTGTTGCTGAGAGCTCTTAGCTTTTTTATTTATCTAGTGAGTTCATATCCCAACCACTTACACGGATAATATTCTGCCGTGCTAATTAAGAACACTTTAAAACAGAGAAATCGTCGATCAAAGTCTACAGCTTGTTTGGCACCATTTTCATACTATTTCAACGATTTTTTTACAATCAGAGAGCTTCTTTGAAATTCATCCTATGCAATTAGAAATGCAAAAAAATAATAAATTACGAGTATTCGATTTTTTTATCAAATTCGTCGGTGAATGCACCACATACGGCGTTTTTCTGAGTATTTGTATAATTTGAAACGCCGTATTTTTTCCGCATCTATCAATGTACTGTACAAACGCTGCATCTAAAGTGGTATGCTACACAGCAAGATTGCCGTTGGTCCTGCATACTCAGTAAAAACGCTGTATCTGCACGGATAATACGTCATTCTTACTGTGTAGTGTGTATGCAGGACATAAGGCGTTTTCAAATAGTTGAGCCACGTTTACACCGGATTGTTAATAACATTTGTCAATCTTTACTTTTATATAATAAGTAATAATAGTCCATATAATAATACGTTATTCAAAAAAGTTATTAACAAAATGTTATTAACATTCCGGTGTAAACGTGGCATAAGACCCTTGATTTTGAAAACATACGGCAAAACGCTCACGATATCTCGAAAACGGTTGAAGATACAGCATTTTTGAGTGCACTTTTGGAGAGAGCGTATCAAAAATAGTAATATTAGATGTATCATATACCTCGATTTTCGAGTCGATTCTTATTGGTGTAGGTCAGGAGCAAGATCCTAGACAGAAAGACACAGCTTATTCAAGTTCATTGACCCCAAAAACACCACAAATCGGAAGAAAACGTGATTTTCAGTGTCAAACACTGACCTATCCCTCGATTTTCGAGTCGATTGTTATTGGTGTAGGTCAGGAGCAAGTTCCGAGACAGAACAACAACCGATATAACACGTCACCAAGTCCCCATTCACTTGACGTTAGGCAACCAGCAATACACAAAAATCAATATTATTGTATTATCTATGTTGAACACGGATATATCTCTCTGATTTCCGAGTAGTCAAATATCGAGGGGAACTTCTGTATTTGGCCTTGAAAATCTGTTTCTATTGGTATTTGTATTTCTGACGTCATTGAACTTGAATAAATTGGCTCTAGGAATGTACTCCTGACCTACCACAATAAGAATTCATTCAAATATCGAGGAAAACGTCTGTATTCGGCCTTCTACTTCTAATCGCGTTTCTATTGGTTTTTGTGTTTCTGACGTCATCGAACTCGAATAAGTAGTGTATACTGCTCTAGGAACTTTTTTCTGACCTACCTACCTCAATAAGAATTCAGTCAAATATCGAGGGGAACGTCTTTATTTGGCTTTGAAAATTGCGTTTCTATTGATTTTCGTGTGTGTAAGACGTCTTTGAACTCGATTAAACAGTGTCTTTTGCTTTAGGAACTTGCTCCTGTCCTACACCAATAAGAATCGACTCGAAAATCGAGGGATAGGTCAGGGTTTGACACTAAAAATCACGTTTTCTCCCGATTCTGTGTGTTTTTGGGGTCAATGAACTTAAATAACCAGTGTCTTTCTGTGTAGGATCCTGCTCCTGACCTACACCAATAAGAATCGACTCGAAAATCGAGGGATAGGTCAGTGTTTGACACTGAAAACCGCGTTTTCTTCCGATTTTGTGTGTTTTTGTGGTCAATGAACTTGAAGAACCAGTGTCTTCCTGTCTAGGATCTTGCTCCTGACCAGAAAACACAAAAGCCGATGTAAACGCGATTTCCAGGCCAAAAACAGACGTTTTCTTCGATATTCGACTAAATTCTCATTGAGGTAGGTCAGGAGCAAGTTCCTAGAGTAGAAGACACTGTTTACTTACTTCTTCCTTCTCCATTTACTTGTGAATGTAGCATTCAATGGATGTGATCCATGGCTCAACCAATAGCAGACAAGAATCCTCAAGTTGGCCACCTGTTGAATGTTAAAAATTTCTTCAGAGGGCGTGGCCAAGGCAAAAATCACTCTTGCTTCCCCCTCTGTGCGTGGTCTATTGCTCAGCCAATAGCAGACAAGAATCCTCAAGTCGGCAGCCTGTTGAATGTCAGAAATTTTTTCAGGGCGTGGCCAAGGCAAAAATCACTCTTGCTTCCCCCTCCGTTTTCTTGTGAATGGAGCACTCGAGGGGCGTGGTCTATGGCTCAGCCAATAGCAGACAAGAATCCTCAAGTCTGCAACCTGTTGAATGTCAGAAATTCCTTCAGAGGGCTTGGCCAGAGACAATAATCGTTTTTGCTTCCCCCTCCAATCTCTCAGGGTTGAAACTTGCGAGATGCGTGGTCTATAGCTCAACCAATAGCAGACAAGAATCTCAAGTCGGCCACATCTGTTGAATGTCAGAAATTCCCTCAGAGGGCGTGGCCAGAGACAAAAATCGTTTCTGCGTCCCCCTCCATTCTCTCATTAATGAAGCACTTGAGAGGCGTGGCTCATGGCTCATCCAATCGCGGACAACAATCGACAATCTCATGTTGACCACCTGTTTTTCTCATCATCATTCCCCTCATCACCCATGCCTATGCTTAAAGCATATGTGTGGGCATCACTCTTCAAAAAATATATTACAAAGTATAATTGGAAATCTTCCAATAATCAGATTTCAGTTGATTAATTTTCACTTGTAATCTTCATATTTTCCATATTTTTATATTAATTTTTCCATATTTTTCTTCATTTTCTCTTTCTTTCTCCCGGTTTTTCATTTTTCTTCCATCCTTTTCCTCTCACGGCTCGTACCCACGAAACAGGTAAAAAACCAACTGGCTATCCACGTGTCTTGCAAGGCGAACTCGTGTGTATTGTCAATCGAAAACATCAAAGACTTGGTTGAGTGGTAGAAAGGACTTCCTAGTCCTAACTCCGCCTAATAAAGGATATTTTCATTTCATTTCATTTCGAAGACGTTCTTCATAATTATCTCAATGATTGGAATTAAACTTCAATCTCCAATCTTTTGTTTGTGAATCCAACGAGTAATATATCAGCAATAATTGTTATTCGTCCGCGCAAGCTGAGAAGAGACGCCAATGTAGAGTATTACAATGTAGATTGTACCGTGACGGAGTCTCTTCTCAGCATGCTCAAACTAAATTAGCAATAATGATGACAAAAGCATTCTTGATTCAGAAAAATGTTATTCGACATTTCCATCTGAAATATTTCAAGAATTTCTCATTATTATTCTTCCGTCTCCTGTTCTCCACTGGCGGCTCGTGCCCACGAAACAGGTGAAGTGCTGTACAGTAAAAGATACGGGCACTTCACCTGTTTCGTGGGTACGAGCCGCCAGTGCTGTTCTCTCTGCTTCTTCTCGTCATTTTTTCCTCTACCCTCTTTTCTTTCTTCTTCTTCTTCTTCTTCTTCTTCTTCTTCTTCTTCTTCTTCTTCTTCTTCTTCTTCTTCTTCTTCTTCTTCTTCTTCTTCTTCTTCTTCTTCTTCTTCTTCTTCTTCTTCTTCTTCTTCTTCTTCTTCTTCTTCTTCTTCTTCTTCTTCTTCTTCTTCTTCTTCTTCTTCTTCTTCTTTTCTTCTTCTTCTTCTTCTTCTTCTTCTTCTTTTCTTCCTCCTCCTCTTCTTCTCCTCCTTCTTCTTCTTCTTCTTCTTCTTCTCCTCCTCCTCCTCCTCCTTCTTCTTCTTCTTCTTCTTGATTTTATTGCTTCTATTCTTCCACTTACGATGCCGCTGATTTCAATGCTTGTGCTGCTTACGATACTACTGATTTTAATGCTTCTGCTGCTACCAATGCTGCTGATTTAAGTGCTACTGGTCAGCAGCTTTAAAAGGGTGATAAAAAGTGTTCACTGTTTATTTTATCGTACAGAGCTACTTGAAAAATGCCAGCTTTTTACCAAAAAGTCAAACCAACGACCTGCAGCTGTCGAATAAAGAGCTCGACCAATAGAAGAATCTGTCACGGGCGGCTCGTACCCACGAAACAGGTGAAGTGCTGCACAGTGGAAGATACGGACACTTCACCTGTTTCGAGGGCACGAGCCGCCAGTGGAATCTGTTTGATTGAAACTGAAAGGCTATGTATTGTTTGCAATAGAATCAAGCTCATTCAGTCCTTTCATCACTCTACGTTTAGTGTGTGGTATATAGTCGAATATAGTCAGCCGGTATCGTCTGCTCCTTGTTGGTTCCAACAGCTGATGTTGTCAATTTAGAGTTTTCATCAATTGGAAAGACAAAATATTTCCAAAACACAGATTCAATTAATATGGAAATACCAGTTCAGCTGTTACACTATTATCAATCTCTGGTAAACTAAAACTTTAACTTAACTGGCGGCTCGTACCCACGAAAAAGTCAGGTGACGTAATGTACAGTAAAAGCATAGAACTCAAAAATAAAGCATAGAATAGTAGAATTCCTAGGATCCTCTGAAAGTCTTCACCTTCAAGACTTGAAGTGAATAGCAGCCATATCATACTAACGGTCGAGCACCGCTATTGGTGGACGCTTAAAACCAATAACAGTGAGCGCCTGCCATTGGCCTAGACAAGCTCCTCCCCGATTAGCGGTTCATATAAACTTTACAAAATGGTGATTCAAACAGTTAAGCATAATAATTGAAGATTGATAAATAGTTACAATAACATACAAAATGACTTTTTACCTAGTCTGACGTAATATTTTTATATTTATTTTACAAGTTTCTGTAACTATTAATTGATCTTTAATTTATCATGTTTGTTGTTTGAATCTTCATTTTGTTAAGTTTATTCAGCTAATTGGGGAGGATCTTTTCCAGGACACTGGCTTACATTGTATAGTCTGTCCAAGCAAAGAAGACCCCCTGACAAGATGAGAAAATGACTCAAGCTCGGTCAATATTGGTTCAAAAATCATAAATTTGGTCTCAATCGTAGGAAACATTCTGTTCTACAATTTGAGAACAAATCAATATTTTTAAACGAATATTGACCGAGCTGGAGTCATTTTCTCATCTTGCCAGAGGGTCTTCTTTGCTTGGACAGACTATAGGCCTACCAATATGTTTATCTCATGATAATAATAATATCTCATGGATGTACTTATAGGTATATCAATTTCGTGAATAAATTTATCTTAATCATATTCATAGACCTCTCATTGAAGCACATCTCAAGACATTTCTGCCGCCTTCTATAATACACAATGTGACACTTGAATAAAGCACTTCACCCCTCACTGCCTCGTTTCAACATGCCACAACAGCAATACCCAATTGTGTTGTTACAAAACTCAGCGACCAGAAATAATAATTCCAACACAGTTCTCAGCCTTTGAACAGCCCGACTTAACCTAACCTAACTAGTTTACTCTGTGTCCCTCAAAAACGACCCAACATAACCTAACAAGTTCACGCTTCCGGAAGGGCGGCGATGAGCAAACATAACCTCAAATCTAGCAAGTTGCACGAACATAACCTAAAACTCAACCTAACCTAACTAGTTTAGTCCGGCCGTCTGTCGTTTGTGCTTGTTGTCACAGAAGGCGTGTATTATTCGGCCATTATAATTTCTTGTGCGTGTGACCATATCTCTTTATTTGCTGAGAGTCAGACGTGACAAGCATTGTGTTCTACAACTGTGTAGTTGAGCGCTGAGCTGGTCAACTGGTTCTTTCAACTGGTCAACTTAACCGTTAAACTTTAATTTAATCAACGTTGATGGATATCAAATTAATAAGTATTCTATTGTGTTTCCAGAAACACGGATACTAAAGCACAACACTGGCTACTCGTCCCCACAAAACAGGTGAAGTGCTCGTATACTTTACTGTACAACACTTCACCCACTTCGTGGGCACGATCCGCCAGTGGAGCACAATAT
This sequence comes from Sogatella furcifera, assembly GCA_017141385.1. Taxonomy (NCBI): domain Eukaryota; kingdom Metazoa; phylum Arthropoda; class Insecta; order Hemiptera; family Delphacidae; genus Sogatella; species Sogatella furcifera. The sequence goes on along the minus strand of CM029555.1, from coordinate 1,810,637 downwards.
ATTCTTGTACCTATCCGTGTCCAGGGACAGTTTTTTTGTCAGCTAGATTACTTTCCTACTAGATTACAACTTTTCCTACTCAGACTAGTGAGACGAAAAAAATGTACATAATTCGTGTGGGAGCTGGGAAGATTTACAAACTCATAATTATTTTCCAAACTCGCCTAACGGCTCGTTTGTAAACATGAATTATTCGTATGTAAAACGCCTTTCTCACACTCATTATGTAATATACTATTCTGTTTTAGTCTCATTAAGAAAGCTGTTGGCATAGTACCATATTTTTGATTGACACCTCAACGTCATGAATGAGATTCTCTACTTTTTCATGTTTGTGATCGGCGTATAATATTGTATGTATATTAATCTAGCCGGCAGGCTCGCTTCGCTTGCCTTCTCCGCCTAGCCAGGGGCTCCGCCCCCTGGACCCCCACCAGTGTCGGCAGTGTGAGTCTAACAGGCTCGCTTCGCTCGCCTGAGAATCCTCTGTCAGTGTCAGCTGAGACAAACAGGCTCGCATCGCTCGCCTGCAAAATCCGTTCAGGAGGGATTCGAAATTTATTTAACACAGCGTTTATAGACCTAATCCGGACCTGTTTACCAAATATCAACATTTTCTGCCAATTTGTTCACGAAAAATCTAAGAAAAGCTCCGAAAATTCAGAAAAATAGTAAAACGTCAATATCGAGCGTAACCTTGGGAAGTATATCGGACATAGTTTGAGACTTGATTCAACATCTTTTAAATTAGTTCATCTATTATCTCTCGGAACCATTGAATTTACAGTAAGGATTGGTCGTATCAAGGCGGAAGATATGCAACCCGCAATACATTTACAATTTTGAAAGAGTGATTACTGGCGTACTCTTGAACGGATTTCGAAAATTTTCAACACAGTATTTCTAGACCTCTCCTGAACCTTCCCAACAAATATATACATTTTCTACAGATTGGTTCTCGAAAAAACGAAGAAAACGCCGAAAAACTATAGAAAAACTTAAATATTTCGCGTATCCTTGAAAAGTTTTTTATATCCGTTCTTAGTGCGCGTTTAAACGTCCAACTGAACATGCCTGCCAAATTTGAACGCATTTAGTTCAGTGGATTTTTAGTTCTGGTGATGAATGATGATGAATGAATAAATGAATGAATGAATGAATCAGTGCCATTTCGCTTTTATATACAGAGATTGAAATCATTTACAAACACTATACTATGTATGCCTTTTTCATAGCTAAGGCCGTGATTTTTCTTCTTTAAAACATAATTAGGACCACAACAGCTACAACACATTCATGGAAACGATAATTCACAATTTTTAGTTCTCGGGACAATCTCCCTTTCAACTATTCAAACTCTTCATCTGTTAAACACGTTCAACCAGTTGATCAACTACTTCTCAGAACTAGCTGCAACGGCTTCGTCAACGCCCGTCCCGGCCATCTCCATCCAGCTGGCGTCGTGCACGGTAATCAAATCAGTTGCGGAGGACAAAGCGAGGGAAGCGAGTTCTCTCTACGTATGCAAATGCCAGCGGGCCGCCGTGCACTTTAAGCTGCATTATTCATGAATGGGAGACTGAGGCTGCTTTACTCACTGCTATAGCATGTCCAAGCAAAGAAGACATTCTGGCAAGATGGGAAAACGACTCCAGCTCGGTCAATATTGATCCAAAAATCATAAATTTAGACTCAAATTGTAGGAAACATACTTATCTACAGTTTGAGACCAAATTCATCTGTTTTTGAACAAATATTGATTGAGCTGGAGTGTTTTTCCCATCTTGTCGGAATGTCTTCTTTGCTTGAACAGACTAAAGCAGCCACTCACACGCTGAGGCATTCCTCACTGAGTGAGGGAGGCCTCCTCACACCTATACTCAGACACCTGCTGAGGCAGCTTTAGCTCCGCTTCACTGAGGGTGTGAATTTTTAATTTATTTTGTCAAATTCAGCATTGACTGAGGGAGCTGGTTTCAGAAGGTATTCTGTCAAACTATTCTGACAATTGGATTTCCATTTTTCGTCAAATTCAGCACTAACTGAGGGGTTGTTATGGTTTTTGAAAGGTATTCCAATTGGTTCTGTCAAGTATAGCACTGACTGTTGACGAGAGTAATGCCGAAATCTTCATAAGTAGACAATTTCGACGTAGGCTATTTTGTAGAATTATCACTCAAGTGAACTAGAATTAAACCTCTAACACTGGCGGCTAGTGCCCAAGTGAAACAGGTGAAGTGCTGTACAGTAAAAGATACAAGCACTTCACCTGTTTCGTGGGTACGAGCCACCAGTGACCTCTAATAATTGTAACATTTTCATCAAAACCAGGAAGGAGAACGCTTTGGGCATATGTCTATGTTTTCCCTTATAAGTGTTGTAATGTCTTCGATAAATTAATAGATGATATGGATTATTTATTTATTTATTTATTAATCTATTGGAAAAAAACATCGGTTGAAAGAACAGGCATAGCCCTTGGTATCTCAAAACACAATTTTCATAAAAATATAGTCTAAAATTTGAGGTTACAAGTCCAAATTTCTTCTTCAGCCGAAGTTTTCTCACTCACAGAAATGATCTGAAAGTGATAATAATTTTAAAATTTTGAATTTTGGAGGGTTGATCCGAAAAACATAAAATAGAGGATTAAATTCAAGCAATGCTTGCACAATATTTGGAGAATTTGTTGATATAGTCCGTCCAAGCAAAGAAGACCCTCTGGCAAGATGGAAAAATGACTCCAACTTGGTCAATACTTGTTCAAGAATTATAAATCTGGTCAAAAGATGAAATCGATTCCTACAATTTGAGATGAAATTGACAATTTTTGAACCAATATTGATCGAGCTTGAGTCATTCTCCCATCTTGCCAGAGGGTCTTCTTTGCTTGGACAGACTATACCTAACGGAAAGACTGGCGAATGATTTGTTTCATTAATACTGTTCAAAAAGATGAGTATCAATACAGAGTGTGTATACTCTCTGCGGCTGGCGGCTCGTGCCCACGAAACAGGTGAAGTGTTCGTATCTTTCACTGTACAGCACTTCACCTGTTTCGAAGGCACGAGCCGCGCCAGTGCAGTCTCTGCAGCAGTAAATCTGAAGCATTACTCTGTAGCTATCTAGAAAAAGAA